>OY986040.1:43969802-44569802 GCA_963920215.1 Nineta flava
GCTATGGGCCATCTTGTATTATTTAAATGCTTGTTGAAAATATAAATTATATACTTTTTAACCCGACTTCAAAAAGGAGGATGGTTCTCAATTCGTCTGTTTTTTTTATTTATGTTTGTTACCTCAGAACTCCGTCATTTATTAACCGATTTTGAATTTGTTTTAAAGAGTTTGATTTCCGATTTGGTCCCATTGTCACCAAATCGCATTCTGATGAAGGGATCCTCTGGAAATCGAGGAAAACCCTCATTTTATATATGATCATCGATTTCTGCGAAATTTTTTTTTTTTTTAAAGGATATACTCATTCATAATCTGTTATAAAAAAATGCACTAAAAAAAAAAACGGATTAAAAAAATGTGTTATAAAAAAATGCACTAAAAATTAGTTGGTCGTTTAGTAGGTCTACCCATATTTAGACAAATAAAATCAGTTATAGAATTTCAAAGTCACTAAAAAGCGAGAAATAAAACCTATTTTGACAAAATGGAAACCCGACTGCAAAAATCAAATATTCTATAACAAAAAATGCACTTAAAAGTAAAAAAATATTTGCCCATTCTTGTGCCAATTTTAGTTGGCCTAAGCAAAAATTTTTAAATATATATGTACAATTATTGTTATTTTTGGAGGCGGTGTCCAAAAGTTATGTGAATTTCTCTATGCTGACACAGACTCCAAAAATAACAATAATTGTACTTATATATTTAAAAAATTTATGCTTAGGTGAACTAAAATTGGCACACGAATATGAAATTATTTTTTACTTTTTAGTGCATTTTTTGTTATAAAATATTTGATTTTTGAAGTCGGGTTTCCATTCTGTCAAAATAGGTTTTATTGAATATCCTGAAGAATTGAAAAGTTGACTTGATTTGGACACAAACATGACTGCAGATTCTAAAATAGCTATTGGACATCTTGTAATATGTGTATATACGATTATGCTTGTTAAAAATATAAATTATTTACTTTTTTGAATATCCTATCCAAACACAACAACTGTAGGTATGTATACATTACACATATATACCACGTAATTACAAAGGTTTTCGATTAAAATACAATCATTTGGGAAAACGATATCTACATTGCATTTAGATATATTCCTTCAGTGTTTACTTGGTTTATTGTAGATAATAAAATATCGTTATGTTACGTTTATTCGTTACAATATAAATACCTATTTATATGTTGCAGTAGTGAGTGTGGTTGTTTCATTTATTGAACTAAAAATAGGTAAAACTGAAAATTCTTCAATGAATAAATAAGTTCGTTCATTTATAATGGAATCGTAAAGGCTTACGTGAACCGTTTGTTTCGCGCTGATTATAGTTTTCCCTATGCTGAATCTTATAACCTTTACCTATTTTGATATTATGAATCGTAAAATATTTATTTCATTTAACAATTATAAATATTTTAAGCGATATTGCTAGTAGTATATTATAGAATGTTGAAATCCTGTATGTAAACAATGTTATATGTAAGCAATGTAATATGTAAACTTTAATGGAGTTAATGGCATAGTCGGTTGGATAGTTATCTGTGAATAATTTTGATGATTGAAAAAATTGTGACTTTTCACAATTTTGTGAAAATTGCTATTGATATCAATTTAGATTCTAGAAGAAAACGTTTTATTCTACCTTTAAATTAGAATGAGAACCAATTTCGATTGGTACTAATAACTACGTACAAAACCGACGCTCTACCAGATAGATAGATAGATAGATTGTAGCGGCTGCTCTAGACAGGCTACACTTCGACAATAAGGTCCATTGTGACGCCTAATAATATAAGGATGTAAGTGGAGTGAAAGGATTTTTTGTGTGTAGGCTAGGAATTGGAAGGATGTGCGACTGCAGCCGACTCTGATAGGAAGTATGCTGATACTTATCTGGAGTTCGTGAAGTAAACTGCAGAAACAATTCAGAAGCATAGCCGGTTTCTTCGTTCTTGTCCACATGCCGACAGTTTAGTCAATTAACCGCCCACTTTGTTTCTTAATATTTGGCAAATTGCCGATGTCGGGATTCGAACCCATAACCTCCCAGTAGACATAACGCCTCAGATATACGCCCTAGACGACTTGGACGGAACGCTCTACCAGAAATGAGTTGTCGATATCAAGCAAAGAATGAATTCGATTATTAATTCGCCCAACAAATATTAAATAATAAATCAGTGATTTATAAATTTTATTAGTACTTCAAACGATTGTTTTTGATTCGCCTTGATTAGCCATTATGAATAACGTAGGACGGTAGTACGTCAGACCAAGTTTCAGTATAGACGCCTACTCATGTTTTACAGAAGCAATTAGAGACTTAGATGTATTTGAAGCCTTTGTATCTCAGGAACCTAAAATAACTATAAAGCTCAAATTTAAAACGGAGAGTGAAATCCACGATCTGACGCACTACCGTTTGCTGGGATATAAAATTCCATTTGTAAGCGAAAACTTTTCCCTCTCGCTGATATGATATGATATTTTGGACGTATTATATGCATCCGCTCAAAAACATAACTGTAAAAAAGGGCCGAGTTTTAGGGGATATCCTTAATATAATAGTATGCCCTGACAAAGTAATAATATGGGACAGCGGACCGAGTTATTTACCAAGTGTGAGTGAAAAGAGTATAAAATTATTATGTAAATTTTTCTTAGAAAATTAATGAGCGGTTAATTGATAAATGTAAAAAAAAAATTTTAGTTGTAATTTATTTCGCAAGCTTTCCCTTAGTATGTTTTTAAAAAACATACAGTTCCATACATTACAGTTCTGTCAAAAACACAAATTAAAATGTTTTGGTGGAAATAGCTAATGACCGGGCAGAAATGACCATTGATCAAAAAACGATCCCGAAGTATTTTTTTTTTTAATTTGTACAAGGATTCCACTTCTTAAGACCTATGTTTTCACGTACTTGTCACTTTTATAATTTTGTAAGGTAGATAAGTTTACTGGTGACTGAAGTAAAAAATTTTTTGAAGTAAAATTTTAAACTTAAAATGCCAGAATACGATTTTTTTTGTTTTGTTTTTAGAATTGTTAAAAACAGTACGAAAAAGAGTAAAATACAAATACGTTTTTGTAAAAAACATTAAGCTTAGATTGAGTTAAATTTTAAGCTCCATCTAATCATACACATCTACGGATGGGGATTGAACCCATGATCTCTGGCATTCTAGACCAATTCTCTACCAACTTAGCTACCTTATACCTTTATGTGTATATATCTATTATATCGTTGAATTCAATTATATATGTTAAAGGAATTGGCTAAACCCTATACATAGAAGTCGTGTGATTGTTTCAAACCATATTTGTTTGTATGTTTTTAAATAAAATTTAACTTTATTTGTATAGATTATGAACTTCCCTGTAGATATATTTTTACACAAGGAATACTCTTATGTTCTTTCCACCGACATATTATCTGAATAAGTATATAGCTATTGCTTAGGTGTTGTTCTCGGTGAATGTTCTACACAAACTCTTGGGTATTTAAAATACTCTTTGAATTTATGATTTCGTTCCTGTTGTACAAACAATATACTAAATATACATTGTATACATTTTGACTTATTCATTCGTTTCCTGAAGTTACTCGTAACTCTAAGTGAATTTAAATTATGATGACAATGAAAGTAAAAACATGAACCATCTCATACACATGCATAAACAAATATGTGTAATCTGTATACACAAAAAAAACATTTTTAATAGAAAGATTAAATGGCTACTAATTAAATTTGGTTAGAAGCTTAAACTACCTCTATATATACTGGTGCCCCTATATAAGTTACTGGCGCCTACACAGGCCCATTTTTTGCAATAAAAACGTAAAATTGTGTAATAAACAAAAATTAATAGAAATTTAGTGAACATTGAAAATTTTTGCATCCTATGTTTGAGAAAAATCATGACAATTTATTAAGCTTGCACGAAAAAAAGATAATTTTAAAAACCTCGATTATGGGCCTTATCAGAAACCAGGTCTCTCAATAAAGTCCATTAAGAAACTTTGCCAAATCAAAGATATCAATATAAATCATTAAATAATCATTAATATAAATATTTTCTTTTATAATATTCATGTACTTCGCACAATAATTCAACCAAAAATAAGCTGGGCTCTATTAATACTATAAAACAGCACTAAAAGAATATATTATAATTATATTTAAAAAAATTCTCATTTCTTTGTTACTGGATACTTATTGTTTACTAAATATTTTTAAAAAAATATCGAAATCTAATATCGTTTTAGCTGTATTAGGCCCGTATTCATAGTCCAGTCTTGAGCAAATTGCTCTTAAGACATGATGAATTCATAGATATATATTAAGATCATCTTCGTTAAGTCGATTGTTTCAAGCATGAACCTATTCGGTTTAAGATTAGCTTTGGTAAGACGAATCTTGAGATCATCCTAATTTGTGTTCGTGAGTGTTCGTAATAATTCTCATGTATCGGATGATCTGAATTGCTGAGAAACAAACAAACCTCATTAGACCGTACATAAAAATAACGAGCTAAAAAAATTATTTTTGAATAAAAAAAAGAAAAATATGACGGGCAAAATTATATTTAGAAAAAAGTATTTTCTTCAAATTTAGAAGCAACATTCTCATGTGATATTAATTTATAAGTACCTCAAAACTAGCACATCCATAAAATCGCAAACATATTAATACTTGAAACACTGGTGAAATCAGGTAATGGGGTAATCCGTGACGATTGACTTTACCTAAATTATCTAATAGAACATAAAATATAGAACTTTTTTAAATTCGATGTCTGAATAAAAATTAAAAGGATGTTGTATATCTCGAATATATCGTTTAGGAATACGTATATAACATCCAAATTGATAGTTTATAAACAAACAAAAAATTATTATCTCCCCTCTTTTTTTCTTACTGCAAAGTAATTGAAGTTGTCTTAAGTCTACTGAAATGCTGACATAAAGAAAATCCTCTTCTTTTTAAAATAAAGTAAGCTTAAGGTCTATAATAAGAGTCTTATTGGACTGTGAATACATCAACAGTTTTTAATTTTTAATATAGCCTTAATCTACGACTATGAACATTTATCCAACCACACATATGTTATGTTTTGAAGAAACTTTCAAACTAGCCTAAAAATTACGTCTATGAATCCAAACGCTGCCTGAAGATCATGCTTAAGGTGAACTGTAACGCTTTAAAGTGGACTATGAATACAGGCCTTAGTGTTTGCTCGAATCACTTTGAACATTCAATACATGAAAAATTATTGGATGTTAACATAAATTAAATGAATTAATGTTTTTCATGAACTGTAAACGACTGATTACAATCAAATAAAATATGCATACCAACCAAAGTGTAGAATATACTCAAAGTATATATATATATATATATATATATATATATATATATATATATATATAACGAACCTTAGTATAACGAACCTCTTTATAACAATAGACAGGTTCATTTCGAGACATGAATTCTTGTTAGATGTATTAGTAGAATACTTTATGCAGAGGTTAATTATACTTTCTATTTATGTTTTGCAATTATTGAAAAATCGTTATAAAGAGGTTTTTACAAAAGTTATTCGTAATGTAAAGGTATATTTTGCATTTCGAGTGTTTTTAAATCAATATTAAACTGCATTCATAACAATGTGTTTACTCTGTTTTTAAGTTTTCTTACCCTGCTAAAACGAATATTAGACCAACCTAACCTCTATATAATAAACCTCATTGTAACAAATTACTTGGTATAAAGAATATTTTCTAATCTCCTTCAGATTTTTTATGTCAAGGTTTCACTGTATATCTACAAATAAATAGGCTAAAACATTAATATTCATAACAGAGTTGAGTACTTGCAAATAGCCACAATTACTGGATGCTTTCATATAGTTAAACCGACAATAACACAGTACAAGTATAACAGCAGCAAAACATGTACAGATAGATAGAACACAGAGACCGAATGACTACTATACACGTTTGTATTATGTACTTTCTACACTTTCTACCCAATCAATGAATGTTTGGATGTTGTTTTCCATGTTTGTAGTATTATTTGTATCCTTTTCTGTACATAACAATAAACAAATGTAACTTATGCATTCAGAGAATTTAAAGTTTATATTATTATACGGTTATACTTAACTTTAATAATAATAATAATAATAATAATAATAATAATAATAATAATAATAATAATAATAATAATAATAATCATAACAACAGCGAAATAGTAATCGAAAAAATAAAAATTAACATCACATAACGCTTAAATCGTAAATCTTTTAAATACCAGTAGTTACCAGTCCAAGTAGCCGAGCGGTCTAAGGCGTTATGTCTGTGCAGTATGCAGTACTTGGGAACTGGAAGGTTATGGATTCGAATCCCGACATCGGCAGTTTGTCAATTATAAAAATAAAAAAAAGGGGCGGTTAATTGACTAAACTGTCGGCGTATGGACAAGAACGAAGTAACCGGCTATGCTTGAGAAAGTTTTCTGCAGTTTCCTTCACGAACTCCAGATGAATATCAGCATAGTTCCTATTATAGTCTGCTGCAGCCGCATTCCACTCCACTCACATCCTCACATTCTAAGGCATCACAATGGACCTTATGGGCGAAGTGTAGCCCGTCCAGGGCAGCCTTTACAATCTACCTCTTAATACCAGTAGTTATACGCATGCGATTTTTTAGTATGACACTTATCTCATACAACAATCGAGAAAAATTAGATTTGATTAGCAAGAGACAAAAACTTTGGTTGAATATGGTTAAAATCCGACCATGCACTATGCCGCTGGTAGGGGGGGGGGGGATCTTTACCTTCAATTTAAAACCCTATGAGATAGCGGGTAGTTTTTGAGACATAAAATGTTTCAAAATGAAATAATTTCTATTAAATAAACAACTTAAGTTTGAAACTTTTTTCATGCCTAAATATCTATAAATACTGTAGATAATGAGAGCAAACATACATCACGAACACAAAAAAAATATCACGTTATGTTTTTATACATTTGTACATGTGTAAAATAAAATGAACTTCATTGACTAATAATGCACTCAATATATACGGTGTATAAGCGATCTAAAACGGGACAATGGTTTAAATTAGAAACTTTAACAACTAACAACAGAATAGATGGAGTAAGGGCTAGTATCTAGAAACTTGCATAAAACCGCATAGCGAAAGAAGCAAAACCACCAAGGAATGCACTGAAACGCATGAAGGCTCTTATTTAAAAGTGCTATTTTTATTTAAAAATACCTGGGACATATTATAAATGATTTTTTCGCAATATAATCCCTGTGTCGAATTTGTTGCTGCCAATGATAAAAAAATTCCCAATTTTGAGTAAACCATAAGAGTAATCAATTGTTATATAAATTACCAACTGTTATATTTATTATTTATTGTAGTAAACAATATTGAAGTATCACGTTACCAATTTTTATCAAAATCGCACAATCTTTTTATCAAAAAACTGCAACTTCAAGAGCGTACAGCTCTCAAACGGCAAATTACTTTTATTGGGGCAAATTTAGCTGAATCGTCTTGTTTAAGGCTATAGTATAAGGCTGTGTTAAGACCTTTTAGAGACATCCTGTATATATCAAACATTCGAATATATGTATACCTGTCGTAGAATAACATGTTATATGTGTGTATATCATTATTCGAATCATAATATCTTATCTGAAATATATTCAAAGGCTTTCTGCATTATAATATATTCGCACAATATATATTATACTATTTGTATTATCAATATGTTTGATATTTCATCATGCTACACATATAGTAGCTGTTACTATATGGGTAGTAGCTCGAACTAATTCTAACTGAATTCGACTACACACTATTGCATGTACAGAATTATTCATTTAAGACTGTCCAATCTTGGTAATAGCATGTTTTAAAATTTGATATAGCACTTAGTATTTTGTACAGAAACAAAATGGATTAGTTTTCACTTACACAAAATCTACTAATTGTTCACTAACTCTCCTATTTTCCAAGCTTTTATTTAACTTACAATGTATGTATCTATGTATGTTTGTTGTATGTCTGTTCGGGTCAAATCTTGCAAGCTGAATTAGAACCACATCCTCTTATCCTACGGAGTAGGATATGAGGAAGTGGAAAAATAATTTTTATTTTTTTTATGTTGGTTCAGTTCCGATGACAATGCATTTTTATGGTAAGCATGACAATAATCGACAAGGAGAAGGGAGGGTTTAGAGGGAAGGGGAAACAAAATCTCTCTTAATATTGAAAAAATCGAAAACACATAAGAAGTAAAGTTGTAGAAAATAAGTTCTACTATAAAAAGCTTGTTGGCGAATTTCCTCCAAAGGAAATGCAGCTTTTGTTTTTGCACCAATGTTGGAATTTCGTAAAAATTTCTTCAAATGTCCATCGATCCTACCTATTAGATGTTAAAAAACACTATCGCTAAAATTTGTATATATGTATATATATATATATATATATATATATATATATATATATATATACATATATATATATATATATATATATATACATATATACATATATACATATATAATTTTTTTAAATGTCTGTGGACTCTAGCGGTCACAGTTTTATTCCGATTGAAATGAAATTAGGTATTTGAGTCGCTTTTTGTATCCTAAAGGTTAAGTTCGTAAAATCGGACGAGGGTAAACGGGGTTTTAAAGGTAAGGGGAAAACACAAAATTTGACTATCTCCCTTAATATTTGAAACATCGAAAAATTTATCAGGAGTTAAATTGTAGGTACTAAGTTTTATTATAATTTTGTTTCTTATCCTTTTTCTGTTACACTAATATTTACAGAAATATTTACAATTAAAGATTGAAAGTTAAAATTCTAAATATCTCTGTTCACATTAGAGTTTGAGTAAGGATTTGAAGCAACCTTGATTTTCTATAACTTTACTCCTTATACATTTTTCGATTATTCTAATATTAAGAGAGATATTTAATATTTTGTGTTTGTTTGACACGAATACATAAAATATATTTTATTGTAAAAAATTTTGATTGTCGTTTCCATAGCAACTATAAACTATAATCGTTATACCGTTTTTTCTTTTGGGCAATTAATAAATTTAATTTTTGCACTTAAGTCATATCAGATATTATATTTCATTTTGATCACACTAAAATATTGACCGCTAGAGAGTGATTTATGTATTCTTAGGAAATTCGCTAAGTGGACGCAGCTCCTGCGTAACGAACTTTTTTTTAATAGAAACTTATTATTTATCTTATGTTCGGACAAAATGAATTACGTGTTGATTTTAATTAAATTCAACTAATTATAAGTCTAAAACATTGTACCGATATGCATGTTTGGAATTAAAGATTTCGGATAGAACGTACACAATTTTTGAACATATTATTTGATCGAAATTGGTTAATGAACTTACTTACACTATCTCCCATGTTCGTGCACATTTTATGTCGAAAACGGTGAAATTTTCGATATAGTTATTAATTTTCGAAATATTTTGTAAAAACGATTTTACGCCGGATGACCTGCGTTTTTCAAAATGAGTACGGTAGAGTTAGATAATCCCTTTGCAATATGGGTAAATTAACAAAACAAACAAAAATTATTTTTTAAAGAATTTGAGAAGAAAAAGTAGCAATTATTAAAAAGTCCATAGACCCAACTTAGAAGATATCGAAAATAACCATTGCTAGTATATATATACCGTTTACTCCATTTTATGGATCCAGGAAATTTGTGGATTGCCTTTGAGTCCCAAATAAAAAAAGTTTAATACAAAAGCTTTTTTGCGGTAAAATTTTGGGAAGTTCAAATTTCTTATGCACGGTTCTGTTTAAGGACTGTTAGGGTCTTTTATTTTTTTTAGATGGAAACCCTATTTAAAAAAAAAAAAAACATAAAAAACAGAGTAATTAAGTCTATTTTGATTAATAATTTTCTTATTTATAGCCATAGTTATTCAAATCATAAAACTTATACCATAATATCGAAAACAAACAAGTTTTAGTATTTGAATAACAATGTCTCAACTCGATTTTAACAAAAATTTATTTTACTATTTACAGCCGTTTTAAAAAATGGAAAAAATAAGGATTGTTTTAAAAATATTAGGCCCTAAAGTTTACCAAGAAGAACAAGTTTTTGGTTAAAGAACATTTGAATTAAATGATCGACAGAATGTTGGGACTACAATCAAACAATCAAAAACCTAATTATCACTTATAATGTTTAAACCTAAATATATTATAATGTTTTACTGTACCAGTCCAAGTGGCCGAGCGGTCTAAGGTGCTATGTCTGCGTAGTATGCCTACTTAGAAACTGGAAGGTTGTGGTTTCGAATCCCGACATCGGCAGTTTATCAATTTTTAAGGAAAAAAAGGGCGGTAAATTGACTAAACTATCGGCGTATGGACAAAAACGAAGTAACGAACTCCTGATGAATATCGGCATAGTTCCTATCATAATCGGCTGCAGCCGCATATCATAACAATTCCTAGCATATACACATAAATTCCTTCCACTCCACTCACTCACATCCTTAGGCATCACAATGGACCTTTTGATCGAAGTATCCTCTATAATATCTATCTATTTATATTTTACTGTGCTCCAGATAATACTTAATATTAGAAAAGTAATAGATAAACAAACAATTGTTCCAGATTTGAAAATATCACTCTGTATGTAGTTTGGTAATGTAGGTAATATGTAATGCAAGTGATATAAACCATCTCTTATTGGTTTTATGCTGATGAAATCGACAAATGCATTATAATTCTACAGGGTATTCGAGAATTATACACATTCCTGATTTGATATTAATATGCATTATATGTTGTATTTTAATAAATCATTTTACTGTAAAGCTTGTATGTTAACAAATATGACTTAAAAATTATGATAGTGACAGGCAATACTCAACTCTGTTGAACGATAAATTTTTGTAACACTATTTCACATAGTTTTAAATACGGCAAATATAATCCAGAAAGTTATGGTTAACAAAATATAATACATGTGAAAATAACAGCTAGCTGAGTTAGTTGCATAAATATACTTTATATACTGAATTAATGATAAATGCGTGAACTGTTAATTTTACTTTATTCCTACTCACTTATGTATAAAAATACAAAGTAGTGTACAAAAGTAATAACAAATGTTTGAGCTAAAGCTATAGAGGAAACCGGGGCTGAACGAGATATGAAGTTGAACATATGGTTTAAATATACAAAAGGGCTTATTAAGAGAGCTGCAAACGATATACCTCGTCTCGCCTCGGTTAGTAACGAGGATTAAACTTTTGAACTTCGCCTCGCCTCGTAGCCTCGGTGAAACCCTAGTCTTTAAGCATGTACTTACTGTAGTTGTAATGTAACCAAGTATATATATATATAGTATATCATATATATATAGTATGATCATTGGATAATTAATGGGTTATTTAGTATACTACTCTGTATTTAACTTTCTGCAAGTTTGGTAGTTTTTAATCAAACCTTTTTAATATTTTAAATATCGAAATTATAAGAAAAATCAATGCCATATGAATGAATGTTTCTGAAATAAAATTCAAAGATTACTCTAATAATTGTGACAGACTAAAAACGATAATTCATTAACTTATTAACTTATTATATAAACTTTATAAAGTATAAACATTTATAATTTGTTTAATAACTATTTTACACAGGTAACTATTTTACTCAGGTTTAACGATTAACGATTAACAAAGCCTGGCAATTAGTCCTTTCTAGACCTTTTTATCGATCCTTAAAGGACAAAGAATTTGTATGCAAACTAGGAAATGGTAGGTTATGCGACTGCATTCGGCTTTGATAGGAGCTACGCCGGTATTCATCTGGAGTTTGTGAAATAAAACTGCAGATCATCTTTACAAATATAGCCAGTTACTTACGTTCTTGTCAATACGCCGACAGTTTAGTAAATTAAAAAATTAAGTCAATTATTGAAAAACTGCCACCGTTGTGGTTCGAAATAGCAACCTCCCAGTTCCAAGCAGAGTGCCTTAAACAGCTCAGCTACTTGGACTAGCATGTATATGTAGTTGAATGTTTTATCCTAAGTTTAAATGATTGAAATAAATAATTATACATTTTGAAATTAAAAGAAAATATTTCATTTGATGTATTAATCATCGTTTTATTTCGTATAGTTATACAACCGAATTACGAATAAATCCCCTATCCCTTTTGCTTGCGATTTGAATTTGTCATTAATCTCTATACTGAACTTCGTAGATGACCAGTTTCAGCGTTATTTCCGACTACTTTGTGTTCTACTTGTTAATTGCCATCCAACTGCACCCAGGGGTAGTAAAATTAGCTTCTTTAAGGCCTTTCAGGTCTTAAACCCTTGAACGCCTATCAGGTCAGCCATTCTGCCCCATGCACTCAGTTTTTAGACCAAAGATTATAACTCCTTGCTATGATGGTTTGATTACTGAATGAACTCATCACAATAAATATATCACTGATGAGAGTTTTTTGGATTTATTTTATATCGACGACTAAAATTTATTTTGATAATTCATTAATTTGATTATACTAACGTACTAGAATTATAATAACACAACTACGCCGTGAAATTAACTTAACAAAAATAGTTTCATTACTTTAATTAATTGATATTTAGCATAAGTGCTAATCATTTACTTGTAGATAAATACCGATCAACTATCTGGTGTTGTTGAATCTGTTACTGTTTTGTAATTATAATAATACTGGCGACTATTGTATTAAATGTGTCGTTAGTATACGAAAATCCATTTAATTATTATTAATTAGACAAAAATTTTAGATTTTCGTAACACTATTTTATTTTATCAGTGAGTTTTGCAATCACTGTTGCTTCATCAGAAAATATATAATAACGATATATAATACAATAAATACTCCTACATTAAATATATAATACTTCCACATTATTATACAAAGTCAAAGTAAAAATATTGTTACGAAAATCCCAAATATTTGTTTCATTTAATATTACTGTTGACTCTTGTACAAGACTTTCTATTGAAAACCAAATGGGCTCGGCACAAATCTACTATAAAAATTTTTAAAAAATGTACACGACTTTTGAACGCAATAGTATCTCATACGAGTAATATACGCTTAGAGTTTATATACATTGAGAAAATCTATAATAACTATGTTAATAATTTTACTAACAGAAGGAAAAACCCTCCAGGGTATCTAACTGATTTTGATCATTTTATACTATTTGTGTACTAAAACAAAAAGTTCGAGAAATTTACTCCCAAATGTACTGTAAAATTCATATTGTATAGAAGTGTAAATAACTTTTAACATTGTGGGTAAATTGGGAATCATTATACTATTTATATTCATAAAAAGCGAAAAATTTAAAACAATTGTTAAAAGAACCTTTTTATATCTTGTAGATATATAATATAGCGATTATCAGTTTAATCTGAAGTTTGTAATGATCAAATATATCGATCACAGAAAAAGATTTTGGTAAGATCTCTATATGAAATTCTAATGACAGTATTATAAGATCTCTATATAATATTCTAATGACACCTGTATATCTGCCTGTCTATCCATCTAAATTCCAGCAAGAGATCAAAGATATCAGAAATTTTTTGTGTATTTTAAAGCCAAAAAGTAACTTCAAGTACGTGAGTATGTACGAAAAACTTCGCCTAGTTAATCCGTACCTTGTCAGATATATTTGAAAAAGAAAATGCAAACAGTTTCATAAGAGATGAAATATCGAGCACTCTACACATCTTTGCCAAACAGAACAGCTATCTGCTTAAATATACATCTTCTAGATACCATTGAAGCCAACGGTGAAAAAGTGACACATCTAGAATCACTATTTTAAGTTTACAAACAATCATCGAAATGCTCTGCAAAAACTCTTGACTGACTTTTTATACTTGGAATATTATTATAAAGATTATTAAGATAATCAAAGAGAACTGTAGGTTTTTTGAAATTAAATTTCAAATTTTGCCACACAATTTCTAGATCAATTATTTGTATATTATAAATACGTATTTCGACTACAAGGTAGTCATCATCAGTATGAATTAGCTAATCGTAACTATCTCTGGGATATGGAGTCAGAGATATGTTTCTCGTTGCAAATTTGGTGCGTGTTTCACGAAATAACTGATCTAGGAATTCGGGAAAAGTTTGAAATTTAATTGGAATATTACGTTTAGTCCTAGCCAGTCCATGTGGCCGAGCGGTCTAAGGCGTTATGACTGCGCATTATGCCTACTTGGAAACTAGGAGGTTATGGGTTCGAAGCCCGACATCGGCAGTTTGTCAATTATTAGAAAAAAAAAGGCGGTTAATTGACTAAACTGTCGGCGTATGCACAAGAACGAAGTAACCGGCTATGCTTGAGAAGGTTTTCTGCAGTTTCCTTCACGAACTCCAGATGAATATCGGCATAGTTCCTATCATAGTCAGCTGCAGCCGCATATCCTATCAATTCCTAGCCTATATACAAAAATTCATCCCACTCGACTCCCATCCTCACATACTTAGGCATCACAATGGACCTTATGGTCGAAATGTAGCCCGTCCAGGGCAGCCTCTACAATCTATCTATCTCTCTATGTCCAATTCTCACCTTGTAACGGTTGAAAATATTGATCGCAAAAAAAGAATATTAATAAATTACAATTTTTATTATTTTATTTTAAGAAACCTGAAAATATTTAGTGAATATTTTCTTATTGTTTACTAAATTAGTTAACTCTCATGGCGAGTAAGCAATCTAGAGTTGACAGCTTGACAACACCATAACTCAAAAATACAATAACAAAATCGGATAACAACAGTGGTATTCTTTAACCAGATTTTCATGTATAGAATTGACTCACCTTGTATTTTGGAGCATGTTGTATATGATAAAACCTAAAATATTATGATGATTATCATGGATTGTATGTGTTGTTTGGGTTATACGGATGGACTACTATATATAAAATGTTTTTCATAAATATATTAGTTTAGTTTGCATTTCAACATCCCCAAACTACTACTATTGTTAATAATACTAAATATCAACCATCACTGACAGTGTATCAATATAATTTAATATATAATATATTGACTATATATAGGTAGGTATATGTTGTATAATATGATATCTCACATCCGTTCGTTTATTTACTTCTTGTATTTGATATTTCATTATCTATGCTATTCAAATTATTATTATTATTATTAGAACATAGTAAAGTCACTTTATATTTGGCTCTATGGTTATGAAAACAGATGTCATAATCGTAATTAACATTATTATATTCAAAATTATATTGTAGAAATTTAAATTTAGGTTCGATTACTTGTTTCATTGGTATAACTCAACACAAAGCGTTTTTAACGGTTTGTGATCTTAAGCCATCCAAATATCCATGGTTTTCGTTACTAAATGCTACGGTAACATATTAACAACGTACATGCATTCAAAGGTAATATTAAGAAAAGCAATATCCTTAGAAAAGCTATTTCCAGATAAACTTTAGTATAATATAAAAGAGATACATTAATTTTTTCTAATTTTTCTGACATCTAGTTTTTATATAAACAATTATTTTATTCTGGCATTTTAACACGCTATGAATAGGGAATCACTATATGTATAATGATTGCAGTTTTCACTTAATTTAAACATGAAAACTGCAAGATGTAAAAACGGCAACTCTAAAGGCTGATTATTTTTCTTATTCAAACATTTTAGAATATGGAATATAAAAAATGGAACGGTTCTGACATCTAATTATTCAAATTTCGTTATTAATAACTAAAATTCACCGAAATGTATGTACGCCTGATTCGTGGGTCAGTCAGCCGTGCGGTGGAATTATTGAAAACTAAACCTATGCAGGTAATACCATTATATACAGTCGAAACCGGATATAATGACATTGAAATGACCACATAATTAGGACGCTATATTCGATAGTTGTTATAAGCAATTAATGTATACATATAATGTATGTATATTTAGTATCATATAATTTTCCATTTTTAAACGAGATTAACAAAACTTTCGATCCCAAATCTTCGTAAATAAAAACTGCATGTCATGCATATCATAGAATAACCCGTTTATGATGATATGAAATATTTTAAAACTTGCCGCGTTATCAAATTTTTAAAAAATACTAAGGGAAAACTTACGAAATACATTTGAACCAAACTTTTTCTTACATTTAATCAATTTACCCCTCATTAATTTTTTTGGTAAATAGTTTACCGAGCTATTTACTTTTTTCACTTTTTAAGGAGCAAATATTATATGAAGTCTAGAGCTATTTACTTTGTAAATAGCTCGGTCCTTACTCTCATATCATCACTTTTTAAGGAGCAAATATTATATGAAGTCTAGAGCTATTTACTTTGTAAATAGCTCGGTCTTTTCTTCCATATCATCGCTTTTTAAGAAGCAACTATTATATGAAGTCTAGAGCTATTTACTTTGTAAATAGCTCGGTCCTTTATCCCATATCATCACTTTTCAAGGAGCAACCATTACATTATGGATTTCCTCGAAAACTGGGCCCTTTCTGAAATTCATGTTTTTGATCGGATTTAGTTTACAAAAAAATGTTTGTATGGACGGAAATTTAATTTTGTCATATATTTTTGTTTTGTCACATTTCCAATCGATTGAGGTAATTAAACTTAACAATAAAAATGTCTTAAGCATAAGTTTATTAATTATTTGTCCAAAAATCAACAAAACAAAAATTTATTGAAATACTGAATCCCTGAAATACCTTTCTCTCATAAAGGTATGATTACTTTTTTCGGAGCATGCGACATATATAAGTTTAAAAAGATGGTTAATATTTACAAATACTTTTTCATTTGCTGAAAAAATTTTTTGTGTAATATTAAACTTTTAAGTCAAAAATTCGATAAGCATCAAATTAAATTGTATCACTTACATACATAGCTTGAAAAAGTAACGTTAAAAAGTATTATCATAAACGAGTTTTTGTGATTTTTTCATGATAAATGTTTAACCTGTCACATTATATTTGAAAGTTATATATACATCTGTTATGATCAAAATAATAAAATAAAATGTATGGAAAAATTTTTCGAAAATAATATTCATAAAATACAATTTGCTTGAATTTCATATCAATTTCAATAAAATTTCTGTCGATAGTGTAATTTTTATTTCCTTGATGCTAATACAGTTCGAATTATCAAAACTAGGCAAAATTTTATAGTAAAAAAAAATTTCTGGATGACTCAATCAGTTGAAGGTAGTAGGGGCAGTCATCGTAGCAACCGAATCCTGTATGTAAGCTTTTCTTGCCATTTTTACCAACCCCTGGGAACCCATTCCATAAACCTCTTCGTTATCACATCCAATTAACTTTCACTTGCATTGCTTTGTTTTAGGTTCCCTTATTTTTGTCCTCCAACTCTGCATGAGGGATAGGTCTTTTGAGTCTGCAGTGACCGGTAAGCACACAAACCCGAAGTTGAATATATTTCTGGTTCTTGATAATGAGCCAAGAAGAATATCAGACCTTATATCAGGCGTTATACCCAGATATCATTTTTTAACTTTTGTTTTCGACGGTTTCGTTGAACTCCGCTGTGCCCCAATCCTCTATTAATAACATTTATTCTTTTTAAATACGCTAGCTTCTACGTGACGACTTCATTCAAGTTTATAATTACAAAAACCAAACTATATATAAGTATGAACACAGTTCCCATGACGTTTTGCACGTCGTTACCACGACGTGTAAATCCTTAATATATACGTCAGAGCCTAAAACATGTATGTGTACTGATATCGAAGTAAAAATATAACACTAAAATTAAATAATCTTGCTTTTGATTGTTTGCGAATGTCATAGGGAAAGCAAAATTAGAAACACTAGTATCGTCAATATTTCGAAAACTTGACATCGCGTGTTGAAAAATTCTTCATTCTGTAGATATTATATAAAGAACCCGACCAAATGTGTGTCGTTTACGCATCAACTGAGGGTTCCGTAGCATAAACTAAATTTAGTTTCACACGTTTTGTTCAAAATCATTTTCATATTTTAAGTGTTTATTAAATGATTTATCTTAAAATTTCTTAGATTTTTTATTCACATGGTTCGAAAATTAGACGAGGGGAAAAATTCATCTACATATAACAGACCTGCGAACGATACTCTTCCCGTATGGGTAGCGTTTTTTTCACATGAAACGGCCACATGACTAAATGCTTGTGTAATTTCACCAGATCCGATGAAAAGATTGCTTGCGATAAAAGAATGGTTTTATTTCATACCAATTCACCAAGGAACGCGGGTGCTCAGTTTTTATATAGCCGAATTTGCACCTGCTCCAAAAACTTAATGAGTCTATAAACAGGCTGAACTTGTGAATTATTTTTATAGTAGCAATAATTTCTCTCTACTGGATAGCGTTTTGCAATTCACCTTAGACAGTACGACAACGTATTATAAAAGAGTCAATCCTGAGAAATAGAAAATAGTATTTAAATAGTACTTTATAATTATAGTGTTAATAATAGATACATGGCAATATTTATAGAAAAATTATTTTCATCAGTTAATTTGTTATGGGAATATAATTTTTTAGTCCTCAGTTAAATATATGTTGAGTCACACCAAAATGATTTCATTCGTAAATTCATTACAAAAGTGGTAGTGCATGGCGAGATATCACATACGATCTACCACTGAAATTTCATCAGAACCGATAGAAAAATAGCGGAGTTATTCACATGTTATATGTTACACGAATGAACATGAAGAAATTTATGGTTTTCGTTTTATGCCATTTGTATATACAGAACCTTCACAACTGAGAATAGGCTAGATATATGCATATACTCCTTTGAACACCTTATATTTTTCTTATACGAATGTCAATTGAATATCATTTGTTTCAATATTGAAACAAATTGAACTGTTTAATATCGATTTACCTCTATATCCACCACTCACTGACAGCCAAGAGAATCAACTTCTGCATTGCAGTTCAAAAAATTGAACAGAAAATTACTTACAATTTTTCGATGTATGCATATGCACATATATACAATTTTTTTTTTTTTCATATAAATGTTGTTTATTTATATTTCTATTCCACGTACACATACATAACCAAAGTAAGTAAGTATTGGCGTTTTGAAAAACAGATGCCTGGTTGATATTATTTTGTTACTACTTTCAGGTACTACTTTTTTTATGAGTTGATATTATTAAATGTTATAAAAATATTATTCTATTTTAAATTTTTTCAAATAAATTATAGCTTATTGTACACTTGATCACAAAAGTTGATGTCATTTTTAAAAAAAATTTTATTGTTGATTTGTGTCTTAGTGATTCAGTGTTTAAAAAATAGAAAACTCTTTAAGCAGGAGCTGCATCAACTTTCTTAGATTAGAATTTTCTTAGATTAAATAAATCACCCTATAGGCACAATTTAAATCTGATCAAAATGAAGTGTCGTATCTGATATCATTTTAGTATTATCAAGGCCAATTTTATTAATAAATGGCAAACGTCAAGGGGAAAGGGGGGGGGGGAGATACAGATAAATGAACACACAAAAATGAAACAATCGAAAAATGTATAACGAGTAAAGTTGTAGAAAATCAAGTTTGCTATAATTCATTACCTCATCATTCTTCTCAAACTCAAATGTGTACAGACATAGTTAGAATTTTAACTTTCAATCTTTATTTGTAAATATTTCTGTAAATATTAGTGTAACAGAAAAATGATGAGACACAAAATTACAGTAAAACTAAGTACCTACAACTTTACTCCTGATTAATTTTTCGATTTTTCAAATATTAAGGGAGATATGTCAAATTTTGTGTTTCCCCTTACCTTTAAAACCCCCTTTCCCCTCGCCGGATTTAACCCATTAACAAAATTGACTTTTTGAATTCTAAAAACGCCTCAAATATCAAAGTTCATTCCAATCGCAATAAAACTGTGACCACTAGAGATTTCACAGACACATAAACTTATATGTACATATTAGTATAGTATATTTATAGTATATATATATATACATATATGTATATAATATATATATATATGTTCATATATATATATATATATATATATACGTATCTATCTATATATATATATATATATATAGAAATTTTAACGATAGTGATTTTTGACATCTAGTAGGTAGGATCGATGGTTGTTTGAAGAAATTTATACGAAATTGCAACATTGGTACAAAAACAATAGCTGCATTTCCTTTGGAAGAAATTCGCTAAAAATTTGTTACTATATTTCTAATGAACAACTTTTATCAGAAGCATTTTTTCGGAAACCGAATCAATAAGGCACAGATCAACTATAAAATTTAATTAAAAAAATGACATCAACTTTTGTGGTCGATAAGTACATTGTATATAAAATATTACAGTTTGGTCTGTTTGTTTGTTGTGTTTCAGATTTTCTCAAAAATTACGGAATCGTTTTTCATTATGGTATCAGTTGGCAATTCCTATACTATTTGTAAACTTTTAATGTACCACACATTCACTATGTACTCAATATTTACAAAATATAATCTTAACATCCCATAGTACGATTTTAATATGATGGGTTTTTTAACCAATGTTTCCAAACTGTACATTCATCATTGTATAGTTTTACTAGTTTTTATAATTAAGGTTCTTTAGTGAGGCTTAGTACAATCAATAGAGAATATTGCGCTGCATTAAAATACAGGAGTGATTTTTTTTTTAGTAATTAGGTTCAGTATCACGTATTGAATATAAGTGAACAAAATCCTTACAAATTTCGGCCCCGGAAGTGCCGCCAAAAATGGTATTTATTAAGTTATGGGTTCGAATACCGACATCGGCAGTTTGACAATTATATAAAAAGGGGGGGGGGGTTAACTGACTACACTGTCAGCGTATGGACAAGAAAGAAGTAACCGGCTATGCTTGTGAAGGGGTTTTCTGCAGTTTCCTTCACGAACTCCAGATGAGTGCATAGTTCCTATCAAAGGCGGCTGCAACCGCACAACTTTACAATTTCTAGTCTACAAACAAAATTTCATGTCCACCACTCACATCCTCACATCCTTAGGCATCACAATGGACCGTATAGACTTTCAGTAAACAGATGATAAATTATAGTAAAATATATTTTCTACAACGTCACTAATGACAATTTTTCCAACTAACTAATATGGGGGTTGATATCATACATTATAGCCGAGATTGCTTATTCGAGAACTTGTCCTTAAATAACTTATTTACTCGTATATACTCGTTTATAAAAGACGTCGAAAATGAATGATCAACGTTTTATAATATATATATATATATATATATATATATATATATATATATATATATATATATATATATATATATATAATAAAATACTGATTTCATGAAAAAATAATCATCTTAAATTCTTTTCTCTTGGAACACCCCCTTGGATGACATTAATATGCGCCAAACTATAAAAATTAGTAAAAAATTCTGGCACACATTGATGACATTGTTCTCCCAGACAAACAAAAATTGACGAAAGAAATATTTTTTCATGAAACCGGTAATCACTAAGTATAATATTTAAACACTATCGATAATTTTTCCCAAATTTTGATTGTATTGATGATCTTATCTTTTTAAAATCTAAACTAAAGAATTTAATTATAATCTTGTTTAATACAGTTTAATCTAATTTCCAAAATTAATTTTATAAAATAAGGTTTCATCAATCGAAAATCTCATACATTCATTCACATATTTGTGAATACTATGAGTCACATCTTTCATTCAATTTTCCTATACATAAAGTTTTCTATATTGAAATTTTGATATAAATAGAAATTTAAGGAAAACTATTAGTCAGTCGTACACAGAAACTTATTAACCAATGACAAAACTATTAAATTACTTCAAACGTGTATTGAACGATACACTAAATATCAAAGGCCAAAAACCATATGATTCAGAGCAAAGTAATATTTTCAGAGCAAAGTAATATTGAAGTTTAATAAAGTATAGGTTGTTTATGAAACAATTTGTACCACAAATATTTTTACTCTACCTGTTATTAGTGGCGTTCTGAATCACTTTGATTCGATTTAATTCGAACTGCTATTCTTTGCATGTTTTGTTTATAACATGTTTATAACAAATCCATAATCGTGATGCTGAGGGTGAAGCCACACTATAATGCCGATCACGGTTCGTTCTTGGTTTGATCTCGGCCTTGTAAAATATTGCCAAATAAGAAACAATGTGTGGATTCATGCTATCCGTAATTGTCAAGTTCCGGTCGAATCGAGAATAACAATATAAATATAATCGATCGGACCGAGAACGAACCGTGATCGGCATTATAGTGTGATCCACCCTAATAGTATCTATTATATTTCGAAACAAGATCAAATATTCAAAACAGCCTGCTTTAGTGAATGGTATCATATGAATCAACAAAGCGATTCCAACAAAACAATCTCCTAGCAAACCACTTCCTCAGGATGTAAATTCGCAGTAGTAAAAAAATAATAATAACCACAGGTTATTTTTTTACAATTTTTCCATAACACAGCTTCAAGATTTACGTTTTTAACCACGCTTTTTTTAGATTTACTCATAACTTACTTTGATATGTAGGTATACGAAACGAGATAATCCTCTCCCATTTTAATCATTTTATCGATGTGAAATCTTACAAACTGCTAAAACAATACAAATTTAATTTAATATGGAGAGCATAGAGAAAACCGCTAGTTTTTTAAGTCTTTGATAAAAAAAAGAAATAGTTTTAAATATAAAAATAATTTCTTTTAATCAAGAATTAACTAACTACATAATAGTCACGTGTGAGGTGCTTTGTGTTAAAACTACACCTATATATTCATCTCGTAGGAATATTACTAGATACAACTCACTGTTGTAATTAGCTGTATAACTCTTTGTGCTAATGCTTTTATATTGTATTCAAGATATCTATTATGTTTTCATTTTTTGTAATTACCGTAAAAACATGCAACCGTTTCATTGTTTTTCCGTAGCTTAAATTAATGTACTTAATGATTAAAAATAATATGCCAAGAGTTTTAATTGGGTCAACATGTTCAAAATTTCGGGCCATGATTGTTTTCTATGTTAGTATCACCTGGAAGGCAAGCACATCTGGCGTCTTCACAAACAAATAATTTCTTTATATATCATAAATTCGTAGTGATTGAAGAATAGAAGTGCCTAGTTTTGTACACTGGTATCTTCAAAGCGTAGAATGAAGGCATCAGACAAGGATATTTTACATACGCATCGGTAAGGTGTAAAGCTATTTGCCTATGAAAACTACCTATTCCAGACAAATTATACATTACACGTATTCTGGCTAGTGAACCAAGATCACGGATTGAATATCAATCTTTACAGAAAAAAAAAATGCGTTACGCAGGAGCTGCTTCAACTTAGCGAATTTCCTTAAAATACATAAATCACTTTCTAGTGGTCACAATTTTAGTCTGGTCAAAATGAAATGTCGTATATGATTTTAGTATTTACAAGGCCAATTTTATTAATAAATGACACACGTTAAGGGGAAATGTGGGCATAAAGAAAGAAGAAAACACAAAATATAAAATATCTCTCTTAATATTAGAACAATCAAAAAATGTATAAGGAATAAAGTTGGAGAAAATCATGTTTGCTACAATTCATCACCTTATCATTTTTGCTCAAACTCTAATGTGTACAGAGATAGTGAGGAATTTAACTTTTAATCTTAAACCGTCAATATTTCTGTAAATATTAGGATAACAGAAAAAATGATAAGAAATAAAATTACAGTAAAACTTAATACCTACAACTTTATTTCTTATAAATTTTTCGATTTTTCGAATATTAAGGGAGATATGTCAAATTTTGTGTTTCCCCTTCCTTTAAACCCCC
Source organism: Nineta flava (assembly GCA_963920215.1). Taxonomy (NCBI): domain Eukaryota; kingdom Metazoa; phylum Arthropoda; class Insecta; order Neuroptera; family Chrysopidae; genus Nineta; species Nineta flava. The sequence continues at coordinate 43,993,826 of OY986040.1, forward strand.
CTTTCCTCTTGTTCGATTTTACCCATTAACGAACTTGACCTTTTGAATACTAAAAGCGCCTGAAATATCAAATTTCATTCTGATAAAATGAAAACTGTCACCACTAGAGTGATTACAGACATATATATATATATATATATATATATATATATGTCCATAGATATATATATATATATATAAATTTTACAGATGGTGATTTTTGACATCTACTAGGTAGGATCGATGGACATTTGAAGAAAATTTTGCGAAATTTTGACTTCGGTAGGGGACCAATAGCTCTATTTCCTTTCAGGAAATTCGCTTACAAATGTCAGTTGAAATAACATTAAGTAGGAAACTACGTTTTATCACCACATTTCAATCATTTAAATAGTAATAATTTTTAACCTCCTGGCAAAGTCTAAAAGCATTTAGTCTTATACGAAATGTATCAAAAAGTTGTTTAAAGAGATTCACCGTTAGCATTTTTTTAATAATATATTTTCTCCAGTTAGTTTGTCCAACTATATGCCACACCTTGAAAACTAGACTTGAAAAGTTACTTGTCAGTTAAATTGTAAAAGACGGTCGAGGAACAGCTAAAAAAATTTAGCTTATTAGTTGCTGCTTTTTGTTTTTAAATTTATGAATTTACTGAAAATATTTATAATAAATTGAGAAGCTGATTTAGTAGAGTTTAAAATCTTGTTTCAATTATATCTTATATCTAAACCCTTTTCTATTATCACTCTGTATATAAAATGGTACAAAAAGAAGGTAGATACGAGACATAAGTTCTCCTTATTCAAGAGAAGAGTCACATGAGTTGTTCACCTCCTTTAACTAGAATTTATAGTATTTCTAGAATCACATATATTTTAGTAATCTAACTATCCTCTAAAAACCAGTAGCATATCCATATATGTATATACATGATCATACCACCCTAAACCAAATCACCACTGCCTCGCCCCTTAAAATCGAATACAATTTTCCAATGCACTACCATACAAAATATATATAAAACTAACTCTCTATAACTTGTATTTATGCCCAAAGGTGGCGGCTATTTAGTATTTTCAATGTTGACAGATCTCTATATTATTATCGACTGCTAGCTGCTATCTCTAGCAAAATAGAAAAAGAAAGAAATACAAAAAATACATACAAGATTTATGGTTTATATTCCAGGTTAAATAATATTGTTATTCTGTTGTTTTCAATTTAGTATAAAGCTTATTTTCTAGGAAAATATATCTATTTTTAGAGAGAAGGTTTTTCTTTTTTTTTTCGTATGTGTTTTGTTTTCGTTTCATTTGTGTGTTTTTTTTTCTGTACCCCTTAATATTTTATGTGTATCCGAACATGTCCAATACAAGTCAGATTATATTAATAATACATTATTGTGTTTGCATTGCGATGAGAATATATACGTTTTTGTTCAGGTCTTCAAAAAATTTACAAAATTTTTAGATATAAAACTTGTTGATAAATTTCATGATTTATAATAGTCCAAGCGGGGACCGTAAAAACCGATTCCCATTTAGTTTGGGGATGAAACTGTCAGAAAAAATTGTATGTATAAGGTGTTCTGAAATTCATTCAAGAAAACTATACCACGGTGTAAAGCTGCAAAAAACAAACAAAAAAGTAAGTTTTTCGATTTGACACTTTTTTTTTAAGATATAATCAATTAAACATTGATAAATTCAACCAATCATAGAGCGCATAGTGTTAGGAGGCGGGGCCAAAGTATTGGAGTAGGTATTACCAAGGCTTGCAGACAGAGAATTAAATGCTAGCATCACTCTTAACCACTTCAAAGCACCTAGGTCTTGTTCATTATGTATCAAAGTAAATAATTATATACCGATTTTAAATGGTTGAATTTATTAATGTTTTATGGATTATATCTCAAAAACTAAGCTTCAAATCGAAAAACTTTATTGAACTTTTTTGTTTGTTTTTTGCAGCTTTACCGTGGTATATTATTGTATGTTCTTCACTTGACTAAGCTGCCTTACGAGAACCTGATTCGACAGGAGGTAGCCGCACTCCCAAATTTTTTATCGTGCATATCTTTTTTTCTTTGATAGTTACAAGAAAAACTGATCAAATCTCTTTTCCATAAAATTTTATTTCCAACAACCTTTGGATGAACTTTTTTTTATCATATCTATTATAGTTTCTGAGTGTTTGTATTTTTATATATAATATCTTTATATAAAGGTTTTCTCAGAAGACATAAACACAATAAATTTTTAATTGGGCTGGGACAATACCTGATTAAACGTTGTGTTCGAACAGAAAATGTATATACGGCAAATCATAAATTGAAATGTGAATATAACATCTCATCAGTTAAGTCTCTCTAAGTTAAGTCCCTCTAAGTTAAGATCTCATTAGTTATTTTCGATATCTATTTCTCAGAATTGATGCATATTTCAATAACCGAGACAACCATCGTCCAACGGTACAACCTCAATATCTATATTTTCTACGAAAATTCGCTAAAAGGACAAAAATGTAGAACTACTGTGCAACCGCTTTGGATCGATATATAGTGTTTCGGTTGAATTACACATAATCACACAAATGTCTTTTCTTTTACCTACGTTCCACGAAAAATTCGTTTGAATACACGTAACATTCCAGTAGTTATCCATTTTTATCAATTTGTCCTAAGATAAGCTACTATTTCACGAAGAAAAATTTCTTAACCACAAGCATTATTTTGACATCAATGTTTTGATATGAAAAATCTTACACATCTTGGCTGGAGATGGAACCTAAGACCTCGGGCATTACAGACTAGTGCTCTGCAACTGAGCTACCCAGATGCTATAGTAGAAAGTGTGCTATTTAAATACATGTAATTGTTTTTGTAAACTTTTTGTGCCTATCCACCCATTTTAGTATGGATGTCTTTCGGTTATGTTATACTAACAAGGGTTATTAGCGTTTACTTAATTTGACATTCGAGTAATATGTGAAAACACTTGTAACAATAGTTTGACATCAGTGTTTTGATATGAAAAATCTTACACATCTCGGCTGGAGGGGGGGAGGGTTGAACCCAAGACCTCTGGCATTCCAGACCAGTGTTCTGCCAACCGAGCTACTCAGATAAATGCTATGGTAGAACGTGTACAATTTCTCACTATCTAATATACATGTGGTTTACTAGTTGTAATTTTACTATTTACATAATATATTTCCTAAATAGTTGCTTTTTTCTTGAAAAGTAGTCTTTAATAATATTAGTAGGGAAAGTATTTTGCTATTATATATAAAGATGAGGTAAATCACAAAAAGTTTTTATTCTTAGTATCCAAAATGTATCTTGTATTTATACTGTATATTCTACAACTACACAGTAAAAAAATTTGGATAAATTGAAACTAAACGTAGGTCATGCACTTGCGCGACAGGTATACATACGGTGAACCAAAGGAATCCGTTCACTGAACAACGCGGCGTATTTGTTATAATTTAATTCATTTGCTATTATTCTATTCCTTAACATTATTTGACGTTGAAAGTATTATATTTAAGTTTACGTCAATTTATAAATTTGTTGATAGAAAGTGATGATCACTTCAAGACAAAATATACATTATTGAATTATATATCGTTATGCAACACTTAGTACTGAATTATGAATAAAACAACTATCATTTGGGGTTGCAATTAATCACTGATATCCATACTAGCTCTGTCTATAGAGTTGAGGTTAAGTATAACTTTGACTACATGGTGTTCCCATCCAATCACTATGAAAACTTAGATCCTCAAGTACCTGCTCTGATGGTTTGATAACCATAAACTCCCATCACAATAAAACATGTCACTGTCGTGAGTTAAATTTTATAGCGATTACTGATAGTTTCATAATATTCTGAAACTATTATTATTTATATTAAAAACAGAATGTACCAAAGTTTATTAGTTTTCATAATCCGTAATAATAATGTACAATCGCAATTACACTGAGTCTTAAGCTCAATAATAATAGTTTCGTTAATTCAATTTTTGGGTATTTAGCTTAAGTGCTATTTAATAACCTATATTGAGTATAGGCCAACAAACCCGGTGTTGTTGGCCCGCAAATTAATTTTTTACAGTGTAGGATGAAACACCATATGACGGTCTTTTATTTTTTTGGAACATTTCAAAATGGAATACATTTCACATGAATTAATACATTTTGTGTTGTTCACAAAGATGTTCGGCAGTCAAGTATAATAACCGTATACAAAATCTATTTCAATAATTTTTTCTTATTATTTAATTACGTATTACATGAAGAAAAAAATTTAATCATATTAAACGTTTAGTAATATTTTAAATGAATGTATTGTCACTGTGTAAAACATGTATTCGATGTGCCAAAAATTCATTCAATAACCATATTCAAGTCACATATACCATGCGGAGAGAAACTTGCCCAGTTGTTAGCATAAACGTCAGTTATTCTAATGAAGTTAAATGTCAGTTATGCTAATGAAGTTAAATACTTAGGGTTACACCTAGATAGAAGACTTACATGACAAAAAAAACATCTAAACCAAAAGAAAACAGCTAAATTTATATGTCTTAAAATATTATTGGCGTCTAGGACAAAAATCAAGGCTTTCATTCACAATAAAGTGTTAGTATATAAAACAATATTAAAACCTGTGTGGACCTATGAGAATCAACTATAAAGAAATGCGAGCAACAGTAACATCGAAATACTTCAATATTTTCAATCGAAACTGTTACGAACAGTTAGTGATTTTCCGTGGTATGACGACATTCATCGTTGCCTCGAAGTACCCACAGTGCGTGAAGAATTTTCGCGATTCAGTGACACATCCATGACTTACCTTAAACGGCATCCAAATACTAAAGTGATCAATCTTTTAGACAATAGTAACCGTTTGAACAGACAGAATAGACAAAATGTGTTAGACCTAATGACCTAATACCAGTTATGACCTAATACCAGTTATGACCTAATACTTGATGAAAATGCAAATATTCCTCACTGAGTATCATGTTTCCAACTTCATCCACTTGATTCTACAAAGATTCTGTTATTAATGGATCTATTACATTTTTTATCCAATCCACAATATTTTGCTAATAATAATTGATGTATCACAAGGTAGGGGCTGCCATTTGAAATTTCAAAGTGGGGTGGCTGGGGGCGAAGGGATGAAACCTAAAATTCTCTAGGTACCATTTTTGAACTTCCCCCTCGATATCTAAATCAACGTGTTTTCATTCAAAACAATAATCACATCAGGTCAAGAGTTATTAAGGGTAATACTTTTAAAATGAACACACTGTATTTATATATACTTATAAGATTCATGTTATTTTTGCTGGTAAATTTACTGGTAAATTTACCGAATTTTCAGAATTTATTGGTAAATTTCCATATATATATATATATATATATATATATATATATATATATATATATATATATATATATATATATGTCGGAATCGTATCGTTTATCAAAGGGATAAATGTGTTTTTTTATTTATGGATACGCTTGTTCGAACATTTCTCTACATCAATAATATGTTTTACAGTTTTACACTTTTATTTATAAGTACAAAGAAACTATTTTTAAGAAAAGGTTTATTTTATTACAGTATGTCTGACATAAAGAATCCTCCAGACATAGAGGTCCGGAAATTAGATATTATCAATACTTATATATTCTTAGAATAAAATAAATTGTCTAAAAGTGCAATAAAGAATAATTGCTTTAAGATTTATCAATTAACATAGTAAGTGTTCAGTTGAAGGGGTTTGACCTCTACTTAGACGCAAATTGTACGGTACGAGTGTAATAAACCAATTTTTGTGATATACCTTAGATGGTACATAAATATGATGTAGTAATAGGATGACCCCTTTCCAATATTTTTACAAACATCAAGGAAGGGAGAGGAGTTTCAAAAAGGAAGCAGGACAGTCAGTTCTGAGAGGACAGCACCCGAGTACAGACCGTATCGTGCAGTTGCGTATTAGTATCAACTGAACTCTGCTGAAAGTTACATGAAAATAGCATCACATGGAAATAGTGTTTGGATTATTGGTAGCCCTTTTGGACTAGTATAATTAATTATGTTTATTGATGAGATAACCGTGGTATGGCATTTGTTAGTATTATTCGTGTTGTATCTGTATTGTTAACTGGAGCTAACTTACTGCGTCGCAGGTTGAACTAATTGTAATTACTAATTGTGAAAGTGCGGGACACCGGGTATTATTGTAGACTAGTGCGTGTTTGTGAAAATGCATCTTTCAGTGTGCTATTGGAAAATTGGTAAGTGTTTGTATTTTATAAAAACAACAATGCCTGACAACATATATACTGGTTCAAACGACCATAATCCCAATTATGCAACTCCGACATCAGAAGTGGGATCAGTGCCTGGTATATCATTGCAAGATAAACATGAGAAAATACGCCAAAAGTAATATCTGTTCTAACAAAAGAACTCGTATCAATTATCTTTGATTCTAATTACCCTATTAAGTTCCATACTGACGCTAGCTATAATGGGTTTAGGGCTATGTTAAGGCAAAAGATCGAAGTAAAGATCATTCTTATGAACTATAAACTTTAGCTGTAGTAAACTCATTAAAACATTTTCGACATTATTTACACGGGCGGAAATTTGTGGTCATTACAGATTGTAACTCATTAAAAGTATCTCAAAATATAGCAAATTTAAATGATCAAGTCCACAGATAATGGGCTTTCTTGTAGTCCTTTACTTTTGAAATTATATATCGTGCGGGTAAACGAATGACTCTTGTAGATTTCCTTTGACGAAATCCAATAGATGTTAATAATAAAATAGTAAATAAAAGAAAAGAAAAGGAAATTAATCTAGCTGAGAGTCGGAAGATTCGTTATTAACCGAACAACGTCGCGATCGTCAAATCTAGAAAATTGTTACCGGGTTACAGAACGATGTGATTGCGGAAGACATCGCGAAAAACATACGAGTTGCGATCTTGTATCCTTTTCCGCAAAACTCGGAGAAATGTAAAAAGCTTATTGTTTGCCATCGCTTCAAGGGGTTTCGTTGGTCCGTTATTAGGGTGTGCATCAGTCAATTATGCACTTGGACTGGGATAAAGCGCTTGAGGGGCTTTATGAGTAATTTTGATTTGAAGGAATGGCGAAATATCTGTATAAACCATTGCACGGTCATAGAGAGACGCGATATGAGAAACACAATTGGGTTTTAATAGTACTATCAATCGTGTAACTAAATCCAGTCCTTTAGAGTTATAAATTCGTAATGTAGCGAGACCTCACGATATCTCCAATGTGAGACAGCAGGCCGTAGATAATATAAAAGCTAATGCTAGATACGATAAAAAAAGATTCGATAAAACTAAAGCAAAAATAATTAAATTCAATATTGGTGATTTTGTATTGTTAAAAAGAGAAGAAAGAAACCAAACTAAATTAGACCCGAAATTTAGGGGCCCATTTGTAGTGGCAGAGGTTTTAGAAGGAGATAGATACACTTTAAAAAAACAGTAAAAGGCAAAAGGACTTACAAATACAGTCATGACAAATTGAGATGCATGCCGGAGGGTTACATTCCTAGAGAGTTAGATGTCTGTGATTCTGATAACGATGTTGAAAACGATTCAGTAGAGAGCTCTGATGAGCACTGACAATCGTTTTGTAAAATGAATTAAGCCTTACACGGTTCCCATGATTTTCCCACACACCATACATATGGTAACGGGGTCTAAAGAAATTTAGATGTGATTATGTGTAAGCATTTTGTAAAATGAATTAAGCCTTACACGACGTATTTAGTAATGGGGTTCCCATGATTTTCCCACACACCATACATATGGTAACGGGGTCTAAAGAAATTTAGATGTGATTATGTGTAAGCATTTTGTAAAATGAATTAAGCCTTACACGACGTATTCAGTAATGGGGTTCCCATGATTTTCCCACACACCATACATATGGTAACGGGGTCTAAAGAAATTTAGATGTGATTATGTGTAAGCATTTTGTAAAATGAATTAAGCCTTACACGACGTATTCAGTAATGGGGTTAGCATGATTTTCCCACACACCATACATATGGTAACGGGGTCTAAAGAAATTTAGATGTGATTATGTGTAAGCATTTTGTAAAATGAATTAAGCCTTACACGAAGTATTCAGTAACGGGGTCTAAAGAAATTTAGATGTGATTATGTGTAAGCATTTTGTAAAATGAATTAAGCCTTACACGAAGTATTCAGTAACGGGGTCTAAAGAAATTAAGATGTGATTATGTGTAAGCATTTTGTAAAATGAATTAAGCCTTACACGAAGTATTCAGTAATGGGGTCTAAAGAAATTTAGATGTGATTATGTGTAAGCATGAGAGTAACAGTTTCATTACATTAGATTGATAGCTCATAGGATGTAACTGGCACTCGAGACAATAAAATTTAATTTCATTAAACAAACTCTATCATCCTCTGCCGCTGGACTGGACTACTAAGTTTATGGATTATGATTTAAGTGAAATGTAGTATCTATAATATCAAATCTAACGCCAAGCAAAACTAAAATTTTAGATACACCCGGGGACGTGTGATCGTCAGAATGGCCGTGTCGGAATCGTACGTTTATCAAAGGGATAAATGTGTTTTTTTATTTATGGATACGCTTGTTCGAACATTTCTCTACATCAATAATATGTTTTACAGTTTTACACTTTTATTTATAAGTACAAAGAAACTATTTTTAAGAAAAGGTTTATTTTATTACAGTATGTCTGACATAAAGAATCCTCCAGACATAGAGGTCCGGAAATTAGATATTATCAATACTTATATATTCTTAGAATAAAATAAATTGTCTAAAAGTGCAATAAAGAATAATTGCTTTAAGATTTATCAATTAACATAGTAAGTGTTCAGTTGAAGGGGTTTGACCTCTACTTAGACGCAAATTGTACGGTACGAGTGTAATAAACCAATTTTTGTGATATACCTTAGATGGTACATAAATATGATGTAGTAATAGGATGACCCCTTTCCAATATTTTTACAAACATCAAGGAAGGGAGAGGAGTTTCAAAAAGGAAGCAGGACAGTCAGTTCTGAGAGGACAGCACCCGAGTACAGACCGTATCGTGCAGTTGCGTATTAGTATCAACTGAACTCTGCTGAAAGTTACATGAAAATAGCATCACATGGAAATAGTGTTTGGATTATTGGTAGCCCTTTTGGACTAGTATAATTAATTATGTTTATTGATGAGATAACCGTGGTATGGCATTTGTTAGTATTATTCGTGTTGTATCTGTATTGTTAACTGGAGCTAACTTACTGCGTCGCAGGTTGAACTAATTGTAATTACTAATTGTGAAAGTGCGGGACACCGGGTATTATTGTAGACTAGTGCGTGTTTGTGAAAATGCATCTTTCAGTGTGCTATTGGAAAATTGGTAAGTGTTTGTATTTTATAAAAACAACAATGCCTGACAACATATATACTGGTTCAAACGACCATAATCCCAATTATGCAACTCCGACATATATATATATATATATATATATATATATATATATATATGTATATATATATATATATATATATATATATATATATATATATATATATATATATATATATATATATATATATATTTATATATATACATATATATATATTCTGCAAATTTACCAGCAAAAATAACATGATTTGAATCTTATACCTTTCACCTATTGTGAAATTACAACCAAATTAAATAATTTCATCGCCACCTTTTACTACTCAAAACTACTATTTGTTGAAATGTAGTCTAATTAAAGACCCTATCTTGAAATTTGACATCTTCAGTAACTTTAACAATCCTTGAGAATGGTATCACTTACAATTTAGAACTGCAGCGCATTTTTTGTGAAAAACTTTCCGAAACGATTTTGTCACACTCAGTACGTATTATAAAAGTTCACTTAGATGAGAAAATCAACTGAATGAATGCTTTTTGTTAGATAAAATACATAAAATATAAATAAATATATATTATATATATATATATATATATATATATATATATATCTTACTTTATATTATATAATAATATGAAAATAGTACAAATACCATCTGTTTGAATTAAATTCATGTTTGTTTTATGGAAACTTACAGAAGAGGAAAACGTCGTTTTTCTATATATATATATATATATATATATATACATATATATATATATATATATATATATATATATATATATATATATATATATATATATATGTATATTTTTGTATGTGTATATGTGTATATGTGTGTATACTATAGAAAAGAAATAACATGCTGTTGTAGTAACTGGTGAAGTGAAAAAAAGCGTCACATTTGATTTAAAACTTTTATAAAGGCCAAACCATGAACATAAATTTCATTTACTTTAAAATGTATTGACTATTTGTATCCATATAGATGTGTAGTGTATACTCATACGTAAAAGTGAATTTTGTTTACGTTTTTAGTGAATGTAGGCATATGCTGGTGCGTACGAGTATTACGGTGGTGTTAATTTTTTTGTATATTTGTATTGCCAATCAAATTAATTTTCCATTGTGAAGTTATGAGTCTAAAACACAATTCAAACAAGTAAAACTAACAACTAACCGAGGTAATTGCTTACATACCCGGTAATTACGAGTTAATGAAAAAAGGTTCAAATATTTAAAAAAAGAAACATTTTTTTTTATCTTTTACCGTTTTAAAGATGGGAATTTTTTGCTCTGGCGGGGAACCTTGGTCTGATTTGCCCATTGACGATCTTGAACTTACGTTTTAGCTCTTGAATACACAACCTAAATTTCAGCTCGTTATCTCTTCGTTTTTCATTCGTTTTTGAGTTATCATGTCCACAGACAGACAGCAGGACGGACGAACATGCAAAAATGAATTAATAAGGTCATTTTATACCAAATATTTCACCTATACCAAATATTTTTTCTGCGATTTTCAAACGATAACCCGATCATAAAGGGGATATGGAATTACAACATACAGTCTGTTCTTGATTGCTAAAAAAAGTATAGACACAGTTCTTTTATAAGGTATTTTAAAGTATAGACATAAGCACGTTCTTTTATTGTTGGAGCTCATGCCCGTCCTGTGCGTGAGCTGCAATGAAGTCTGGGGTTTTTATATGTAAAATACAAGGCATATTAGGTTTTGTCCTGACTTAGTAAAGCTTGAAAATATTGATCGCAGACATAAATGTTTGGAATATATGTTCATAAAATGACCTATGTCGGCCATTTCGATGCGTCTGTGGACACGATTACTCAAGAACAAAAAGAGATAACGAGCTGCAATTTGTGTGTTCTAGAGCTAAAAAGTAAAGTCAAGTTCGTGAATGGACAAAGGTAGACAATGTTTGGGTAAAATGGGCTAAACTGCCCATCTTTGAAACCGTACAAGACAACAAAAATGTAAAGCCAAAAATTGTTCCTTTTTAAATAATAAACAACTTTTGTTTCAAATTTGTTTTACATAAATTCAGGATATACCGGATAGGATATGTAAGCAATTAACTCAGTTAGTTGTTATTTTTACTTGTTTATATTCATGTGCGTACGTAACTTTTTGCCTCTTAAAATACAATAAATAAATATTAAGTCATAAAGTTATCTCACATTTACGTAATTAATTTAAATTATTTTCTACATATTAAAATGGTTATATTAGGAACATCTGTAAAAAAATGATTTGTATTCTATAAAAAAAAACAATAAACATTTTATCTTATCTTATATATTTATTTTTACATAATAGAATTAGTATATTAGTTCTGCTTAGATAATTAAAGACAAAAATTATTATTAGAATGCAGAGCATAAATTTAAAAAAAAATAGATCACCGAAATCTCGGATAAATTCACACAAAACCTTCCTCATTCTCTTTTAGGACATGTTATTAATTATAAAATCAACTTTGTATCAATTTTGAATTATTGTTGAATTAAATAATTTTTTTAGTCGAATTTTTTCAAAACGAAGTTATTATATAAAATTCCAAACCTATTTATTTATTTATTTATTCAATTTTCTGCTACTAAGACTATTTTCACTTACACATAATTTTAATATCTGAACTATATGAGTCAAGTAAATAAATAAGAGTCAGGATGCTGTTTGCGGATCTTTTGCGAATGCGAATGTTGCTTGTTTTGTATAGCATTTCTGAGTTTAAATAAATTACAACGTATTTCGACGTGTTATTATATGAATTTTTTTTTCTTCAACAATTTAAATTTTTGTTTGAATGTTTCACCTTGAATAATCCATTTGACCAGTCTAAGTGGTCAAGCGGTCTAAGGCGTTATGTCTGCGCATATGCATACTTGGGACTGGAAGGTTATGGGTTCGAATCCCAACATCGGCAGTTTGACAGTAATTAAAAAAGGGTGGTTATTTGACTAGACTTTCGGTTTATGTACAAGAATGAAGTAACCGGTTATGCTTGAAAAGGTTTTTTGCAGTTTCCTTTACGAACTCCAGATGAATATCGGCATAGTTCCTATCAGAGTCGCCTGCAACCGCATATCCTGCCGAATCCTAGCCCACATGCAAATTCCTTCCACTCCACTCACATCCTCACATCCTTAGGCATCACAATGGACCTTATGGTCAAAGTGTAGCCCGTCCAGGGCAGCCTCTACAATCTATCTATCTATCCATTTGACCAATGAATTTGAACATTTGACTCCAAGTGAATCAACAGTGCCACCACCGACGCAAATGTAACCGACGCAATTATTTTCAACTAGATGACTACGTTCAAGATAAATTTTGTGCATAATATGCTATAAAACATACTCTCGCGAAGGTCGAAGAACCATAAATTGAGGAGTTATTTAAATTCGATACACCCGGAGCAGATAAGCATATTAAGCGTGGGATTAATCAATGAACTTCAGCTAAACAGGATGAAACCTGAAAAGTCAGCGACATTGCTTTTTATTAAATATAATACACCAAATTTTAAATTTTCATGCTAAAAATTTGATTATAATATACAGATTATTAAAAATTATTACCATCTTTTTCCTTTAATCATATACTTTAATTGAGTATCTCCTTAAAAAAAATAAACATCCTTGATTCCGATATAAACTCCTAAATCAAAATCCGGTATACCGACTTTCATTTTAAAGATAGAGATGTGTTAATTTGTGTAGCCTGTTTGTAGTTTGGTCAGGATTATTTGCACCTTTCTAGATAAGCATATTTTAAGGATTCCTAAATTTACTACTAACTACAAAGCTTGGAATCCCTAGCATTGATTGTCAGAAGCCCTGCGATATCTCACTATTTATGCTGTTCGTATTTCTCTTGACTAGATTTTCCTTATTATTTCTATTCTAAGAGTCGCGTTGCCTGATTTTAGAGAAGGAGCAAATATAACGTACAATGTGGAACCAAAACTTTGGAAACACCTATAGTCAATTAAAATATGTCAAAGACGCCTGTCATTTTTGTCTGAATATTTTCTCATAATGAGAAATAAAATTAATTAGAAGCAATCGGCTCATTCGTAGTTCTTCTGGTTCTCTGGTAGTTCCAGTCACTTAATTTCTACCAATGAATGACTACTTACGTCATCGACAATCATTGGAGTTATAAAGAAATCATAATTTTTATCCAAATGTATCTTATACTCAAGTATACATTCTAGCATTACCCGTTGCGACTTCGCTCGCGAAAATTGTAATGACCTTATAACTTGATATGGCTGAAATGACATGATATGTCTATACAAAGATTGACGTTCCTCATAAGCCAAATATCAAAATGCAAGTCTCTGATCTGACCTTGCATACAAATTCTCAGCCGGTGTTCAGTCTCTTGTGGGTCTATTTTCTAAAAACTCGGAACATGTATTTTAAGGTGTATAATTTAAATAACAATTTTTATGTCTCAAAAATGAACTCTCTGGCTTTCTGTTTTGCGCATATCACATTGTTTATTACTAATTGCCTACATATCATTTTTCATGTTTTTAAGGAAAACGATAAGGGCCCCAATACAAACTTTTAGGAGTTGATTTGCGAACAATCCTGTCTTCGTACACCACCACACTCTCTAAGGAATATATCTTCCAAATTTAATTTCTAACTCTAATAGTTTTGGTTGGGCGATGATTGAGTAGTATTTCACTTATATAAGTGATACATTATAAGTACTACGTCTCTTTGTATAAAAGGTGCTGCGATTAAAATCTTATTTTATGCGAATGGCGTGGTACACACTTCAAAAACAGTTGGTAGGATGCGAAGAAGTTTGAAGGTGTTAGAGGAATATTGTGAGATATGGAAGCTTAATGTAAATGTGAAGAAAATGAAAATGATGACTTTGAATAATGGGCGAAAGTGCAGTACAAATGAGATGTGGAAGTGTAAAGTGCCTGTGGTAGAAAATGTGAACAACTTCCAGTATTTAGGTGTGATATTATCATGTAAAGGGAGTTGGAATGAACATGTAGAACGTATGAGTGATAAAGCCAAAAGAGTTTTGATGAGTGTCAGAAGATATGTGTATAAGTACGAAAGTTTTCCTGTAAATGGGATTGTGAAAAAGTTTGTAACGCTTTGGTATTACCAATCTTAACATATGGCAGTGAATTATGGGTCAGCAGCAATGGAGTAAAATACAAGGACCAATTTAAAATTGTGAATTACAATACTTCTGCAAATAAGTTTTATGCGTTCCAAAATCCACGCCCAATTCAGCAGTGAATATAGAGCTGGGAACTAAGAGCGTGGAATATCGCTGTCTACAAATATGTATCACCTATCGGAATAGATTGCATATCAGTAATTAAAGGCTGTAAATAACATGTATGAACAAGGGGTCAATGAGTATGTCAATTGTTGATTGAAAGAGTCTGATCTTCTCGAGAATCTGAAAGACATTAGAATGAAAGATTAGAGAAGCCTGAGCATCTTCTCAATCCTAGATCATTACGAGTAAGGAACCAGGTATTTAAGTATAAGTAAGAGGAGTGATAGATATGTGACTGTAAGTTTTCGAATATATGGTTTCAGGTAGAATAGTAAGAAAGAAGATGAAGTGAGAGTGTGTGTCATGCGTAATGCAGTGGCAAACAAGAGCTTAATAAGCTCCAACTATATGTGTCCGAGCCCGAAAATATAATAATACTCGTTGCATATCTTTGATGCATACTTGATAACAGAGAATTCTATATTCGATGAGGTCGTACTAGAATAACACTTTCACACTAGAATAATTTTTTTTGTTTACCTACAATTTTTTATTTATTTATTTAATATTTATGCACAAGTTTTTGTGTTTTGTTACTATTGATTTATGTCAAATAAATAAAATATAATATATATATATATATGTCGGAAATGTATAATTGGGATTGTGGTCGTTTGAACCAGTATATATGTTGTCAGGCATTGTTGTTTTTATAAAATACAAACACTTACCAATTTTCCAATAGCACACTGAAAAATGCATTTTCACAAACACGCACTAGTCTACAATAATACCCGGTGTCCCGCACTTTCACAATCAGTAATTACAATTAGTTCAACCTACGACACAGTAAGTTGGCTCCAGTTAACAATACAGATACAACACGAATAATACTAACAAATGCCATACCACGGTTATCTCATCAATAAACATAATTAATTATACTAGTCCAAAAGGGCTACCAACAATCCAAACACTATTTCCATGTGATGCTATTTTCATGTAACTTTCAGCAGAGTTCAGTTGATACTAATACGCAACTGCACGATACGGTCTGTACTCGGGTGCTGTCCTCTCAGAACTGACTGTCCTGCTTCCTTTTTGAAACTCATCCCCCTTCCTTGATGTTTGTAAAAATATTGGAAAGGGGTCATTCTATTACTCCATTATATTTTATGTACCATCTCTGGTATATCACACAAATAGGTTTTTTTAACATCCGTACCGTACAATTTGCGTCTAAGTAGAGAGCCGCACGTGCTCCCTTCGACCGAACCCTTACTTACTGTGTTAATTGATAATCTTAAAGCAATTATTCTTTATTGCACTTTTAGACAATTTATTTTATTCTAAGAATATATAAGTATTGATAATATCTAATTTCCGGACCTCTATGTCTGCAGGTTCCTTTATGTCGGACATACTGTAATAAAATAAACCTTTTCTTAAAAAATAGTTTCTTTGTACTTATAAATGTAAACGCACAATAAATATCCGACATATATATATATATATATATATATATATATATATATATATATATATATATATATATATAAATATATACATATATATATATATATATATATATATATATATATATATATATATATATATATATATACATATATAAATATATATATATATATATATATATATATATATATATATATACATACAGGTGTTCTAAAATTCATTCAAGAAATCTATACCACGGTATAGAGCTGCAAAAAACAAACAAAAAAGTTTAATAAAGTTTTCGATTTGACCCTTATTTTCTAAGATATCAATTAAATATAATCGATTAAACATTGATAAATTAAAGCAACCATACAGAGCGCATAGTGTGAGGAGGCGTGGCCTCAGCAGTAGAGCGTGGCGCTTTACCTTTTAGATGTTCGCAGACGGTACGAGGCCCCGTCTCTTTACACTTTGCGCTCTGTGATTGGTTGTATTTATTAATGTTTAATTGATTGTATTTAATTGATGTCTTAAAAAATAAGCGTCAAATCGAAAAACTTTTTAAACTTTTTTGTTTGTTTTTTGCAGTTCTATATCGTGTTCTATAGTTTTCTTGAATGAATTTCAGAACACCCTGTATATATATACTACATTCGTGCAGAAATTGATTCATGATAATGCGTGTAATTACAAAACATAAAAACAAAAGTAAACACTATATTCCAGCTGAGAATATGTCAAATAAAAAACGTGTCATTTATAGTATTTGATGGACACATACATATCAATTTCACTAACTGGTTCTAAGGTAGAATGATGTAACGTATGGTAAAAAAATTGATACTGGACATTTAATTCAGTAAGAAGCAATCTCTGTATATCTATATATCATAACCTTCCATATTTACCATATTCAGAATTTATTTAGTAGTATGGATTGCAATTTTAAATTGTGTATTTTCATATCAATGTATGCATGTAAAGAAAAATGTCCGATATATAAAAGTGATATTTTACTATGTAAGCGATATGACATATATAAGTTTTCAAACAATGTAAAACTTCATTGTTATTTTTTGGGTAATATTTATTGGATATTTGTTACATTATTTTATATATTTCATAAAATGAGAAACAATGTTATACAATGTTACTTTACAACATTGGGGGATACATTCACAATATTACAAGATGGTTCAAACAAATTGATTTTTATATAATGTGTTCGTAAACGATTATATTATGCGAACCTTTTAGGAGAAACAAACAAGTGTTTTCATATAAAAAAAACATAATAAATGTAGCTTTTTTAATTACATCACACTACTGACCTTTACATAACTGAACAGATTATTCTTATGCCTCTAAACGTGAAATAAAGTCCAACTTAATGACAGTCAATGCCGTACAAACCAAGCCAAAGTAATAAAACATTCTGTGTGTTATTGGAAATACACGTAATAGCCACATGAACAGATAAACTGGACAGTGATGACACACATTTACATATAGCTGATATGCAGATATATTAATTTAGCTACACTTTTGTACAATACTTGATTTTTACAATCCATATGATTTTTTTCCAGGCTCGATCCAACTATTATAAAAGAATTCCAAATTTTTCGCTAGCTCAGATCCCAAGTTCAAATTTGTACCAGCAAGACTCTAATCTAAAGCTACTTACAAACTTTAAACCCATTTTATTTAATAGTTAAGGAACAAAACACAAAATTTTCAAAAGTCCATCATTGGTGGACTTTTTGTCAGTTTGCACCATTGAATTAAATGGGTTGAAGTTTTGTAAGCCCCTTCAGGTTACAGCCTAGATAAAAAAATGGTCGCAGTACATTTGGGCGGGGCCGTCTAACAAGGTGAATATCTCGCGTTAGTGAAACAGCTGACTAGTTTTCATCCACATCAGATTGACAGTTTCTGAAATGATGCGAATATCTGCTCGACAGCAAATTGACGGAAGATTTTTTTTTCGTATTTAACGTTTTTTGAAATTAATATTCTCCAATTTTAAAATAATGTTAAGATTTTAAATTTTTTTATAGCGAAACGCTAGTAGTGTGATAGTAGTTCGTCGATCTAAGTTTCAGCAAGAGGCCTAGCGTACTATGTTTTATAGGAAGGATAAGAGACGATTTTTAAGCCTCTGTATCCGCGGAACTAAAAATGCTATGAAGCTCATATTTAAAACGTAGCGTGAGACTAAAATATTCAATACCCTACATATAAGAAACTTACACAACAAATTTATACCAATCATTTGCATACTTTTGCATACATGACTTTATCCTCATTTAATACATGCGAAGAAAAATCTTTCGCAATAAATGTATACCAATCGTTGGGATATGAATACTTTTTATATACGAAAAATTTGGTCCAGTTCACATTTTTGTTTTTGGTGGGATATATAGTATAGATTTACTTGAGTCATTCGGTAAAATCTATTGTGTTTACATGAATAGCCGTATAGTATCCAATTCTTCTTATATGCTTTTTTATTTGATTATGGATATGGATGTTCATAATATTGGAGTACCCTTTATAAATATAACACAGAAAACACTAATAATAGTAACAAAACGCACCTGTGAGTATTCGATATGTACTGTTAAATTGAACTTTATTTAAAAGTGGTATGAGATTTTTATATACACATGTATCGGTGTGTAGGTATACATGTTTTATAAAAACATTGTACAGTATGTTTTTGGAAAGTCATGAATAATCTCAGCAAGATTATTGGAGATTTCTTTCTATCTCAAATAAGTTTTATAATAATGACTCAATGTTCCTTATTATATTACCATGGTTCTTTAAGCTATATTAAAACTATATTAAGTAACAGTCAAAGTATTACTGAAATCGAAAACTTACTTTTTTGAAGTTTCGTGATGTAACTGATTCCAACTTACAAGAAACATAGTATATATCCTATAAAATCTCATTTAGATAGTAATAATAAGGACGAAGTATTCTATTATGGAAGGCATCATTTTTACTAAAGTGTTTATTGCATTTTATATATCATATTCGATATTCTATGTTCCATATAATCATTTTAAAATAGTTTCAATTTTTATTATTATGAATAATGCATGGAAAAAGGACCTACTTGTTTACAGAACAATATCTTTTGCGTTCGAAATCATTTATTGAATCGATATGTATCAATAGTTTCGAGTTTATTTCTCCAGTTTTATTACTGATGATATGAATTTCGATTCTATGTATCTCGATTTACCATGTGTTTCTAAAATTCTTTGCATTCTCTCTATTTCTACCTAATGTTTTTTTATTATTTAAATAAAATTACAACTGCTTGTTGGAGCCTTATTTATAATAAAACTATAATAAAACTATAGTTATTATTTCGTGTTTCTTATTTACTTCAACCAATTGTAGATAAACCCAGATATTTAAATAATCTCTCCCGAGTATAACATTTAAAATTCAAGTACAAGTTTAATTAAATATTGACATGGAAAAATTAACTCATCGTTCAGGTATCGAACCATGGATCACCAAATTTCTAGCCCAGTATAATACCGTTACACCACGGATGATACTAATCAATGAGTCAACTTTTTCATATCATTGAGAGTATTAATTTGAAGTAGTTAACTTATTATTCTACCATATTATGATTTGTATATAGCGTAACAATACAATACTAATGCCAATTTCTATTAAGGCTACGAAGAATAATATGAAAGCACTAGTATATACTATATAAACAACATGCCATTGAATTATTAATTGAATATTGATATGAAAAACTAGAGTCATCCACCAGGTATCGAACTTAGGACTACTGTAATTTTACCGCAGTATGCTAGAAATATTGCAAGGTTGTTCAGCCACAGGTTAACTGACGATAGAAAGTTTAAATTTCTACTGGAAATATTATTTAATGGAATAATATAGTAGACCATGCATTTTACTGTTTTGATGGAAAGTGAACAAGCTACAGTACCGAGAATAATTAAATGAAATTTCCAGTAGGGTATTGCCACATTAATTTAAGGATGATATTGCCATGCTTTACAATGGCAAAAATCCAAACACAACACATAAACACTTTGAAACGCATTAAAATACAACAAAGTCCTATGAATGAATGAATGATAATTGGTGCACTGCAACCTTTAAGATCTATTGTGCTCCCCTTGTGTAAAGTACCTCATACAACCCTGTGTCTTTCAGGAAATACAGGATCTGCATTGGGTCTAGTGGAAGGTAGGTAGCCCCCCGAACGTATCTGGTAAAATCCCATACCTTTTAGTGCCTTCTTCCTTTTTGATTTTCTCTCGGTAGAAGTGATCACCCAGTCCACCAAACGGCTCTGGCCGTGTAAAGGATGTCAATGCTACCTTTTTCATCCTGGGATGTCCTGGGATCAGTTGAGAATGGAGAGCTACCGACAGATAAGTATATGCAGTTTTCTTAAGAGTGATACTTAAGTTCATATGAACAGTGGTGCCAGTAGTATGAAACTAGAAAGGAAAAAAAGAGATACACCCCCGTAACGAAATCTGCAGAACACCACAAACGTCGTACTAATATTTTTCCAGAATATCTATTTTTCTTTATCTCGCATGTATAAGCTTGATGAAATAAAAATGATGTTCTTATTTCACTTTTATGTTCACATATAAAAATATAATTTATGGTATATTTGTATACACTTGATATGAGAAACAACTAAAAATATATAGAAAATTCAATACTCAAACACTTAATAATATAATTCAGAATATTTATTTTAGCTGATATTATTTTTGGTAGGTATGCAACTAACATATTTATACAGATTGATCTATAATATTTAAAGATAATATATGGAAAATATATCTGTGTGACTGAAATAAAAGACAATACTTTAGGATTTAATTAATTAAAATTATCCCATTGCTATGATTACTTTTCAAATATATTGTAATAACTAGCTTTTGCCTGCGGTGTCGCGCACGTTAATATAGATTTGTCAATCAATTCTGGTGGTCGATCTATAGTTACAGGAAGCAATAACGTAAAACCGCTTAACTTATTTAATTCAAGATGTTGGTCAATAACGGTAAAGGTTAAATAGTTACAATAGAACACAAATAAACTACAGAGTCAAAGGTTCTGCCTTGCCGCGAATTGAAGATCTACTCAATCTTAAATTTTACCTACGTACAGTTAATGGGCATTCCTTATTAACTCCGCTTCTCCTTTGCCGTTAAAATCATGGTTACAGAATAGAGCAATATTTTAGTTTGAAGTAAATCGGACGACATAAAGTTTCATACAAAATTCACCCCCCCCCTCATTTCTGCGCCTTCAAGATGCAAAAAGAAGTAGCATATACCCGTCTCCATTGTCCCATCTATCTATGTACCAAAATTCATCAAAATCGGTTCAGCGATTTAGGGGTGAAAGCGTAACAAACAAACTCACTTTTGCATTTATAATATTTTAGGATTTAGGATGTGCATAACGAATTCCATTACGATTATAAACCGACCTTAAAATCTTTTAAAATTAAAATTACTTCAAGAAATGGTCCATTTTCATCATTCACGGAGTTGTGTATAATATAACAGGTGAAAATAACAACGAATTCATTGCTTGGCCCAGCATTATAGTACAGGAGCCGAACAGAGATCGACCTTGAATCATCTGTTAACCGGATGAAACATATTTTTTATGAAGTTTCATTAATACGCGAATACGCCTAAAATGCAGTGCCTACCAAAATGTTGCCATGGCTATTTTTAATTAAATTAATTTTAATTAATTTTTTTTCATACTCTTGTTAACTAAGCGATTTTTTTTTTACTGATAGTTTATAATATAAAGAATATATTAATATAATATATAATATAAAGTAAATATAGGTAACTACACTGATCTGTTATCCAATCGAAATATATATCAGAAAATAGATAATTTAATGATAAACACGATCGTATTGTATTACCTGAAATAAAACGGTCATGAAATAGTAATGCCTGGCTTTGAGGTTTGAAAATCGGAGCAATCAAAGATTCGCGAAAGAGAAAGTAGAGCGTCCAAGGCTTGACGCCCTAAGCGTCCGATATAACGTGCTCTTAAATACTTAAAGTTCCAGACAATGAACTTGTTACCGAAAATGTTGTAAAAACCATTTTCAGAATATTTATTAAAATATTTAATCTTCGGTTTTAGTTTTTAATAACCATAGTAAATGGACCAGTATAACAATAGATGGTGAATCGTATATATGGTATGTACCAATTGAAATTAAATTTTTAAATTAAATTCTTGGAGTTATGTAGGAACAGTTATTATTGTATACTGAAAATATTGATGATCAACAATATAGAAAATTGTATTTTTTGTTGTTGTTGTGAATATCCAAAAACTGAATTCATATACAAAATTAATAATACCTAGAACCATATTTTATGTTATTTATATAAGCAATTATGTTTGTTCGATATTCTTTTATCATCACAAAAACTGTAGAGGCGTTATAGAAATTTCTGTTTATTCATTAGTAGTAAATTTTCCGAGCACCGGCTTAATTTTATTTCGCAGCAATAACAATGGTAATAATGTTAATATTGTGGTTGTAACCTTTTTCTTAGCCCGAAAATTTCTCAACTGTGATCCAAAAAAAGTAATCATAACGGAGCTATTTTTACAAGCTTGATTACTAACCCATCACCCACCACAAATATTATTTATTATTAAAATTTGCATTTTGTTAAAAAACATTCCCTTCAGTTTAAAAAAAAAGAAATTAAATCGTCAGAGCAAATTTTAAACAAAAGTCATTACATACGGTAAAAAAGTATGTTCTTTAGTAACAATAAAAGTTACTAACGGTGTTAAATTCTTTAACTCCGAGTTATTTTATGCCACCGCCGAACTTAAATTCAATTAATTAATTAAACTAAATTTGCACCACTGTAACTGTCACCAAATTTGCAACGAATAACATATCCTGAGACAATATACGAGTAATTTTAATAAGAGTGATGTCAACAAGAGTAAATTGAATGAAAGCAATCTTAACAACTTTAATTTCAATAAAATTTATTATATTTTAATTTTTTATTTATTTTTATTTTTGTCTAGTGATCTCGATTTTCTATCTATTTCTAATTGTCAAAGAGTAAATTATGACTAGCAAATTTATACTGATAATGACGACTTAGTAGTCAAAATACATATTTATAGTACAAAAATTGGCCTAGGTATTGGGGCGAATTTGAAATTTTATTTCAAAAACCTAGAGTTCTCATTAATTATCATTTGATAATCTAAGAATCAAAATTGTGTTTAAAAGAATATATTTATATGTACTTTAAATTTTTATTTTGTAATATTAATTGCTTTTATTTTATTTCAATATTTAATTAAGTTAACTGTAACAATATTATAACTATTATTATTTTTAAAATTTGTATTACTATAATTATTGTATTTTTAGTTCGAGTTAATTGTAATACTTTGAAAACTCAACTCCATTTGTATGGGGTTTATACCCAAAAACAAATAAAACATTTGTTTATTTCTTTATTTATTTAGTAACAATAAAGACAACAGGTCCAAGGACTATGTATCTAGAAAAAAAAGAAGAGCTTTAAAGAAATCTAATTGTAACTTAACTCTAAAAGATCAAACATAACAGTCTTCGTTGTGATTGCCAGTAAAAAATATTTTAATGTGAAACGGTGGAAAACAGTTGTAAAATTACTTGATTTTCTCTCGAGTTGTTTTGCTTGTAAATTCATTTATTTACATATTATTTTAACATAATATTTATTAGCTCCTAGGCTATGAAAAATTAACAAACATACATATGAGTTTGTACATTTGTGGAAATAGATAATATAATTAAATTTATAAATCAATAATTATTATTATTTATTTTTGATAGAAGATTATATTATTTTGTTTGTTTTCGGGCCCTTTATTCTGTTATTTACATAATGTGTAGTAAAACAAAGGGTTTAAGAGAGAGAGAGATTGAAAGAGAAAATGCGTAAAACGGGACAGAATATTTAAAAAACTCATCATATATGTATTTGAATGTTATGTTTATTCATGTTTTATACGCTAATTAGAAAATGGGATTACAGTATCTGTAAATGAGATTAAATAGGGATGAAATATCTATTGTATACCCATTTTATGTAGAGGAAATTTAGGCATTGCACGCCTACTTTGTAAATTTACAGTAGTTAATATATAGACAATTTAAGGACACTTTTTAGAGGAAATAATTGAGCACACGTGGTGGTTGAGCCATCTAACGCTTGCTTGAAACTGCGAGGTTAAGGGTTCAAATCCCAGCTGTGGCAGTTTTTCAATTAAAATTAATGGAGTAAATTTTTCTACAATTTCCCTCCACCAGATGAATATGGGCATAGTTCCTATCAAAGTCGGCTACAGCCCCACAACTTACCAATTTCCTAGTCTGCATACCTTGTCCTTCACTCACATCATTAATGTATCGTTAAAAATTAATAAAATTAAACAAATTATGATGTGGGTGGCCTCTGTTATAGACCATGGAGTCTCAGAAACGAAAAGGTATAATATTTCCATTATTCTAATAGAAAAAATTTGTTTTACATGTTCGAAATGGTTGTTTGATGGATTGAATTTTGTTCCGAATATTGCCTTTCTTTAAATTTACATTTTGTTTTCCTATCCATGCATTTTCTGGGTTGTTTCAGCATAAAATATTGATGATTATCTTGTGATCAGTATGTCAGATCACAATTAATCATAACAGATATAATCTTTAGACTGTAGTCAAATAAAACTACCATGAATAAAACACATTTCATTAAATTTAATTTAATTTTAAAAATTCCCATTTTACAGGTATAAATATCCGGTTTCAAACTTTTCTAGGTGGTTTCAGCTTAACAACTATCTTCCATCCAAATGTACATTTTGTACGACTACCTTAGAATATTGATTTTGAGAGAGCGAGTGAGTCGCAAAATATGCGACACACTTCGACCATAAGGTCCATTGTGATGCCTAAGGATGTAAGGATGTGAGTGGAGAGCAAGAACTTTTGTGTGTAGACTAGGAATTGGTAAGATGAGACACATCTGGAGTTCGTGAAGAAAACTGCAGAAAACCTTCATAAGCATAGCCGATTACTTCGTTCTTGTCCATATAACAACAGTTTAGTCAATTAACCGCCTCCCCCCTTTTTTAAAATAATTGACAAACTGCGATGTCGGGATTCGAACACACAACCTCCCAGTTCCAAGTACACACAACGCCTTTACAAGAGCGTAACTTGGCTAGTTAATATGGGCTTAACGAGTGAGTCAGTCCCCAAAATATCAATTTTTACGGTTAAATATCTCGGAAACTAGTTAATATGAGCTTAATAGCTTAATAGCTTCATAGCATTTTTATTCCTGAGATACAGAGGCCTAAAAATAGTCTCTAGTTGTTCCTGTAAACACAGTAGTAGGCATCTGTGCTTATACTTGACCTGTTAATAATTCACAGTCAATATAAACCTGACATGTGGTATATAAACCTCATAAATGTGTCGTAGATTCGACTTCACCAAATCCACCACCTGATCCTACTGCTGCTTCGACTCACATGTGTTGCTCTTCAGAAAGAAATCCCTCATGCCACATGACGTCGATTGAACTTAATTCCGGTACAATATAATTGTATATATATATATCCCCTTATTTATCTTATTAGCGAATTTCGTCCAAAGGACATGCAGCTATTGTTTTTGCACCAATGTTGGAATTTCGTAAAAATTTCTTCAAATGCCCATCGATACTACCTATTAGATGTTAAAAATCACTATCGCTAAAATTTGTATATATATATACATATATATATATATATATATATATATATATATATATATATATATATATATATATATATATATATATATATATATATACATATATACATATGTACCTTTTTTAAATGTCTGTGGACTCTCTAGTTTTATTTCGATTGGAATGAATTTTGGTATTTGAGTAGCTTTTGGTATTCTAAAGATCAAGTTCGTTAATGGGTAAAATCGGGCGATTGGAAAGGGGGTTTCGAGGGAGGGGAAAACAAAAAATTTGACTATCTCCCTTAATATTTGAAAAATCGAAAAATTTATCAGGAGTTAAGTTGTAGGTACTAAGTTTTACAGTAATTTTGTTTCGTATCGTTTTTCTGTTACACTAATATTTACAGAAATATTTACAATTAAAGATTGAAAGTTAAAATTCTAAATATCTCTGTTCACATTAGAGAAAATGATAAGGTAATGAATTGTAGTGAAAGTTGACGCAGCTCCTGCGTAACGGATTTTTTATTATTTTATGATTTTATTATTATTTGTATTACTTTATATGTTATTATCCTATTATTTAACTTTTTTTTAATAATGGTCTATGGATCCATTTAGTTGTAATTTAAAAATGTAATCAATGGATTTTTAAGAATACTTTTCAATTTTGTAACGAAGATTTTTTAAAACAATGTATATGCATAAATAGATGTTAATTTATAGGTAAAACCTAGGCTAGGAAATATAGTTTAGAAGTTGACTTACAAACTAAAATTACTGTAATCATCGCATTACAGTATTCAAATGAAATCTGTATACTATTTATACTCGTAGATTCAAAGTTATGTAATAGTCTTGTAAGGTCGAAATATGTCCCTGTAAAAATTATATTTTTGCAAAGAACGAGTTTTTTAAAAGTTAGAACCTTATTTATTTAAAAATAGAAAACAAATTTATAATGGAATTCCACAAAATAATGCTAAATAGGTACTATTACTGAATGTATCCCTAATATTTTCTAGTACGTGCTTGGTAAAGCAATTCTTTATCTAATTAGTTGATTAAAGCAGTTCACATAAGACAAACCTCGACACAGAATATAATTAAACTATTCCCTTAATATCCAAATTTCCTCTATATGTATGTGAAAATATTTAATTAGTTATGGTTTCATATTAATATTATTATTATGTTGTTTTATGTAATGTTTTTTCATGTGTTTTGTGTCAAATTAAACTGATTTATTAATAAAACGTGAAAGTAACGATATACTGTTTACATATCGAAACTAATCGTATACAGACTATGTTGATAAATTATGCATTCTACACGTATACATATATATTATAGGTATTTTTATAAAATAATCTTGATATTAATGTATGAAGCGTGTAATTAACCGAGTTACTTTTTATTTAAATAAATCGGTACATGATGTGTCATTTTTATCGTTTCACATAAATATCTCTGTGCAAAGGAATTAAATTCGTACATTGAATAATATACATGCAAGTATCTAGTATGAGCCCTTATATATACTTTAAAAACAGCATATTGACTACAAAAAAAAATTTTTACGCAAGAGCTGCGTCAACTTAACAAATTTTCACAGAATGGATACATCACTTCGCTTTTGGAAATAGATTTTAATTAACTATTACTTATTAATGTTCATTGCGATCCGTCACCGCTAGAGTGGCTACAGACACATACATAAACAAATATGTTTGCGTATCTGATATGCTTTTGGTATTTCAAAGGACTAGTTCGTTAATGAATAGAATCGATCAAGGGTAAGAAACGTATATAGAAAGACGAAAACGCTAAATATGAATTTTCCCTTTTAAAATTAGAAAAATTCATTTAAATAGATTAAAAATATCAAATAACCATGCATTTATAATATTCAATACTATGGTTAAAATTTTAAAATTGAAAATATTTCTGTAAATATTAGAGTTACAGAAAATATGGCCCGATAATTATTGTGTTGAAAATTATTAAAATAATTTTTAGTACCTCAACATATTATTGAAAGAAAACTATGTTGTAAAATATTTTTCTTCTTGTAGAAATGAGTTTTTTTTTTTTATAAATGCAAAAAGAAAATAATAAGATCTTTGTTTTTATCTTTAAAACAAGGTTTTTTTTTAAATTAAAAATTAAATAAATGGTGAAATCAAATGCAATTTGTTTTATAAAACTACAAGTTAGAATTTTGTTCGAAAACAAATACATAAACAAGTCAAACACACCAGCAAACTTGCTTACAAACAGTATTTATTATATTGTAAAATTTTGAACTGGATAAATATATGCTGGTGGACGAGCGCATTAAATGGAAATTGTAACAGAAGGGTATCACGACGATACTGGTTCGGATCCCAGGCAAACCAATATCATTATTAATAAGTTTTATTAATTATCAGTCTCTCTGAATACGTCCGTGGTTGTTGAGAAACTAATTTGTCGAGAAGAATCTAAAAAAGTCTTTACATGTTTTCAAAAACAATATTTTCTAAAATGTCAACAACAACGTTTTTAGAAGAATCTATGGTCGGTATAAAAGCAGCAGCATTTGCCAGTTCGAAGTCAGAAACTAAATTCAAATTCTTATCAAATCAATTCAGATTTGAATATCATAAAGTTTTTGTTTTATTCAATTTTTTTCAAAAGTGCGTGTTGTCCAATTGACATATATTTAGTAAACTTTTACTAATATTTTGTGTTTTTTGTAAAACTTTTTTACTATGTACTCCAAACTAATTTTTCAATTTAATAATATTTAGCGAGAAATTCACGTTTTTATTTCCCTAAAATCTGTCTACAAAGTTTACGACGTTCCTAGTTTGTATATGGATAAAAATTGGTTATTAAGGACGTTCCAGCACTGTGTTATGCAATCAGTACAACAAACCGGTTTTGTTTTATTATAGCACAAATTCATGAACACACATATACAACACATAGACAAAAACACTGTTCACATATACAAAATAATATTATTTTGAAGACAATAAATAAATTTAAATTTTTATATTTCGAAAACAAAACGGTAACACACGATTTTTTTTTTTTTAATTTTTATAATAAATATTTAACTTAACTCTCCTAGCTTTTTTTTAAATTATGTCGAGTATTTTTTCTAATACAACAGATAATAATGTTGGACGCGCATGAAGTTTTACATGCTTCTGATGACAGTGAATGAGAGAGAATGATAACTTTGATATTAGTTATCTAGCGTTCTAAACGGTCAAAAATTCTGAAACTTCGGGATTTATTAGAAAATATTATGAAAATATAAAATGAGCAAAATCTGTCGAAAAGTGGTAGTATGCTGGACCATCCTTAACGACACATTACTTCTGTATACCGACTCATATATAATAGTAAGTTGACCTATAGAGTGAAGTATATAAAGTCTGCAAATAAATGTTCTAGTAACTAAGGCACAGCACAACTCTATACTGAAGAATGAATGTGATGATAAACAATAGATAATGTTTTTTAAGGCCTAGTGTTTAGTATTCAGGTCTTCTCTTAGAGTTTATAATTTTTTTTATTATTTCTTTAAGTCAACAAGGGAAAGGTTTAGCTATTTCGGACACATCTAATTTGGACTATTATTAATGTGTGCGCGTGGGGGAGCCGCTTGGCTCTCCATAAGCTTTGTGAGAGTAAGTAAGGGTATGTTTTGAAGTAAGACGGAACGATGTTTCAATACAGGTTGCTCACCAATTATTTCCCAATAATTTATTCAACCAATTCAGGAATAGTTAGGAATATTTTCAATTTCCGTAACTGAAAGGCTTGTCATGCATAAAGCCTGCTGATGTATGATACAATGAAATGATAAAAGATTTTTTAATTCAGGGATTTTTTTTAAAGCGGAATGAAACCGTTATTACACCCCGTTATATTACTTGCACCACTCGCTGTAAGTAAAACGAATTTTTTTAAAGTTAACGATTTTATTCGTGCAAGTACTCCGTCAGAGATTTTTGGCGGTCGTTTCGCGATTTAGGGAAATCATCGCAGAGTTCTTCTTTAATAAATAAATCATCGAAAACAATACGAATGTAAATTTACATTTTCGCAGTATTTGTTGCATCGGTCGATTCGTCCAACTGCAATGAATAGCACGAATAGTACTTTTCACTTTATTAATTCAAAATAATTAAATCAGGTAAATAATTGTTTATTAGTTCTCCGATATGAATAATTTGATGGTTTAGAATCTAAACCATCAAAAAAATTTACAAGCGGTTTACAAATGTCAAGCGGTAAATGTAAAAGATAAAAAGATTTATATTTTATAATTTATATAACATTTATATTTTATTCATACACAAATATTTTAAAAAGCTACATTTTATGCCCCAAATTACCAGCCCAAAATTTCAGAGTATGTATTCAATGTATTGTATGTATTGTATACTTTGTATAATAGTGACCATAAAAAAGAGTTGGTATTATTATATTTTTTTCAGAAAATGTTTTAAATAAAAAAAGAAAATAATAATAATTGGTAGGGTACCCTGTATTTACTCTATCTCTCTTTCTACCTCTCACTCAGAGCTGAATGAAGTCAAACTTTGCACACCTATGTGACTTAGACAATATTATTTTAAACGAAAATTATATTATAGGAATAAAATATTGTCATAAAATAATTAGTTTAAATCTGAAGTGGTTATAGTAAATTCCTATAAACAAATTAAATTTAACTGGCAAAATAAAATTATTTCACAGCAAATAAATCACAAACATTTAACAGAAATTTTCCAAAATATATTCCCATTTCTAAAACATTTTACATTTGTAAGCTGAATCTGCAATACCTACAACATTTACTAAATTGTTTTAAATAATATAATAATATGAAACAGTTTGTTACCAGAAATACAATTGAATTCTCTATGTAACATAATATTTGATAAAATTTGTTATTCTATATTATTATTAAGCAAACGAACAGTAGAAGCAATAAAATTACTTGACCAATAATGTTTTAGTATATTTAACCGGAATTGCACCAAGGATAATTCTCTTGTGTTATATCTATATGGGGTGACTCGAAATTAATTCAACAAATAATATTTTCGTTAGCTGGTTTTCGAGAGTAGAATTTCGAGAAGAATTTATATAGAAAAATTCGGTACGTTAGAGCTGCGTAAACTTAGCGAATTTCTTTAGATGACGTAAAACAGCGGTCTCTAGCGGTCACAATTTTTGTATGACCCAAATGAAATGTCGTATCTGATATGGTTTTTTGAAGTTACAAGGCCAATTTTATTAATAAATGGCATAGGCTAAGGGGAAAGGGGAGCCTAGGAGAAGAAAATCATGTTTGCTACATTTCATTACCTGATCATTTTTTCTCAAATTCTAATCATGGTTACAGAGATATTTAGGATTTTATCTTTCTACCTCACTATCATAATTTGAGAAAAATTATGGTAGTGAATTGTAGCAAACGTTTCTTCAACTTTACCCCTTATACATTTTTTGATTGTTCTAATAGTATGAGAGATAATTTATATTTTGTGTTTTCTTCTCTATCTATGCCCTCCCCCCCCCTGCGAATTCTAAAATCATATCTGATACGACATTCCATTTTAATCAAACTAAAATTGTGACCACTAGAGAGTGATTTATGTATTTGAAGGAAATTCGCTAAGTTAACGCAGCTCCTGCGTAACGAATTGTTTATTATTCATTCTAAACACCCGTTTAGTGCGGTTGCTATTTTATTTTCCGAATTATTCAGATTACAACCCTATAATTGAATGATCGAATGATATACGAGGCTATGTTCCAACCGGAATACGAGATTCTTAACCTACCCATACTAAACATGTTATATTTGGAATCCATTTTTTACATCACTTTTACTCATTTCGACGAACGTTTTGCCAAAACAATTTTTATCAGCAGTAGTGAGATTTGAAATAAAGAAATGAAAGAATAATGAGAGATACATCAATGACTAATGGATTGAATTATTGCTTTCGATCGACATTTGGAATTTGGAATTTGTTGCTGTTAATGCTCATGCTAGATGTGTTGTCAGTGGCGTAGCTATCGAAGGGCTAGATGGTGCCGTTCACCGGAGGCCCCAAGATCAGCTCTGACCACCAAACCTGGTATTGAACTAGCTAAAAATAAAATTAAAGTAATTATTCTGATATAATAGGCCCCAACTTTTTCCTTCAATTTCCTAATATTTACCACCTACTTGAATTAACTAACGCATGGAATATTCACATATTCTGTAACGAATACAATTCCTGTCACTTCTGCAGAAGCTGAAAAATCATTTAACAAGTAAAACATAATAAAAAATTATTTAAGGAATACTATGGGCCAAGCTCGACTCCGACATTTATTGCTAATAGCAATCGAAAACAAAGCCGCATCAAGCCTAGATTTAACCGAAGCCATTGATACTTTTGCGAAAAATAAAGCTAGGAAAAGATTATTAAACTAAATTTTTATTTTGTTGTCAGTATACACATCAGTATCGTAGGTAGTTCCGACTTTCATGTAATAACTGGAAGAGATCCCGTAAAGTGATACGTTTGCCTTTGTACATGACTTATCTGTATATAAATTGTTTTTAATGTTTTATGTACAAAAAAGTGTTTTACATACATACGTAAATTCCTAAACTCTTCACCTGTAGAGCCTAGGCGATCACTAAAGCTCACACAAAACACTCGTGCACATACATGTAGTAAGTAGCTTTGCCGTGCCCTGCAGTGCACGATAAAGAGCGGATGATAAAGTAGCTTTGCACCTTTAAAGTGTTTTTTTTGCATTTATTTATATTTTGTCTTGATAAAACCAGTTTAGTTAGGGCCTCAGGTTTTTTTTGCACCAGTTTTTTTTTGCACCAAGGCCCTTGGTTATCTAGCAACGCCTCTGCAGTGCGGTGTCCACTGCAGCCAAAACAAACAATATTTAAGGGAAGCACATAAGACATTTAATAATATTATTTAGCAACTTGTATACATTTCTATACATTTTCTGTACACATGTAGAAAACGTAGTACTTTGTTTTAACATAAATTTTGGAACAGCTCATATAGTAACATTATTATTATTACTATCGATGCTGATATTTATAATATCTATTTGTATAGAAATTGTTCTCTATAAAATTGAATTTAAGTACTATTTGATATATTTTAAGGTTTGTTGCTTGTATTTTATCTCATTCAATGAAACATTTAATGTTTCGAATTTGTTTAACGTTTACCTACACTTGAGATACAAAAATAAAAAATTTACTTTAAAAGGCGGTGTATATAGTGGAATTAAATCTCACTCGCGACCAAAAATGTTGGTCAATGAACCAACAGTATATTCAAAGCTATGAAAAACAAGGGAAAATATAAACTTACTGAGTTAATTGTTTAAATACCCAGTATATACTGAGTTGTATATCATTGATTGAATTGTAAAGAATTCTGCGTATTCGAATTGATAACAATTCGCTTTCCGAGGAACATTCCTATTGAGTTTATGAAAAATATTTTCAAACAAAAGTTGTCTTTTTTAAAAAGAGGACTTTTTGTTATTAAAGTTTTTTTCTATCTCTTAAGGTTTCAAAGACTTATATTTACCCCTCTGGTGGGAGGAGACACGTTCCGATTTTGCCAATTAACGAACATGATCTCAATTTTTTGCTATAGAACACATTGATCCCATACCAAATCAAACCCTTTAAAACAAAAACAGAAAATTACAAATCGTTTAATAAATGACGAAGCTCTGAGGTATCACACATTAAAAAAAATACAGACGAATAGAGAACCATCTTCCTTTTTGAAGTCGGGTTAAAAACACATCAAATAATGTATAATTATACACATCCTTCTATAGTATCTCGGTAGTTCAGTTCAGTAGAACACTGGTCCGGGAAACCAGAGGCATTTCATTTTAAACATTAACGTCAAAATAATGTTAGAAATACGTCCATTGAGTGTTAAAAACAAAACGCACTTTGAGGTTAAGAAACGTCTGTTTTTGATTGATTTTTAATAAAGGAAAAATTATTCCGATTATAAACTAATACGTATTGATTTTAGACACATAAGACACATAACATAAACATGTATCCATTTTACAGGACTTTTAACATGATCAAAAGTAAGTAATTCATAGCATTATCCCCAAGTTTCAATTCAATTTTGTATTTATTATTTTTATTCGTTAAAATTTAGCCTACGGTTGACTGGGATAAATTTAATGTAAGTGTATACGTTTTTCCTTATATCATGTCTTCTTCATATCCACACGTTTTCTGTAAATGCTTTTCTATATTATATTTTCTACCACACTCTATATAAATTATGCTTGCTAACTTTCAAAGGGTAAAGCAATATTATAATAAAAATAAAAGTTATGTCTATAAAATTTCACTGCTAACCTAATTTCCAACGTTTTTTCTTGCAATATTTTATACGTTCGTCGAAATTACGATTGGTTTTAAAATAATACAAAATATCAACTATACAAATTCAGTTTTAATAATTATAGAAAATTGTAGGAATATTCGAAAAATAAATGTGTTTCAAATATTTGATTAAAAATATGTTATTAAATCGATTTTTATTTAATTAAATTTTAATATATTTATTAATATAGAGTAAATTATGTGCTTTCCTATACAATTGCCCATCAACATTTTAATACTCAGAAATGGTAAATATTTCATTTAAAATTATTTCAGTTCACTTAAATTATTACAATATTTTCAGAAATGTAATATAATTAGTTATTCGATACTAATTTTCTCAGAATAAGCCAACCGTAATAGTACTATGAAATAATATTTGATTAGTTTCCAAAATTTCCAGTTATTAAATAAAACAAACTCCTAATCGAAATTATTTCATTCAGTCGGGATTTCATTCAACCGTTTAACATTCAAAAGCGTTCTTAAACCAACTACTCAGGCACGTACTTCCATTTTTCAAGCCAGTAAATACTTTATTTACTGGCTACTAGTATTTTATATTTGTATTTTGGGTATTCTATACCTCCCACAAATAACTTGAATGTGGGAAATGAGTGAACTTCGTTTAGTTTTTTATTTGCTTTAAATTTGGTATCAACATCAAACTATTTCACTAACTGAAAAACAAATATCTCAGACCTCGTTTTTGAAATGGGCAATATATACTCCTTCTCAAAACTTTTCACTGTAGTCTGTGATAGGGACATGTGGACGGAAGGAGAACTACCCTCAAGAAAGGAATCTGGTATACAGACGGATCCAAAACTGAAGAAGGGGCCGGGGCGGGAATCTACGGTGAGAGACCAAAAGCAAACATAAGCCTCAACTTGGCGGAATATGCCATGGTCTTTCAAGCAAAAGTCTACGCCATACAGGCTTGCGTCTGTGAGAACCTACGTAGAGGCTACATAAACCAGAACGTATGTATTCTCTCGGACACTCAAGCTGCCTTAAAAGCCTTGCCTGGAACTGAGGTCACCCCAAGAGTAGTTAAAAATTGTCTGGAGGAACTGCTGGAGCTGGCAAAACAGAACAATGTTAAATTGATCTGGGTGCTGAGTCACCGTGGTTTCGAAGGAAACGTAAAAGCAGATACATTAGAAAAGAAGAGAATCGGAATATCCTTCATTGGCTCAGAGCCTTTTTTAGGAATTCCAAAGACTGCATGTAAACAGGTGATCAACGAGTGGTCAAATGCTAAACATCGTGATTACTGGGAAAAAGCACCGCGGCAGGAGCTCGGGAAGGTACTGCTTCAGCGTGCAACCAAGAGGCTATCTCTCGATCCACTGAGACTGAACAGCATGCAACTGCGGAGGGTTATCGGATTCATTACGGATTCATTGCGGAAGCATCTGCACACAATGGGACTCCATAACGGGTCCATTATGTGCAAATTGTGTGGTGAGGAGGAAGAAACATCCAGCCACATTATCTTAGACTGCGAACCTCTAGGTTACAACAGATACAGGATATTCGGTGCATCTCACCCCGAATATATAAACCTTCAGGAAGATCTGATAAGCAATCTCCTAGCTATTGCCAACATATAGAAGAAGCTAATCTCGTCGGACTGAAAGGGGAGCACAATGGACCATAAGGTCGAAATGGTATACTTTTTTGACCCCAAGATGTATCCAACTATCTATCTAGTAAACGCTTGTACTTTTATATTAATGTCCTCGTAACCTATATGGTGATGAGCATTGGTATAGTATTATGATGTTTAAGCATACACAAAAATAATATGGCTGATCGATAGGTTTTTGAAATTAATTTTCAAAACTATCTATTTCAAATATAATATTAGAAAAATCGATAAATGTATACGGAGTAAAGTTGTAGAAAATGAAACCAATAGCTCTTTTTCGTTGAAGAGGAAATTCGCTAAAAATAAGTTTCTATTGTAGACTAATGATATTTTGAACCAAAAAACCAGAAACGTATCATTTTCGCTTTTTTCTTATAATTAAATTCCTTTTAGAGTACATAATACGTTCGGAATATATAATTAAATATGTTTGAATATATTTTTTAGATTACAACAGCTGTCTTCACGAAAATTAGATGCATTTCATGCATTAAAACTACTTGGTAAGTATTTATTTTTTATTTATTTTAGTTCTTGAATAGTATAACTAACAACTCTGTTGTTACACGATAATAATATCATTTATAGTTTTTATAACTATGTGTGTATATGTATTGTTGGCAATGCTGATGATAAAAACTAACTAGCCTGACACGTATGTTGTTGGTACCATAGAGTAGAAATACCACCAACAGTACGGTTAGATAGCTAGAAAAGTTCAGTCTCGATGTGAGTTAAACGGGTATAGATGTGTGGAGATATTATTGATGTTTTATTCATCATAGTTAAATAAAATATAAACTAGAAAAGTTTTAACCG
Organism: Nineta flava; assembly: GCA_963920215.1. Classification (NCBI taxonomy): domain Eukaryota; kingdom Metazoa; phylum Arthropoda; class Insecta; order Neuroptera; family Chrysopidae; genus Nineta; species Nineta flava. The sequence continues at coordinate 44,030,817 of OY986040.1, forward strand.
CACTCTAAAGTAATGTAATGTAAAATATATGTTAATTCATTGTCAATATTTTCTTCAATTTTGAGGTTAACCATAAAGTTACTAACAATGCTGCACAAATCTTTTTTTATTCTTGCCAGTAAAGGATGGAATATTTACTTTTTCAAAATATAATGAAAGTTATTTATAGTGTTTGGTTTATAACAGGAATATGTAAAATCTAAATTTGACGCGTATATGTAATTATTGCGGTGAGAATTTGAATTAATCAAAGGCAACAAAACGTACAAGGTGGGTTATAAAGTCACGGCCTAAATTTTTAGTTACAAACAAATTTGATAGGACATAACTTTTGCCGCTTCTGTTCCTTGCAATTTTCAATCACATGTGCGCTGATATTACAAATAGTGAAGCTTTCTCTCTTGATTGTATAACATTTAAGGTACAATAGTGATTTTCGCTATGAAAACTTGAAAGTTGTCCCATAATGAAATCGGCCTGATGACGCCAGTCAATGTATCGCCCGTTGCAGTTTATTTATAGTCAAAGTCATATTTCTATGAAAAGTCATTTATCTCAAGTTGTGACCATACGCCCACGTTGACTGATCGGTTGAACATGTTTGTACAATAATTTTACTCAATTGAATATGGCTATTCTCGAAAGGATATAGTCATAGAAAATTTTCGTCACTTCCGCATTGGAAAGCTCTCTTAAATAACGACTATTTCTATTCGAGTAAAAATGTTGAATAACATGTTTCTCGATATTGTTGGAATAAATAAGGGGAAATTTATATCAACCTTCTTTAAAAGTGGACTCGGTCTATTTTTTACACATCACGAACTGACAAGTTCCTGTTAATTATCAGTTAATTTAATGAATAACGACCTATTTTGTGTTTAGAAATTTAGTTAAGTGTACGATTTAGTTAAGGGTGATTTAGAGTATTTTTGAATTCTCGCAACTAGAGTCTTAATAAGAAGTGCCACCAATCTACATTAACATGAAATTTCATTTCTATACTTCTATCAGTGAGTTTCTCAATACCCAAATTTTGTTGATTTCATCACTCACCCTCTGAGATAAACAATATTGAAAAGTACTGAACATAAAACTCCAAGAATTGAATTAACATTCAGCACTCTCTAGTCTTCATAATTTTAGTGTGATCAAAATTAAATATCATATCTGATGCGATTTTAGTATTTGCAAGGCCAATTTTATTACTATATCTTATTACTATTTATTACTATACTTTTATTACTATAATTTTATGCCATAGTTCAAGAGGAAAGGGTACATAGAGAAAGAATAAAACATAAAATATCTCTCTTAATATTAGAACAATCGAAAAATATATAAGGAGTAAAGTTGTAGAAAATCAAGGTATAATTCATTACATAATCATTTTTCTCAAACTCTAATTTGTACAGAGATATTTAGAATTTCAACTTTTAATCTTGAATTATTTCTGTAAATTAAATTAGTGAAACAGAAAAAATGAGACGAAACAAAATTATATTAGAACTGATAACCTACAATTTTACATCTTATAACTTTTTCTCATATTAAGAGAGATATGCAAAATTTTGTGTTTCCCCATTCCTCTAAACCCCCTTTGTCCCTTGTCAGATTTTACCCATTAACGAAGTTGACCTTTCAAATACCAAAAGCGCCTCGAATACCCAATTTCATTCCAATCAGAATAAAATTGTGACCGCTAGATTGTCCACAGACACATAAATGTATATATATATATATATATATATATATATGTTTCAATCAAAAAAAAAATATATATATATATATATTTTTATATTATTAGTATTGTTACTGTTAATGTTATTGTTTCGTTGCAAATAATGTAAGGAATGAATTTGTATATTGATTTGCTAAATGTATGTCAATAAATCATACCATATCGTAAATATTCAAAGACGTTATATTTGCCTCATACTATATTTATTTTGTGTCATTCTCACTTGTTAATGTTTTCAACAACCATTCGCATACTCGTATAGGTAGGTATAGTTTGGTACGATATAATATTGAAGAATAAAATTACTTTTCAACATTAAGGTATATAGTACCTACTGAATTCATCATCATCATCATCAGATTTTCGTATATCACATGACGATAAACGTAATGTTTGTTGTGTTTATAAATTTGAGATAGGTTTTACTTTTTGCAGTCGATGAATTTCAAAGTGAAAAAAGTTTTTAAACAAACTGTCAAGAAATATATGACGTCATTGAATGAATTGATTTTTGAATGATCAGATATTATTTCATGTTTTGTATGAGATTGTTTTTTAAATTAATATTAAAAAGCTTTGTATTTTATGTTTTGATTGTGTAATACTTACGTTCTTACCTGAATATATTTTCTGTAAGTTTAATATTTACAGAAATATTTTCAATTTAAGGTATTTCAAAACTATTATTAGGTTGTCAAGAACTTCATGAAATTCACAGTATTAGTAAAATGAATACTCAGAAATCAGCTGAATCTTTTTTGAGGATTTATCACCATGGCGTTTTTGAGAAAATCGTTATGTAAATTGGAGAAATTTAACATGCATCTTCATAAACATGGTGAAATAAAATGCACGATTCCGACTGTTTTTCCTTGGAACTCTCTTAATATACTCACGGTTGTTCTGAAAGGACACATACTTTTCTCAATTCCTTAGAAATATTTTTCCTTAAAACTTTGAGAGAATAACCATCGGGTTGTTAAGTTTTTTGATAAAATATGCGTAAAAAAGTGCATTTTTTTCATGTCCGCATGATGAGTACTGGCGCGCTGTTTGAAAGTCGTTTGAAATTATATACTATTATATGTATTATAACTAGTATATGTATGATATGTTATGTGACGAATGGGAACACTGACGACAACGGACACCTGCTTTCAACAACGCGCAGGAGTACCAACAAATTTTTCACGCATATAATTTTCTATATAGTTCTTTTCGTGCGGGTACCCGATCAGCTGATATAGTTTGGAAATACCTTAAATACAATATCCAAAATAATGAATTTAACAAATTTATCACCATGGTTACTGGATTTTTGTATACTGTAATTAAATGAATTTTCTGGAGAGAATGACATACATTAGTTTAAGATTTTGAGATTGAGATAAATAAGATATTTTCCATAAATAGATTGTTTTTTAGGAATATATAATTAAGATATGAATTTCATAATTATTTCTATCTCGCCAAAATAAAATCGTAATATTAAATTAAATAGATATTCTATATTTTGTGTTTTATTCTTTCTCTGAGCCCCCCTTCCCTCTTGACCGATTTTACTTATTAACGAACTTGTCACAAAATTTGTGTTTTATTTAGAGAAGAAGAAAACACATAATACAGAATATCTCTCTTAATATTAGAAAAGTCGAAAAATGCATAAGATTTAAAGTTGTAGAAAATCTACTTTACTTAAATTCATTACCTGATCATTTTTTCATTAACTCTAATATATACAAAGATATTTAGGATTTATATTCTAATCGCAAATTTTTCTCTAAATATTAAAGAGAAAAAATGATATGAAACGAAATTGTAGTAAAATTAATTAATTTACTATGCTTCCTGTTCATTTTTCAATTTTTCCAGTATTAAGAAAGACACAGTAAATTTTGTGTTTCCGTCTCCCTCTAAACCCTTCAGAAAACAGTTTTAGTACAAAACTGCATTAATCATGACATGACATCAGTGCAACACTGACCCCGCACATGTATTTGTCATGGCACATGGCAGGAGTTAATAAATTGTATTTGCATTATTTGTTATATTAAGGACGTTCCCAAGAAAATCAGTTTCCTTACGATTCTTCTGTAATTTTGAATATATGTAGTTAAAAGTATCTTCCACATGTAGAATTTTTTTAAATGGTCCTTAAGGTACTAAATTTGTAAATATTGTTAAAACAAGTAAATATTGTAAATATTGTTAAAACTTACCCCGATTAATGTTGTCACACACGTTTTATTAAATATCAGTAGTAATTTTCTTACGATTCTTTTAAAAAACTGATTATAAGTAATTGAAGATATAACAAATATCTTTCTACAAAAATAACAAAAACAAGCGGTATTAGTTATCTTATAAATATTATTTAAGTGCTCAACTTAAAAAAAAATTACAGTATCCATCCAGCCTTTGCTTCGTTTTTTACTCCTTAAGGATGTTCCCAAAGAGCAGTCGTGCACAACTTGCAGCAAAAAGTAACACTGTACCTCAACTATATTCTATTTGATCTATTGTAGTTTACATAATAGAATTTTTTCTAAGTTGAGCACGACTGCTCTTTGGGAACATCCTTAAGGAGTAAAAAACGATAAAAGCAAAGGCTGGATGGATACATCCAATTATAAAAGTGGGGTATTTAGAGGGTACCTACTATATTTTGTTTGAGAAGTTGGCTAATGACCCAAACAACCATTTTTGACTACGTTCGCATGCGCAAATATACATTTGGTTACATATTATATAATATAATTAATCAAATCTACATAAATATGGTAAACAACCGTCGCCGGCACGATTGGAGTGGCTACTGCTCGCTGACAAGACGTCACCGGTAACGACACGATACCGACTTGTCAGCAGTGAAAGCATTCAGTGTGAAAGCATTCCCATTTATTTACATGAGATTACGCGTTCACCGACTTCGTTGTCAGTGACGTACCGATGTCGTGTCGGCCACTGTGAAAACGCCCCTTAGTTAAAACAATAAAATGCTTAACGACGTTCATGTGCAACGCTAGAGTCAAATGAGTACTATCTTTAATAAAATTTATGTAGGATTTTACGGTTTATAAGCTTTTTTTATTTGTCCTAAATATTTTAAAAGTATTTTTTATAAAATATCAGTAAATGTATATTAGAAATTGATTTGACTTTATTTGACAGATCGGACAATAAACTATGCTTTGTTATGACGTGTATAAGTATGTGTATATTTTTTTACTGTACACTGTTGCGAGTTTTCAAAATATGGTGGCAAAAAAAAAACTTAACAAAACACTTTTAATTTTATTAAATAATTAATTCAAACGTTCGTCAACACCAAGTTTTTTAATGAAAATATTAAAACTGCATATTTCAAAGAATATTTATAAATATTATTTATTATGGTGTCTACTTTAATAATATAGTTATTATAATTTTAATTACAAAAAAATAATGTCCATAAGACGCTGTGTTAAAAGATTGATTTTTAATCGATAATTACTCTTTGAAATGATCGTCAACATGTTTTAAGTTTTTGAGGGAGAATAACTACATAATTGAGCTATTCAATTCACTAACAAAAATTTGTATCTATTATCAAGCCTCATGCATTAACGTCCAGAATCAACATATTTTATTTATAAAATTATTTTAAAAGCCTAAAATCACATAGAAAAAACATTTTACTAAAAACATTTTTCACTACCAAAAAAAAAAAAATTTTTCAAAAATGAATACAAATTAAACAAAAACATTGAATTATTGAGATAAATTTTATAAAAAAAATATCTATGTTAAATGTAGCATTTTAGTGATCGCTCGCTAAATGTGATACATACATACATTTAAAGAGTGATACTTGAGTAATGTGTAACAAATGTAATTCGTTTAAAATACTTTTTACGTTACCCGTTCTCCATATTACAACAACGGTAATACCAACATAAATTTGAACTGTTGTTTTGTATTCATTGTGCACATTTTTTTTATATTATTTTACTGTGGTAGTTTTTTATTTGAATCGATTCGGTGTGTGAAACAGTAGTTAACTACTAAAATAGTGGTCGCCAATGCTCTACCATCATGTGTCTACCATATAACGTACCATTGTTTTTGTTAACATTTGATTGGCACTAATTTGTTATAAATTGAATTTGAAATTAGAATTTTAGTTGTACATTGGGGATCGATGTACAACTCTATATCTATCTCGCTGCTAAAATATAATTTCGATATCTACGTGTACAATGAGTCTTTGAAAAATTTATATTTGTATTCTTTCTGCATACTAAACACGAAACTATGCTTCACTAGTTTATAGTGATGCCGCTAAATGAGACGAGTGTAGCATGTCACTTGTATTGTATTGACATGAAAGTTTTCTATCGTCTTGTCAAATGTTCTTTTTACAACTGAAGATTTTTTTGAAAAAATACAATTTAAAAAAATCATTTTTTTTGTACTTAAGTTAAAATAATAATAATTGCTGTTCAGTTGATATGTTTAATATTTGTTGAAACAAGGACAAGATAGATAGATAGATAGATAGATGGTAGAGGCTGCCCTAGACTGGCTACACCTCGGCCGTAAGGTCCATTGTGATGCCTAAGGATGTGAGGATGTGAGTGGAGTGGAAATAATTTGTGAGTAGACTAGGAATTTGTAGGATATGCGGCTACAGCTGACTCTGATAGGAACTATGTCGATATTCATCTGGATTTCATGAAGGAAACTGCAGAAAACCTTCTCAAGCATAACCGGTTACTTCGTTCTTGTCCATACGCCGACAGTTTAGCCAATTAACCGCCACTTTTTTATATAATAACTGACAAACTGCCGAAGTCGGGATTCGAACCCATAACCTCCCAGTTTCCAAGTATGCATACTGCACAGACATAACGCCTTAGACCGCTAGGCTACTTGGACTGGTTACACAAGGACTAAAGAAAAGATTAAATCATTACCACCCAAAATGATTTGCTGTTTTGTGATTCGTACATTTTTACAGATTTAAAATCTATAAAAATTGAAAGACAGTTGTATCGAATATTTATCGAAAATATTTTAGAAAATATTTATCGAAAATCATCTCATATCGAGCTAACTTATTTCCGATTCAAAAGAAATTGAAGAAAGATATAAGTGCAGAAGTGGGTTTCATCGAAATATGTATCATTAACAGATTTTTTATCAAAATAAATATCTCTTTGTTATAATAAACTATTAATATATAATTGCAAAAAGAAAATAATAAGCTCAAGTTTTGATTTATTAATTTTTTTTTCTTTAAAACAAAGGTTTTTTTTAAATCAAAAAAGTTATGAAATCAAATATCATTTATTTACAAAAAACAATTATTGATTTGAAACAATATCATCACAAGAAGAGTATTGTGTTGGTTCGTATCCAAGGCGAACCAATATAATTTTTAATAAGTTTTATTAACTATCGGTTTTTCTAAATGCGTCCATGCTTGTTGAGAAACTAATTTGTTCTAGAAGAATCTATAAAAAAATATGTTTTCAAAAACAGTATTCTCTAAAGTGTCAACAACCATATTTCTAGAAAGATTTATGATGGGTAATGCAGTGGCATTCGCTAGTTCAAAATAAGTTATGAATTGATATAAGATCAGAGTTTAAAAAAAAAACATTGTTGGAATAACAGTCATGTTAAAAATCACCATTGTTCGCGTAACAGCAATTTAAAAGTAAAATTTGTTCAAATTAGTACATTGCTGTATTAAAAATAGATAGACTCATTTGTGGAAATTGTGGAAATAAAAACTATTAAATTAAAATTCTGTGTTTTCAAATTCAATAAATTCAGGTTTGAATATCATAAAGTTTGTCTTTATTTAATTTTTTTCTAAAGTGCGTGTGATCCAATTGACATAGATTTAGTAAACTTTTACTAATATTTGATGTTTTGTGCGTGTGTGTCACGTATAAAAATCTGTTGTAGGTTCTACAGCGCTCCTTTTGAAAGCTAAAGAGTGCCAAGATATTACGACATCTAAGTAAGATGTCGTGATCTTGAAGATCTTGAGATCTCAAAAACAAAATAAGAAATATTTAGATATATTTTATCATCTTAAGTAATTTGAATTTTCAACTATTATATTATTGTATAATTATGCAAATTCTACAATCAAATAACAACCTCTCGAGTAGCTAAGCCGCGGGTAATTTTAGCTATTATATATTACAAACTACAATAATAAAAAGTGAAAAGAACTACTTACTGAGTTAATTGGATATATACCCGGAATATACTGAATTTATGAAAAAATATTTCTTACAAAAGTTTTTTTTTTTTTTTTAAAAATGAACGTTTTTGTGTTTGCACTTTTGTTTTACCTGTTAAGGTTTCAAAGATAGTTTTGCCCATACTTTTTAGCTCTAGAACACGCATACAAGTTTCGCTCCCCATCTCTTTTCGTTTTTGAGATATCGTGTTGACGAAAGGAAGTTCGAACGGACTGACACATTTGCGTAAATGGACTAATTAGGCCATTTTTGAACAAGTGTACCAAAATTTTTTTTTCGATCAATATTTTCAACCGTTACAAAGTTGGAACTAAACTTATTAATATACCCTGGTATATTAATTATACAGGGTATAAAAAGTGTTCTTTATTTTTATTTATACTCTTGGATTACATTAAACAGGTTTTTACATATTTGTATTTTTGGCCGGAATTGCTCTTTTATTTGTCACAATTATTTTCTGTGCATCTAAACTCCACTGAGGATACAAATTTAGACAGCCAATTTAGAAAACCATGTTATTTATAAAATATGACATAATTTTACCTTCTAAATATAACGAACCCTCTGTATGTGTAAAGGTATCTACCTAATATGTGTGTACTTGTACCTAACGATGTACGTTACATGTAGTGCAAAATCTAATTATTAACAAATTTATAAATTAATGGTTTTTACATGTTTATAAAATTGAATAAACTTTTTTCTTTCCCTTTTTGGGGAGTAGTGAGGAGAAAATTCTGATGAAAGAGTATTATTGTTATTTTATTGATTGTATTGTGATTACGGTGTGTGCATTTTAATTATTTTATGCAAACTATTTGACCAAATTTAATTTAATTTAATTATGTGCGTTTATGTATTTTTTAAATTTTCATAATTTATTTGTGCCATATTGATTCGGTTTTCGAAAAAATACTTCGGATAGAAGTTGTCCATTAGAAATATAGTAAAAACTTTGGTTCGAAATTTTTTTCGACAACCGAATGAATAAGGCTCAAATCGATTATAACAAGCATTGCCGAATTACTTCGTTCTTGTCCATACGCCGACAGTTTAATCAATTAACCGCCACCCTTTTTTGTTAATAATTGACAAACTGCCAAAGTTGGGAACCAGTAACGTCACAGTTCCCAGTCTACATAACGCCTTAGACCGTTCAGCCACTTGCACGGCTGGTTAGTGAGTAAATAGTGAGAAACTAAAAGTCATGAGGCAGTTGATACGCCTAAATAATTTACTTTATATAAAAATGAAGTTTTAATGTTTTGACAATGCGATTTTGCTAGAGCAAATTGGAAGATATATACATATATATATATATATATATATATATATATATATATATATATATATATATATATATATATATATATATATATATATATATATATATATATATATAACAATAGCTGCATTTCTAAATTAAACGCTTATAAGAGATAGAAGAATGGTGCGTATAGAAAGTTTACAACAAAAAAGTAGATATTAACAATTGGTGTTGTCTCACCCGATGATCGATATGACCGCCTTAAACATTACAGAGAACAAACAAACGAATTGATATTAAAAAAATGATATTTTAATTATCACACAGATATACATACACAATAATATACCACGAGATATATATCTGTTTCACTTTATAGTATATATATAATACAAAATTGATAAGACTATGCATATTGATGTTAATTAAAATGTAATCCATTTTGTTGCGTTTATTTAATCAGAATATATACATATTGTATAAATTTGAAAATTCAATTTTCTTCTCTCACAACTTATAATAAATTCATTTCATTCCTAGTATTTCCACATACCATATATAGTACCTATACACAGGCATAAACTTGTGCCTAATATATATATATATATATATATATATATATATATATATATATAAATAATATAACACATACATAGGCATAGACTTTGATAGCAAGTATCTACCTAATTTAATTTCCTTTTAACAAGAATGTATATATTATCAATGTTATTTTAATGAAATGAAGTTTATGTTTTAAGTATTAAAAATGTTATGTTTTCAACAATTTAACAAGATATCCTTTATTTAATAATTTTATTATTGAATATATTCATAACATATTTCTGTATCTAAAATTATATCTACTGTTCTTGATAAACAATCTTATTACATAAAACTTTCTTGAAGATAGCTTTACTAATAATAATATGCTCGTTACAGAAAAAATTACTTAAATATTGTCTTAAAAGGTTCATTTATAATTACAACAGTCTTGATCGGCTTATAAAAACAAATCTGAAAAAGCCTACACAAATTTTCAACAAAATAAACATAAAGTTCGTCACGCAGGAGCTGCGTAAACTAATCGAATTTCCTTAGTTGTAGAGAATAAAAATATCACTTAATAAATAATACCATTAATATGTTTTAATTGTATGATCTCAACAAAATATTTATATTTATTTTATTTTGCCTGAATACTTAATTATGAATAATCAGTTTGTTGGTAGTTACCAGGTAACTCAGGGAAGCATGTACTCCAGGTAACTCAGGAAAGCATGTACTATACTCATAGGTATCAATATATTGAAGTAATCTTAGATGTAGAATCGAATACATTACAACCCCTCATATCGGATGATGTACGAATCCAATGGAAGAACCAAACGTCATTTGGCCATGGGATTAGATTACATACATTAGCTCGGAACCTACTAAGGTATACAGCTTAGATCTGGTATTCAACAATAATAATTTTTAATTTTTGAAACTTGTTTTATTTACGAGTATAACTAAATCAATTATTCTATTAATTAATTAATTAATATTCATTTAAAAATTACTGTTTCTTTTAACGAGCGTACTAATCGTGGTTTGATGCACCGAATACACAATTAATTTTTTTTTCTTTTTAATTATTTTATATTTCTCACCGGTCCGACCGGCTCAGTTGTCTAAGGCGTAATGTTCGGAACTGGGAGGTTGCTGCGTCGACTCTCAACGGCGGCAGTTTGTCACTTAAATTAATTTAAAAAAAATTAATGAAGCGGTTAATAGACTAAACTATCGGCGAATGGACAAGAATGGAAGTAACCGGCTATGATTGTTAAGATTTTCTGCGGTTTTCTTTCACAAACTCTCGATAAATATTGGCATAGTTCCTATCAAAGTTAGTTGCAGTCGCACAACCTACCAATTTTTAGTCTACTCACAAATCCTCTGACCTTTAGAGGTCAGTAAAAAGACTAGAAAGGCCTACTTACAAGGCTCCGGCCTCCGCTCCGCTACACTACTACTACTACATATTATATTTTGTCATAAACCTATAAACTTTGGGAACGTCAAAATGCGTTAGTGGTAATATAAACTAGCCATAGTTTAAAAAACCAAAAACTGAAACATTCTCTTCTCATGGTGTATAACCACTGTTAGATGCATTGGTAAACACTTTATATTCATGAACTTCGGCAAAAAATAGAGAACAAAAATTTAACTGTTGAAAATTAATTTAAAATTGGAAACCAATTGCCTTAATAGGATAACTTCCGTGGGTTACATAATCGATATTGTACGAAAATTTGATCCAGCAAAAAATTAATTTAAGTATATTAACAAGCGCATTCTTCATTTAGTTCTTGCAATACCTATAGGTTCAATCATTATGTATTATTTTACTTAAAGAGTAGTTTTTGGATATCCAAAACAATTAAAATTTATGGTTTTCGCTTAAATAGTATGAACAAGTGAAAATAACAACTTAGTTAAACACAAAATTTGACATATTTTCGTTAATACTCGAAAAATCGAAAAATTTATAAGAAGTAATGTTGTAGGCATTAAGTTTTACTGTAATTTTGCTTCTTATCATTTTTTCTGTTACCCTAATATTTACAGAAATATTGACGGTATAAGATTGAAAATTAAATTCCTCAATATCTCTGTACACATTTGAGTTTGAGCAAAAATGATGAGGTGATGAATTGTAGCAAACTTGATTTTCTACAACTTTATTCCTTACGCATTTTTCGATTGTTCTAATATTAAGAGAGATTGTTTATATTTTGTGTTTTCTTCTTTCTTTATGCCCCATTTCCCCTTGATGTAGAGGTAGATAGTAAAGGCTGCCCTGGTCGGGCTATACTTCGACCATAAGGTCCATTGTGATGGCTTAGGATGTGAAGATGTGAGTGGAGTGGAAGTAATTTGTGAGTAGACTAGGAATTGGTAGGATATGCGGCTGCACCCGACTATGAACCATGCCAATATTCATCTGGAGTTCGTGAAGGAAACAGCAGTAAACTGCCTTCTCGAGCATAGCCTGTTACTTCGTTATTGTCCAAACGCCGACAGTTTAGTAAATTAACCGCCCCTTTTTTTTCTTTTTATAATTGACAAACTGCCGATGTCGGGATTCGAACCCATAACCTCCCAGTTTCCAATTACTTAATACTGCGCAACATAATGCCTTAGACCGCTCGCCTACTTGGACTGGTTCCCCTTGACGTATGTCATTTATCAATAAAATTGGCCTTGCAAATACTAAAATCATATACGACGTTTCATTTTGATCAAACTAAAATTACGACCGCTAGAAAGTTATTTATGTATTTTAAGAAAAATCGCTAAGTTTAAGCAGCTCCTGCGTAACGAATTTTTAGTTCTAGAACACATACACAAAATTTCAACTCGCTAACTCTTTTCGTTTTTGAGTTATCGTGTTGGTGGACCGACAGACAGACGGATAGACATATTTGCGGAAATGGAATTATTCGGTCATTTTATGCACACATATACCAAATGTTTTTTCTGCAATCAAGATTTTTTACCGTTACAAAAACGGAACTCAACTTAATATACTCTGGTATATATTATATACCAGGTATAAAAAGAATCTCAATCATAAATGTTATCAGAATAATTTCATACCTCACATATAATTTATTTATATGTAACAATCATAGATAACAATTTTATTCAAAATCCAATAACTTATAATATAGACTGCTTCACAAAAAGTGATTACGTTGTTAAACATACTATAAAATTATTTTATAGATCTGTGTTCGTTGCTGAAATGTAGCACGCTAATTATTATTGTATCAATACTCGCATTGAGTTGTTACATGGTTTTAAATATGACTATGAATGTATAAGCTGGCGGATGGCTGTTAACTATTTGCAGGAATTGTATAAAATGATCTATTATGTCCGAAATAAACTAATTCAAAATCAAACAAATGTTCACAAAGACAAAGTTTCATAAAGACATTAGATAGATACATTTTGGGGTCTAAAAAGTATTGCACTTCAACCTTATGGTCCATTGTGCACCCCCTTCTTCTTCTTCAGTCCGATGAAATTCGCTTCTCCCATATGTTCGCAATAGCCAGGCGCTTGCTTATGCTTATCAGGTCTTCCTGAAGGTTCATATATTCGGTGTGAGATCCACCGAATATCCTGTATTTGCTGTAATCTAGAGGTTCGCAGTCAAAGATAATGTGCCTGGATGTTTTTTCCTCCTCGTCACACAATTTACACACAATGGACCCGTTATGGAGTCCCATTGTGTACAAATGCTTCCGCAAGGGATAATGCCCGGTAATAATCCTGCGGCGGTACTTTTTCCTAGTGATCACGGTGCTTAGCATTTGACCACTCGTTGATTACCTGTTTACAAGCAATCCTTGGAATTCCTAAAATAGGCTCTGGGCCTATAAAGGGAATTCCGACTCCCTTTCTCGCTAAGGCATCTGCTTTTTCTTTTCGTTCGAAACCACTATGGCCTAGATCAATTTAACATTGTTCCGTTTTGCTCCAAAAGTTCCTCCAGACAATCCTTGACTACCCCTGAGGTGACCTAAGTTCCAGGCAAGGCTTTTATAGCAGCCTTACTGTCCGAGAGAATACATACGTTCTGGTTTATGTTGCGTCTACGTAGGTTCTCACTTAGGTTACTAGGTTTCTACGTAGGTTACTTCTCACATAGGTTTCTACGTTGGTTACTTCTTAATTCATATGAAGACAGTTTTTCATTTTTTTGGTAACTATCTTATGGTTTGTCACTTTTTGGAATTTTTTGTAAATTTTTTTAAAAATATTCTTATTTTACTGCATATTCATGTTTTAGAGAAAAAAAAATTGTGCGGTCGGGGGACCCGTCAGGGACGAAGTTCTTTACGTTATTTTTTCTACTCTAAACGTGATTTAATATGTAGATTTCTATTGATTATATTAGTGTATTTTTGTCACGTCAAAAAGTGCAGCCCTGTTTTATTCAACTCTCTCTTTTTAATTTGTATATTTTATTCTATTTCTAGCGAATTTCCGGAAAGGAAATAAAAAATAGGAAATTGGTCTCGTACCAAAGTCAAATTTTTGCAAATATTTCTTAAAATTTCCATCGATCCTACCTAGTAGATGTCGAAAATCATCGTCTCTAAAATTTATATATGCATATATATATATATATATATATAATTTTTTTTTACCATATTATGTACATTCATGGGGAGGCGAGGCTAGTCAACATTTTGGAGCGGGGTTGATATTTAAAAAAGCGAGCCGAGGCGAGGTGATACCAAAACCTCGCCTCGCCTCGTGCCTCGTGCCTCGTGAAACACTAGTGAAAACTATATCTACCGACTAGAAATACATCCAATGTACGTGCTTAATCTTCTAGACAACAGTGATAGTTTAAACAGACTTGATAAGCTTAATATTTTAGAACTTAAATACAAATTTGTATGACATTTTAGTGATTAGTTTACTTAATTATATTAGTATATAATTCCGCTTTGTGCCTACCATTGGGTAGTCACAATTCATGAGTTGCTTTGGTTATAACTCTATTTATAGTTCTGTTAGAAATGATAATAGAAAAACTTATGATATAAAAAAAAAAGTTTTATATATTCAGCTTTTTTTCAACACTTGATTGTGACAATATCGGTTTGTGAAAGTATTTGACGAATTTTTTAAATTTAGATCATCTTGTAACTTGTGCAATGTTGTAGGTATGAATTAAATTAACATTTAGAGAGTTAAATTTAAATAGTAATCGTGTATAGGCGTAACAAACATGAGTGAATTAAGGGGCGCGTCCCGAATTTTCACAAACTTATTTGTCTATATACGAGGTTTGAGAGGATAGATATAATGTGTAACGTAAAAAAGACAGCCAGTATAGATTTAAAGATCATTATAACACACAGGCATAGATAGTTCTATAACAGCCACCAGCTTCAACTTTAGCACTAACAGAAAGACTTTATGATATTATATGATGAGGTGTGTTATATACAGAGTGCCCTACCACAAACGGAACACATTCTTTTCCAGATATATTTTTGGGGGAACTTATATAGAAAATTTAAAAAAAATTTTTTATTTCCAGTTTTTATATATTTTTAGTATACCGTCTGTTTAGTTTACATCTTCGTATAGTAGATCTCCCACGAGTATGAGATAGTACATATGTATACTTTAAGCAATGTGTATGAGAAGGAGGTCTTATAGGTTTGAGTGGTTGGTCACCACTCGAACAGTTATGAAAAATATGCTTGTTTATCAAACCTATAAAACCTCCTTCTCATACACATTGCTTAATGTATACATATGTACTCCCTCATACTCGTGGGAGATCTACTATACGAAGATGTAAACTAAACATAGTGTATATATAGATCATATATATTTATTTATATATATATATATATATATATATATATAAATATATATATATATAAATATATATATATATATATATATATATATATATAATATATATATATATATATATATATATATATATATATAAATATAAATATATATCCGACCAAAAACATAAATGTAAGAAAGGGCCGAGTTTTCGGGAAAATCCTTAATGTAATAGTTCCTTCTTAAAAAGTGATGATATGAGAGTAATGACCGAGCTATTTACAAAGTAAATAGCTCTAGACTTCATATAATAGTTGCTTCTTAAAAAGTGATGATATGGAAGAAAGGACCGAGCTATTTACAAAGTAAATAGCTCTAGACTTTATATAATAGTTGCTTGTTAAAAAGTGATGATATGGAAGAAAGGACCGAGCTATTTACAAAGTAAATAGCTCTAGACTTCAGATAATAGTTGCTCTTTGAAAAGTGATGATATCCCATTAAAGAGCCGAGCTATTTACAAAGTAAATAGCTCGGTAAACTATTAACTAAAAAAAATAATGAGGGGTAAATTGATTAAATGTAAGAAAAAATTTGGTTTAAAATTATTTCATAAGTTTTCCCTTAGTATGTTTTTAAAATTTTATAACGCGGCAAGTTTAAAAATATTTGAAATCATCAGAAAAAATAACTTGCCGCGTATTATAAAATTTTAAAAACATACTAAGGGAAAACTTATGAAATAATTTTAAACCAAATTTTTTCTTACCTTCGTTACGCAGGAGCTGCTTCAACTTAGCGAATTTCCTTAGAATAAATCACTCTCTAGTGATCACAATTTTAGTCTGATCAAAATGAAATGTCATATATGATTTTAGCATTTGCAAGTCCAATTTTCTCAATAAATGACATACGTCGAGACGAATGGGGGGAGGTATCAAAAAAGAAGAAAACACAAAATCTAAAATATCTCTCTTAATATTTGAACAATCGAAAAATGCGTAAGAAACAAAGTTGTAGAAAATCATGTTTTCTACATTTCATCACCTAATCATTTTTGCTCAAACTCTAATGCGTACAGAGATATTGAGGAATTTAATTTTCAATCTTAAACCGTCAATATTTTTGTAAATATTAGGGTTACAGAAAAAATGATAAGAAACAAAATTACAGTAAAACTTAATACCTACAACTTTACTTCTTATAAAATTTTCGATTTTTCGAATATTAAGGGAGATATGTCAAATTTTGAGTTTCCCCCTCCCTCTAAAACCCCCTTTCCCCTGGTCCGATTTTACCCATTAACGAACTTGACCTTTTGAATACCAAAAGCGCTTTAAATACCAAATCTCATTCCGATAAAATGAAAACTGTGACCGCTAGAGTGATTACAGACACATATATATATATATATATATATATATATATATATATATATGTATATATATATATATATATATATATATATATATATGTCCATAGATATATATATATAAATTTTACAGATGGTGATTTTTGACATCTACAAGGTAGGATCGATGGACATTTGAAGAAATTTTTGCGAAATTTTGAATTCGGTACGGGACCAATAGCTCTATTTCCTTTCAGGAAATTCGCTAATAAAAACATACTAAGGAAAAACTTACGACATAAATTTCAACCAAATTTTTTCTTACACTTAATTAATTTACCCCTCATTTATTTTTTTAATAAATAGTTTACCGAGCTGTTTAGCTTGTAAATAGCTCGAAACTTTATGGGATATCATCACTTTTTAAGGAACAGCTATTATTTGAAGTCTAGAGCTATTTACTTTGTTAATAGCTCGGTCCTTTCTCGTATATCATCACTTTTTAAGGAGCAACTATTATATGAAGTCTGGATCTATTTACTTTGTAAATAGCTCGGTCCTTTATCCCATATCATCACTTATTAAGAAGCAAATATTTTATTAAGATTTTCTCGAAAACTTACCTTTCTTACAAACGGAAAATTTAACAACTTTAATTGTAATTAAAATAACATATGAAGCATATATCGATCTGATTTGTTGACAAAGTTACCGCCTCCTTTTTGATTAGATAGACATTTAGTATTTAAATAAAAATTTTCTAGTTTAATATATCAGTATGTTTTAATACTCCAAATAGAAAACATTGATTGTTGTATTGTATTGTTACAATGTAACTTTTTTTAAGTAAACAAGTTTAAAAATAAACAAGTTTATTTTCAATTAGCAATTCGTAATGATGAAAAGAATTAAATAAATTGTTATAATTTGTAAGAATTGCTCAAGGCGGTATATTACCAAATATTCAAGCAGTGTTATTGCCAAAGAAAACTGAAAAGAAAGCATAAATTTTATACATTGGATTATTGATAATAATATTCATCGATCATATATCATAGGCCTTTTATTAAAACGCCACAAATTAATGTGAAATAAGAGTGATATATTTTTTATTAAAATAACTATATAAAATTTAGTATATATAAGATGTTATTTGATTTGTTTCGATTATGACTTCTAAACTAATCGTTTATTACAGATAATTGATTATCAACGTTATAGTCTTTGAAGAAATGACTTGACCCGTTGGCTCCACTTCACAAAAAAAAATTCGTTACGCAGGAGCTGCGTCAACTTAGCGAATTTCCTTAGAATACATAAATCACTCTCTAGCGGTCATATTTTTAGTCTGATCAAAATGCCTTAAGGCAGTTTAAGGGGTGTTTTTCCCATTTTCGGAGGTTTGCGTTATAAGTAAGGAAAGAGTTCTGTTAACTTGACTTTATTTCGGGTCGATTGGTGAAAATTCCATCATTTCATCATATATAGAAATGAAAAACGTAATTTTGGGGGGTGTTTTTCGATTTTTCGGGAGTTTGCAATAAAAAATATTAAGTTTTTCGAAATAACTTCCTAATTTGTAGCTATTAAGCGTCGATTGCAAAAAACTGCATCTTGTTGTATGTATAGAACAAAAAGGTTGGTTTTGGGGGTGTTTTTACCAAGTTCGAAGGGTTGTGATGGAAAAAAACCGATCTTTCTATCATGAATAGAAGTAAAGAGGTAAGTTTTAGGGATGTTTTTCCCATTTTCGGTGTGGTTGCGATGTAGGTAATGAAATTTTTCAAAATATTCTGTTAATTTTGACGTTATTTCGGGTCGATTAGTGAAAATTCAAACTTTATAGCATTTATAGAACAGAAAAACATAATTTTGGAGGATGTTTTTCCAATTTTCCGAGGCTTCCGTTGCATAACTTTTAAAATCAACGCATACTGCTGTATTCAAATTGCAATGTCTATTTCTATATGGTATAAAAATTAATAGGTATATATGATATATCGTTCTCTACATGGTAGTTTGCGTTAAACTAGTCTTAAAACAAAAAATGTTCAATTTTCCACTTTTCCGATACAAATTTCCAGTTTTCGCAATTTTCCCGTCGGTTTGGGTACTACAGCTATCTACATGCCCAATATCAACTTTACAGCATATCTGGAAGTAGCTAAACATTTTGATCTATTAGTTACCAAGAATTGTGGGCGTTCCCACGAATTTTGCGTTTTTGAAGTGAAATAACTTTTTAACGGTTAATTCGTTAACATTGATTGAAAACATTGGTTCTTATAATTCCGTAAAGTATCTATATTCGAAATATCAACCCTGTAGCTCTTTCCGTTCAAAAGATACAGCACCCAAAAAATGAGCCTAAATTAACGATAAGATATAGCACTGTAGTGAAAAGTCCGAAAGTCTCCCTTAAATCTCGGCCTTGCGCACTACCGTGCTCTAGATATATAAATATACATACATATATAATATAAATATATATACATACATATATAATATAAACATATATATATATATATATATATATATATATATATATATATATATATATATATACAATATATATAAAATATCTCTCTCAATATTAGAACAATTGAAAATTGACACAAAGTACAGTTGCAGAAAATCATGTTTGTTACAATTCGTTACCTGATCATGTGTGCAAAATATTTAGGATTTTAACTTTCAATCTTAAATTGTATTCTTATATAAATATAAAATATTCCTGTAAATATTAGTGTAATAGAACATATGGTATGAAATAAAAACGGATGACTAATTTTCTACAACTGAACATCTTATGTAGTTTTCGATTTTTCCAATATTAAAGGAGACATGCCAATTTTGTTTCCCTCTCCGTTGAAACCCCTCTGTCCCATCGTCAGAGTTTTCCTCATTAACGATCTTCACATTTCAAATCCCAAATGCGGCCCAAATACCAAATTTCATTCCCATCGGACTAAAACTGTGACGGCATATATATATATATATATACATATATATAACAAATTTTAACGATGGTCATTATTAAGGTCTAACTGGTAGTATTGATGAATATTTAAAGAAATTTTTACGAAATTCTATCATCCGTACAAAATCAAAAGCCTTAGGAGGAAAAACTCTCTAATAATGAGATTTTTTGCCATTATTTTATGCGCGTTATTTTTTGGTGGACCCTGTATAAGAATATCTCGTATACATTTTCCGAATAGTGTAGAAAATTATATGACGATTTGATAATAGTTATAGTTTGTCGTAGAGTCGATAACTATATGGTGATATATTCCACCATAAATTATATACAGCATGTTTGATTTAAAATACAATATTGATAGCAATTTCAATTTTATGTATCGTTTGGAAACGAACAATTGTATGACCTAGAAAGAATTATGAGTGATATATTAAACGAATTCAACCAACAAAAACAACCTGTGACTCAAAGAATTACTAATCTATTCCTTAGAAGCACCTTATCATGAAACAATGTGCATATCACCTAATGTGAAGGTAGCATGGTGGGAAACTATTTTGTCTATTTGGATAAAAGGGCGAAAGCTACTTTTTCTGCTTGAAGAAATGGGTCGAAAATTTTTTTTAAAGAGAGACTAACCACCAAAGAAACATCAATATTCTATTCTGTCACTACGGCTAAACCAAATTTTAAGTAGGCGTGCCTAAAATTCCGTTTTAAGACTGACGTCTCCGACTAACACACTGAGAAAAGGTAACAAAAATCAAAATTAAGTGACACTTAATGTTAACATTTTCGAATTCATTAATGATCGAACTACTAAAATTGGATTGGATTTTGGAATATTATATTTCTAAACATAGTATTAAGTGTAGAAAATGAAATTCGCTCATTAGAGACATTTGCAAAACTTAAGCAGTAAAAATGTAGTAAAGTCAACATAAAATTTAATTAAAAACATACAACAGTTGCCCTTGCAAATTTTCTTATAAACCTTGACTACTATGAAAATAAATATTTGGGCAATTTCAAATATAACTGTATTACTTTTAAATAAAACACATTGTACACTAAAATAAACTACGATCATTTACTAATTTCAATATATGAGATAGAAACCCGTTAAAGAATCAATGGTACGATTTTTGATACCCTTGAATTCACAAATTGAAGCTTTGTACACTTTTGTTTAAAAACTTATTTTAAGTTAATGTACATAAAATTGTAATATATGAGATAAAAACCCGGTAAAGAATCAACGGTACCATTTTTGATACCCTTGAATTCACAAATTGAAGCTTTGTACACTTTCGTTTAAAAACTTATTTTAAGTTAATGTATATAAAATTGTAATAAGCTACTTCAAATAAAATTAGTGTAGTGTATTAGGAGTGAAGTGAATTTCTACCAGTATATTTCTGAAACAATAACAAATAGACGAATAGTTCAAATTACAAGAGTTCTCTAAAATTTATGTTTCACTTACAACATTGTGTTTCTTACCAATGACAGATAAAACTTCCACTTTCGGCAATTTAAAAGTTAATTTTTAAATAGCCGAAACGATACGATTTTACGGTACGATTGGTCGTGTTGATATACTCTTATTAGAGATGCCACGAGATAGACGAGACAAGGGTTGCATGTCTCTTGTATTGTATTAACTTGTAAAAAGTTTTTGTCGTCTCGCCTCGTTTTACAGTTCTAAGATTTTTTTGAAAAAATACAATTAAAAAATCATACTTACTACCAAAAATAATTTGTTATTCTGTAATTTTTAAATTTTAAACCCGACTTCAAAAAGAAGGATGGTTCTCAATTCGTCTGTTTTTTTTTTTTTTTTAATGTTTGTTACTTCAGAACTCCGTCATTTATTAACCGGTTTTGAATTTTGTTTTGTTTTAAGGAGTTTGATTTCCGATTGGTCCCATTGTCACTAAATCGCATTCTGATGAAGGGATCCCCTGGAAATCGAGGAAAACCCTCATTTTATATGTGATAACCGATTTCTGCGAATTTTTTTTTTTTTTTAAAAGGTATACTCATTCATAATGGGAAAATAAGAAAATTTTTTTAAAAACCGACTTCAAAAAAATTGTTTACAAAAAAAAAACCGACCCCAAAAAAAAAAAATTTAAAAAAAAAAACAAAATGCTTGTAAAAAAAATTGAAAATCTGTTATTAAAAAATACACTAAAAGCGAGATCACTATAAAGCTAGAAATAAAACCTATTTTGACAAAATGGAAACCCGACTTCAAAAATCAAATATTCTATAACAAAACATGCACTAAAAAAATAATTGCATATTCTTGTGTCAATTTTAGTTCACCTAAGCAAAAATTTTTAAATATATATGTACAATTATTGTTATTTTTGGAGACGGTGTCCAAAAGTTATGTGAATTTCTCTATGCTGACACCGACTCCAAAAATAACAATAATATGCAATTATTTTTTTACTTTTTAGTGCATTTTTTGTTATAGAATATTTGATTTTTGAAGTCGGGTTTCCATTTTGTCAAAATAGGTTTTATTACAGATAAAAAAAATCTAAAGAGATTGGAAGAGAGTTTATATTTATCGAAAATCAGGATTCTAATTTTCGTCTCGTCTGATTTCTCTTGTCTCGCGCGTTAATACTAATTCTAATGCACCCATTTGAGATAGGAACATGCAAGTCTTATAGTTTTTTAAGTATACGAAGGCAGCAGGCAGAGGACGTAGGACATTAGACAATAGATATGTTTTACAATCATATATGATGATAAACACTACTATCGCTATATTGTGTAATCGTGTGCGTGTGTGTATAGTTAGTAATATTATGTCGTATAACTAGTGCCTAGTAAGTTTAAAATTAATTACATATACAGGGGTGATTTGACAATCTAATGGGTGCTATATTATGGATGAGACTACCCGATTACATAATTTATATATAAACTTCCTAAATATTATATAACACATCTATACACTATCTATATATTAGTGTACATGTATAATATGGTTCAGATATTCTACAACGTGCATAAATTTTCTTCAAATAGGCACTAACTATGTATTATAAATGTCTTCATATTCGGTGAAGATGAAGGTTTTCATTGATTTCTTTCAATATTGATTGGTTGTATTAATATGGATTAAATATAAAACGAAGTCTTGGTCTACATTTAATTTATACAGTATACTCTCTATTTTATATGCGCTTAATCCCAGTGACTTAAACATTGCTTTATAATTTGTAATCCGACTTCAAAAGTGGAGAAGGTTATCAATTTGTGTGAATTTTTTTTTTTTATTGTTTGTTACCTTAGAACTCCGTCATTTATTAACCGATTTGGAATTTTTTGTTTTGTTTTGAAGGGTATACTTTCAGGTTGGTACCATTGTCACCAAATCGCATTTTGATGAGGGAATCCTATGGAAATCGAGGAAACTCCTCATTTTATATGTATGATCACCGATTTCTCCGCAAATTGTTGATCGATTTTGGAAATTCTTTTTTTGTTTGAAAAAGTCTATACATTCCACATAATGGAAAATAAGAAATTTTTTTAAAAACCAACAATAAAAAAATTTTTACAAAAACCCGACTCCAAAAAAAAATTTTTACAAAAATAAACAAAACGCATGTGTGTTTTGTTTGAAAACAAAACAAATGTGCTATAAAATAAAGCACTAAAAAATAAAAAATAAAATTTTTTGACAAAAAAACAAAACCCGACACCAAAAAAAAAACGGATCTAAAAGAATCTGTTATAAAAGAGTGCACTAAAAATTAAAAAATAATTGCGTTAGTTATTTACTTCAATTTACTTATAAATATCCTTTTTTTTCAAATCAAATAGGTATTACAATTTTTGGAGTTGGTGCCAGCCAAGGTTAACAAAAATTTGATTTCACTTTGAAAAAAAAGCATTTCATAATCGACAACAAGACAGCAGATGCGGTTAGCACCAACTCCAGAATTAATAATATTTGATTTGAAATAAATGGATATTTATAAGTAAACTGAAGTAAATAAATAACGAAATTATTTTTTTCTCTTTAATGCATTTTTTCATAGCATTTTAGAGACGGCTTTTGCTTTTTTTATAAAAAAAATTTTATTTTATGTATAGAAATAATACTTTTTTATATTCAGATTTTCTAAATTACTGTTACTTGTTTATCTACAATAAAATGGGACCAATCGGAAACCAAACTCTTTAAAACAAAAAACAAAAAAAATTCAAAATTGGTTAATAAATGATGGAGTTCTGAGATAACAAACATTAAAAAAAAAAAATACAGACGAATAATTGAGAAACATCCTCCTTTTTGAAGTCGGGTTAAAAATAACAGATTTGAAAAAGTAACATAAAGTATTATACATACGTATTTTAAAATTCGATTCCAATATAATTTGATTTATTATTTTTCGATAAACAAATAAAATATAAAATATATTGATAATAATAGTTAAGTGAATAAATTAATTTAAAAATAATTAAAATAGACATACAAATTATATTATGTACATTCACTATATATATATACAACAATATTGTAACAATATTTATTATTTAAAATAAATAAATATATCATTCATGATGAATAGACACTCGCATTATACAAAAATATGAGTAGTAATTTTTATTAATGGTAATATTTTACAATTATTAATCATTACAGTTAGAGTTATTATTTTTTATTTTAGGGTGAGGACACAATACTAAAGTATAAACACGAAAAAAAGACTATTCATTAGACATAGTCAGACAATGTAAATATAATTAATAATTAGAAAGAGGGATACCGCAAGGGGTCCTCAGACTATGTAAATGTATACTCTTAGTTTATCAGCCATCTTAAGAACAAGCATTTAGGAAGCAGGTGACCATATACAAAAAAATTATTTAAATGTAAAAGACAAACTAACGATATATCAAAATAAAAATTCAAAAAAAAAAAAATAATTATGGGGGCTAAATTTGGTCACCTTAAAATTACAATTAAATTTAATATAATACAAGAAAAATAACTAATTTTAGTTTTTGTCTTAATACATGTTACCCTGGTAATCCATATCGTTTAATTGTTTTTCGTATATTTGTTCCCCAGGCCCCGGATTTGATTATTTATGCGCACATAGGTGTGACAGCGTTGTTTGACCCGCCTGCTTTATTTTTGTGCGCACAATGAGTATTTTGATTGTGGCTTAAATCATGTCTTTGGGTGGTCTTCGTTTTGTTATAATGTATTGTCGTCTATTGGATGTTGTAGAAAAATGATAGAATCGTGGAAGGAAGTGGAGGTGTGTGCTATTCTCCACTTGGTTCGACTCACCCTGTATATTAGAAACTACTGGACTATAATTGAAGATAAAAAGTATTTATTTCAGAATTTATTTTACACACAAAGTCACAATAATACATTTGTTTTCGAGAAATAATACCGGTACAGTCTCGTAATTGGCTGATGTGGGACTGAATCCAACCTGTATAAATTTTAGATACGAAAAGATACTATTATTAATAATAATAATAATAATAACCCTGGTGCGGATCCACCTTGTCAACCGTGGGTTAACTTAGCGGATAAAAGAGTTGAATTCCTTGTCATGTCAAATTTCTTATCGAAGTTTTCTCCTCGGGCGGGTAGTAGTGAATTCGTTCCCCCAGAATATTTTACAATTCTACCGTACCGGAAGGAGACAGCTCTTCTGCATCTCAGAGGGCGAAATTTGACATTAGAATCACAGCTAGTTCAAGAGACTAGACATGCCACTGACACACAAGAGCCATCTCAAGGCACTTCTCAACAAAGTCAAGGAAAGCACACAAAACATCAGTCATCACAATCAGCGCTTTCAATGGACTAAGGCACTTAAGGCTGACTTGGGCACTTGTTACTTAGCAAGTATACCAAAAAGACTTCGCTACATGGACAGGATGTATACATTATGGCGCGAAAAGTATCCCTGCCTCTCCCATTGCAAATCGCAACATCTGCGAGATCAAGCAGTCTGTAAAATCAAAACCGGATTTGGAGCCGGAAGTGAATGTGAACGATGAGGAACGGTCGGCTTCTATACGTATGGATTATTCTATTCTCATGAGACGTTAGTTGCTGAGACACTGGATTGGACATCTCAGGATGAATCAGTGTCGGGAAGGGACAGCTCTGATACTGAGACATAGGAAACAGTTTGTCGACATACCCTCCACAACCTATGTTAGAAGCTACATCACCAACGCATTATTGTCTAGAGATGTTCCATCACTACAAATTTGTTGAAAAATTCGATAAACGCGTAACAACCGGTTCATAACAAAATGGTTATCATAATTTTAGAAGGATATTATAATATTAAATAATGTGGGTTATTTATTATTAAGACATATCTGGTTCATGAAAATTTATAATAATTTCACAAAAGTAAATAAATTTCATAGAAATATCTATAAATATTATTATTTTATTCGATGGTTTATGATGATTTTTAATAAATGTAAAAACAATATTTAGTGGAAGTAAAACATTTTTATTATAATTTAATTTTTAACTAATTAGTTAAAATAATAACTGTCTAAAAAAATGTTTAACAAATTCTCAAAGTGCGCGTATCTGCTCATGAAATTAATTTTCGGAGTTTATTTTATATTTTTTTCCTATTTTTTTCGTTTATATGTTTGAATGTATTTATTAAACCAAAGTTTAAGTATTAACATATAAATTTAATACTAATTTAATACTTAGGTATATTATATGTTTAAGTAAACATATACTTAAATATACATTTTAATACTTTCATGTTCTAACATATGAAATCGATGACATAATCACCAAGTGACAAAAAAACCGACTATATAAAGTATACGTTAGTTCTCTCATATTTGTCTTACGTAACCCAAATGGAATTTGACAATTATTGTATTGTGACGCTTAAGTATACACAACTAATAAATATTCGAATAATAATGTTGATTTTTGACAACAAAAGAACGATAATAATGTCATGTCATGTCATGTCATAATGATATGAAAAAATTTACTCTTACGTCAAAATCGTCTTTGGTGTAGCGGTAAGCACACTGGACTAGATATCCAGAATGTCGAGGTTCGATTCCTGGTTGATGAGTTAATTTTTGCTTATCAATATTTAATTAAAAATTCAATGACATTTGTCTATAAAGTATACGTTAGTGCTCTCATATTTGTGTCACGTAACCTAAATAGAATTTGACAAATATTGTAATATGACGCTTAAGTATACACAAATAATAAATATATGAATAATAATGTTGATATTTGACAACAAAATAAAAAAAAATTTTGACAAAATGGGAACCCGACTTCAAAAATCAAATATT
The DNA here is from genome assembly GCA_963920215.1 of Nineta flava. Taxonomy (NCBI): domain Eukaryota; kingdom Metazoa; phylum Arthropoda; class Insecta; order Neuroptera; family Chrysopidae; genus Nineta; species Nineta flava. The sequence continues at coordinate 44,058,153 of OY986040.1, forward strand.
CTAAAAGAACAAATGCACTAAAAAGTAAAAAAATATTTGCATATTCTTGTGTCAATTTTAGTTCACCTGAGCAAAAATTTTTAAATATATATGTAAAATTATTGTTATTTTTGGAGTTGGTGTCAGCATAGAGAAATTCACATAAAATTTGGACACCGCCTCCAAAAATAATAATAATTGTACATATATATTTAAAAATTGTTTGCTTAGGTGAACTAAAATTGACACAAGAATATGCAATTATTTTTTTACTTTTTAGTGCATTTGTTGTTTTAGAATATTTGATTTTTGAAGTCGGGTTTCCATTTTGTCAAAATTTTTTTTATTTCACGCTTTTAAAGACTTTGAAGTTCTATAACTGATTTTATTTGTTTGAATATGGGTGGATCTACTAAACGACTTACTAAATTTAAGTGTATTTTTTATAACATTTTTTTTATCCGGTTTTTTTTTTTTTAATTTTTTGTGCATTTTTTCATAACAAATTTTAAGTTTTTTTTACATGCATTTTGTTTTTTTTTTTTTTGTAAAAAATTCTTTTTCAAGTCGGTTTTTAAAAGAAGCTTCTAATTTTTCCATTATGAATGAGTTTACCCTTACATATACAATGAACCAGCCAAGTAGCCGAGCGGTCTAAGGCGTCATGTCTGCGCAGTATGCAGTACTTGGGAACTGGGAGGTTATGGGTTCGAATCCCGACATCGGCAGTTTGTCAATTATAAAAATTAAAAAAAAAATGGGGCGGTTAATTGACAAAACTGTCGGCGTATGGACAAGAACGAAGTAACCGGCTATGCTTGAGAAGGTTTTCTGCAGTTTCCTTCACGAACTCCATATGAATATCGGCATAGTTCCTATCATAGTCGGCTGCAGCCTATCCTACCAATTCCTAGTCTACTCACAAATTCCTTCCACTGCACTCACGTCCTCACATCCTAAGGCATCACAATGGACCTTATGGTCGAAGTGTAGCCCGTCCAGGGCAGCCTTTACAATCTACCTCTCTACATATACAATGAGGATTTTCCTCGATTTCCAGGGGATCCCCTGATCAGAATGCGATTTGGTGACAATGGGACCAATCGGGAATCAAACCCTTTAATACAAAACAAAAAAATTCAAAATCGGTTCATAAATGAGTTCTGAGGTAACAAACATTATAAAAAAATTAAAAAAATACAGACGAATTGAGAACCATCGTCCTTTTTGAAGTCGGGTCAATAAATACTGTCAGTGATATGAAAAAATTGGCTCTTACATCATAATAATTTTTGGTGTAGCGTTAAGCACGCTGTACTAGATATCCAGAAGGCCAGAGTTCGATTCCTGGTTGACGAATAAATTTTATCCTGTCCATATTTAATTAAAACTGTTTTTCATTTCACGATTTATTATAACAAACGTTCTAATATATTCTGCTCCCTCTGATAAAAATCACTAGATTAACGAAGCTCCTGCCGGACGAATTATTTTAAATGTGTGTGTTTTGATCTTGCATCGAGTTCAAAGTACCACAATTTAAACCCTTTAAAACTGTTAACTCACTTTGTTTTTAATGAAAACCATCTCTGAGTTAAAGAGACGGTGATACTAATTATACTTATTCACAAATAGAGGGAAAATAAATTAAATGATAAAATAATTATTTTATTTTCACCTTTGTAATAATCGTATCATATGTGCTGAAAAAGGACCATTTAGACAATTTACCTAACAAAACTACAAAACAACACAAATAAAATAGCAAATAGATAATTTCGTTATGTGTTTGACCAACGAGTAGCACGATGCAACATTGCCAACGGGCGGTGGATCAGAATGGTAACCAGGTATATCATATTTAGTGTTACTACAGTCTCATTTTAAGTAGTATCTTGTAGATATGATTCTGGTGTGTTATTTAAAGTTTTAACTATTTAACGCATAGTATATTTTAAAGTAAAAGACTTGAAATTTGTGTATAAATTTAGCAACCAGTTTGAACTTTACGATGAGTGAGATATATAATCAGAAGGGTCAAATGTAACAGTCCCAAATTATGTATGTATAATAGGGATATTTGTTTATAATGTGTGGGAATGTATGTTACTAACTAAATTTATATAATTACAGAATGTATCAGCAAGTGATTATACAATAATAATATGTTAAAATGACGGTTCTTTTGAAATGTAGCCCGGACCGAACTAGACCGACATGCGTAATGGTTTCATATGAGATGGCAACTATCGCAAATTTCAAAGATTAAACTATACTTTATTAATGAGTATAATTGCTAAACTCACGTCTATCCCTCTACAAAAGTGTTAATTTGGTACAGTTAATGTTTTGTAATACGATTAGCAAGAATTAAAAATCATACTAAACATATAACAGATATTGTTTTGGAAATACAATGCACAACAACCCTCTTCTTGTCAATGATTTGATAAATTCGATGTTACAAGGCAGCCTCACTTATTGCTTTGATATTGCTATCCATTTGGTTTTACTACTTGTCCTCCAATCGTTTATCTCCTGAAGAACTAATGATCACCATCTCCAACAGTATCTCTAAACTAAACACAAAACTTTGGCCCTTATTTTAATTTTATATAAGAATTTAAATATTTCATTATTTTCTACATGAACCTAAATACATGCCTGAACTTGAGCAATGATTCAGAAAGAAACACATACTCAAAATTCATTGAAAGTAATTAAAAAAGAAAACTTTTAGGCTCTGAAAACTTTGGAATTTTTAATAAGTATCGCTAGTTTCAAAAAACAGCGTAACTAAAATTCAGAGAACGGGAAGCCTTTTTGCATACGATTCAAGGAGAATTTTTTAGTTTAAGTTGATGCCAATACAATTTTATTTGTTTTTGGATGGTTTCGACTGAATGACGCTGTTTTCGAATGTATGTTGGTTTGTCAGTTTTCAATAACGAAAAGTGTCTATTTACACGATTATGTGAAAATATATATAACATAATTTGCTCGTACGTATATTCCACCTGAAATACAAAATTATTGATATGTCAGTAATGTATTATCCAGGCTAATATTTCGAAAATGATAAATAATATTTAGTATGATCGATTATAAACTTTATATGAAGATATCTTGGGATCAATTTTGTAGAAAATCAAGTTGGCATCATTTGCAAACTATGTTTAGTGTAATAGTTATATATTATGAACGTGTAATTGTGAACTATTTAAATAATAATTTCAAATTTTGTCAACAGTTATTACAAAAAAAATTATTAAATATTTTCAGTTTTGATTTGTAATTTTAATTTAAAAGATTTTATGTAAAACAGACATAATTTTATTTATTTGATTAAACCATTCAGCATTTTCCATCAAGAATTAAACTTAAAATTTGTCGGAAAGGTCGAGAAACATAAAGAACTGTATAATTATAAATTTCGTGGCGACTCTATGAAAGACATTTCATAGACAGCATAGCCAGATGTGTCTTCGTCATCTAAATCAGCATGCGCTATAGCAATAGTCAACTGCATTGCTTGAATTGAACTGACCCACAATCAGCAACTTTTGCGCTCATTAGCAGTAAGACAAATATGTTAGTTATGATTTGAATATTTAAATAGTATGTAATAATCACGTTCAACGACAAACCTAGAATGACGTCAGTAACCTGTAGATGACATGAAACACTATTTACACGTTAAAGTATAAACAGCAAAGGCGTTTAAATAAAGCTGTTTTAATATTGTGTTATACAACATATATAGTAGCAAGTAATCTTCTTTTACTCATTGTAGCTTCTCATTGCTAATTGTGAAAATTTATTCTTAATTATATTACTTCATGTGAATCTGTGTATGAATATGTACATTATATACATATGTAACATGCGTGTATATAGTTTAGGCGGCATGCGATAAAATAATTTCGTAAACTAAACTGGTTGCCACAATTGCAGTTTCGCTAGGATATAATTGAAATCTGGAAAAGCAATCTAGAAGCAATATTTTTGACGACCATCAAACTGTCACCAAATTAACAACGAATAACATATCCTGAGACAATATAAAAGTAATTTTAATAAGAGTGATGTCAACAAGAGTTAATTGAATGAAAGTAATTTTAACAAGAGCAATTTCATTAAAATTTATTATATTTTAATTGATTTTGTTAAATTTTTTATTTATTTTTATTTTTGTCTATTGATTTCGATTTTCTATCTATTTCTATTTGTCAAAGAGTAAATTACGACTAGCTAATTTATACTGACGATCACTACTTTGTAATCGAAATACGTATTTCGACTGCAAATAATACAAAAACTGATCTAGGTATTGGGACGAATTTGAAATTTTATTGGTGAATAATGTTTATTTAAGAAGATACTCGATAGTTTCTAGCTCTTGCGTATTTAAATCTTATAACGAATTTAATTTTTACATGCTTTTATCAACTTAACTTGTATGTATCTATTAATCGATCTATGTATCTATCAATGTAATGGAATTTTTTAATTGAGTTTTCACCCACTTCTCAATGTGTGAGTGTATGGAAATTTTAAATGTATATAAATGCACACCTATGCATTAGAGTTTGAAAAAAAATGCTCAGCTAATGAATTGTAGCAATCATGATTTTATACAACTTTACTTCTTATTCATTTTTCAATTGTTCTAATACAAAGAAAGATATTTTATATTTTGTGTTTTTATTTTTTTATTTTGTGTTTTTTCTTTTCTTTCTATTCCCTCCTTTCCCCTTTACTTATGCCATTTATTAATAAAATTGGCCTTGCAAATACCTAAAATCATATCAAATACGACAATTCATTTTGATCAGACTAAAATTTTGACCGCTAGAGAGTGATTTATGTATTCTAAGGAAATTCTCTAAGTTGATGCAGCTCCTGCGTTACGATTTTTTTCATTGATGGTCCCTGTAGAAGCATACTTCCTTCAAAAATTTGCATATCAAAGAAAACATGGAAGAAATTGGACACATTAAATAGCTTGTGTACCATGAAGTTTTCGTTTATTTTCAATTACACCATTACGTGTCGGTCATCGTTATTCATTCAGAAAAATCCTTGACAACAACAGGAATTTATGCTACTGTGCCTTTACTATCTTTAATACATTTCTTCTGTGGATTTACTAAATTACAAACACCATACAGGTACAACATTAAAATTGTATATTATGAAATTATTTACCACAAGAATCTCATTATTTTTTAATACTGTACGATTGTATAACGTTGGTGTTTTGCATACATTCAAACATCAATAAATATTTGTGTAAGGAGTTGATGTATTTAACACGCTTTTACAAAATACACGTCATATAACATATTCTGTTATATAACATATTGATTAAGTTCTTTCATGTGATGTTTTTATTAGTTTTACATGTAGTACGTCACTGTGCCTTGAACGAAATAACTGAAGAAAACTATTCACCGAATAACTGTAAATATTCCGTATTGAAATAAAAACCTTGCAAGTATTACATCGGTAATTGTTCCTAACTTCACCTCTTTTTAGTAAATTTTCATAAGAAAATTCAGTTGCCTTATTTAAAACACTGCAACCAGACTCTTTTTTAAAGAAATCGTTTTTGGGAAAAATAACTCGAACAAACATTGTTTTGTTCGGAGTGGAGCATCAAATAGTTTGAATTGGTTCTAGTCTTGACCTTATCCTCCAATGGAAGGTATGTGTATTAGTGATGCCGTGAGACGAGACTAACATGTCTCTTGTATTGTATTAACTTTAAGATTTTCTTTAAAAAATACAATTTAAAAAAAATCATTTTTTGTACTTAAGTAAAATCTGTTTTCTATTCAGATATAGTGTATATTTTTTTCTAATTTATGACACTTTTTATATTTTAATTGAAACAATAAAGACTTTAGAAAAAATTTATATTTTCATATATTAGCATATCATTACCACCCAAAATGCGATGCGGTTTTGTGATTATTTTATTTTTACAGATTAAAAATCCATAGAGATTGAAAGAGGGTACTATTGTCTGTCTCTGGAATATTTATCGAAAATCAAAATTCGTCTCGTCTGTCGCGGCTTTGCTAAGGTCCGTATAAAAACTGAGCCATGAAGTGTTTTTTGGTTAATAATTAAGATTATGGCCACTTGAAAATGGATTTTCAAAAATAACATTGTATTTTTAATAAAAAGTTTTTTTTTAGTGTCTATGTCGCGTATTACAAACTTTTATTAAACTATGTATGTATGTATACATGTATGTATGTATGTATGTATGCATGTATGTTCGGGTCAAATCTTTCAAGCTGAATTAGAACCACTTCCTCTTACCCTACAGAGTTGAATTTTTACATGTTAGTTCAGTTCCGATGATAATGCATTTTTATGGTAAGCATGACAATATTCGACAAGGGGAAAGGGGAGTTTAGAGGGGGGAGACACAAATTTTGGTATTAAGAGAGATTAATATTGAAAAAATTGAAAAACACATAAGAAGTAAAGTTGTAGACATTTAGTTTTACAATAAAAAGCTTGTTTTTAAAAATGTTTTTTTAATAAAAACTTATTTTATATTTCCAAGACACATGATAATCACAAATTCTGGGATCGTTATAAATATACTTGAATCAAAGTTTCATTTTACATCGTGATGAGCATAAATAACGTAGATGAAACTACAATTGAGAATCAATAACTTTTCAATCAATAGCCATCTGAAAACATAAATATTGGAGTTTTAGACGGCATCGAGATCTTAACTGAAAAAAATATTTACAATTAAAACAAAAATCATCTTTGTTAATTTTAAAGAATCGTAGCCAAATTGCAAAATGTGGAACCCTTAAAATGGAATTTCACATTCTTATAACGGCCAGTCTTTCCTCAATTTGGGTAAATTTCTCTAACAGGTGTCTTATGTGAACCGCCATGTAGTTTCATTATATGAAACTACAAAAAAAAAGGGGTTGTCATAAAAATGAGGGGTGTAAATTTTGTTTCGCAATCTATCGTGTCGAGTATCCTTGGACATGTCTTTTAATATTCAATTATTTTCTTAATCGTTCACAGTAGTTTATTATTATGCTTATAATATAATAATAAACCTAAAAATGTCCCGAAATTTTTAAGATCACCGATATACATTTACTCTCAAAAAATTTATAATAAAATTGTCATCAGAATATCGCTTAAAAATGATTTATATAAATAAAATTTATTAAAAAATGTGCATCTTCTCAACTAAAGTATATCATTTAAAAAAAAAATCTAATATAACATACAACTTTCAAATGAATTTAATAACATAGAAACGTGATCTTGAGGTTTTTAAAAATGTATTACCCTTCTGGTTTATACACGAACTGTATATTTATAACCTAAGGTTACGTGATCAAAAAACAAAATGAAAAAAACGACCGTATTTCATTTTCATTTTTTTTTTACGTTTTTTCTATTTGACGTTTATAAAATAGACAGTTTTGATGTTCCTTATAAAGTATAAATATATACATGTACAAGGTGATCTTTTTATATTGTTAAGCAATTACATACCTTATGTGCGTCGTATTTCAATCAATTTTGAAATTCTGTCAGGTCAAGGAAACATTTCTTTAAAAAATCATTTATTTCTTATTTGTGCGAAAATGTGATAATAATATCAAATTATATTATTCTTAAGCTATTTTACGAAGTCACTTTAAAAAGATAGAGGTAGAGGTAGATTGTAAAGGCTGCCCAGGGACGGGCTACACTTCGACCATAAGGTCCATTGTGATGCCTTAGGATGTGAGGATGTGAGTGGTGTGGAAGGAATTTGTGAGTAGACTAGGAATTGGTAGGATATGCGGCTGCAGCCGACAATGATAGGAACTATGCCGATATTCATCTGGAGTTCGTGAAGGAAACTGCAGAAAACCTTCTCAAGCATAGCCGGTTACTTCGTTCTTGTCCATACGCCGACAGTTTAGTCAATTAACCGCCCCTTTTTTTATATTTATAATTGACAAACTGCCGATGCAGGGATTCGAACCCATAACCTCCCAGTTTCCAAGTACTGTATACTGCACAGACATAACGTTAAAAAGATAACTATGAAAATATACTGGCATGATATACAAAACCGTAAACTTTGTAGTAGCGAATTTTCTGAAAGGAGCTATTGGTACCGTACCGACTTCAAAATTTTGCAAAAATTTCTTCAAATGTCCATCGATCCTACCTAGTATATGTCGAAAATCACCGTCTGTAAAATTTATATATATCTATGGACATATATATATACATATATATATATATACATATATATATATATACATATATATATATATATATATATATATATATATATATATTTATATATATATATATATATATATATATATATGTGTGTCTGTAATCCCTCTAGCGGTCACAATTTTAATCTGATTAGAATGAAATTTGGTATTTGAGGTGCAAATACTAAAATCATATACGAAATTTCATTTTGATCAGACTAAAATTATGACCGCTAGAAAGTGATTTATGTATTCAATGGAAATTCGCTAAGTTGAAGCAGCTCTTGCATAACGAATTTTTTTAACATGGTTTTATTATTTAATATTTGTTGATTTGTGTATACTTTCGTGTCATCATAACGATGTTTGTCCAAATTCCTTTCGGTTACGTATGACAAACATTTGGACAAACATCGTTATGATGACACGAAAGTATACACAAATCAACAAATATTAAATAAACAAATCACTTCAGCAGAAGTAAATAGTGTCTAATAAATAAAAAATTAGAATAATGTGAAAAAGTTGGCCGTTGCATCACAATCGTCTTTAGTGTAGAGGAAGCATACTGGACTAGTTATCCAGAGGCTCGAGGTTCGATTCCTGGTTGACGAGTTAGTTTTTTCATATCAGTATTTAATTTAATTAATGGTTTTATTAGCTTAGACTATGTATCTCTCTATCTACCTACCTAATACTTTAAAAAACTTAAATTTATTAATAGCCAAAATACAAATTTGCATCTCTAACATATATTTAACGATTTATAGTATGATAGTATAGTTTATAGTTTATATAGAAATGTCATCAACAAAAGTTTAATAAAAAAATGTTTCCAACTGTTGAAATTTAAACAGAAATAATTATTAACATAAAAGTTATCAATCGCATGTTTTGTAATAGATACAATTCTCTTCTTGTTTAATATTTCGTTCTCTGTCAAACACGTCAGTCGCATGGTCAAAGTAGACCAATCACAAAAAAAAATAGTGTTCTTATTTTACACTTAAGCAATCAGTGCAATAAGTTATAAATTTAAAATTGCATCAAAATAGAAACCGTCTTTATTTAAATATAACTAAAAACGTACATAAACTGCGCTTGTTCCGTGAAATAATCGATTGAAGACTTTCATCTAAACTAACACTTGTTCAAGGAAGCCTATGTTATATTTTACAAAGAGATGGAGTTGGATCAAAATGAAAGACTATGATATATCCAAAACGAATGGCATAGTTATTGTCTGCTTCAATTCCAGGGAAAATGAATATTTTAAAATATAAAAGTATCTTAATGGTGTTTGTTATGTATAAACTAATAGGTTATATTTCAATGGTGTTATGTATAAACTAATAGTTTTGCTCTTTTTGTGCAGTATGATTATAATAAAATTTAGAGTTTAAAAACAGTAAAAAACTTGCTTTAATTGCAATGTGAACTAAAAAATGCAAAATAATTAAAAATAGAAGAGAGTTAAGAGTTTGACAACAAAATTAACTTTAATGTAAACAAAAGCATAGCGTGTGTAATTTTTGGTATATCACCTATTTTTAATGCGATGGAACTTTCATCAAAAGCACACGTGTAATATGGGGCTATGCAATCTTTTACCTTTCTATGAAAATTTTAAATCTGAAATGAATGGTAGATTTTAGAGATCACTCACAATATTTATTTTCCAGCTTAGAAAAAAATATGTATATTAAATAAAAAAATGTTAAATGAAACTTAACGAAAGAGGGCTAGCGCAAAGTATAAAATAATATTTATAATATATATATATATATATATATATATATATATATATATATATGTATATCCAAAACCTAAGGTAGGTGAAGGTATCTTATACATACATACAGAGAAACGCATCTCACAACTCAAGGCATAAATATAATAAAATTACAAAAGGGAAAAACAAATTTTTTTTTGCATCAATGATTTTCCGTTTTTCCTTTTCAACTAATTTTTTTTGATCTGAAATTTATATTTTTTCTTAGTTGCTATAAAAAATAAAAATTTAACCTATACATAACCTATACACATGTTTATTATGTATGTAACGTGTTTTGTTTGTATGTACAAATCCAAAGATACTGACTATAGAGACGGTAAATATCACTTTATGAATATAGATTTATGTTTGTGCGTTATGTAGAATATATCAAAATATTAAAAGTTGTTTCTTTGTACAACGAATCAAATACATGATTAGTATTCAAAATGTCTGTCAACTTAGTACAACAACTTTTTCAAATCGAGTCGAAAGTAGGCGCATAATTTGGCGCTATTTTATCATGGATTAGTTGTGAAAAACAAATTCGTCGCTCTTCATCCAACGGGAAAATGTGATGTTGTGCTAAGTGGACAGTCAACTTAGCCAAATAACTTGTCATTTTTCAATAACAATTTTTCGAACTAGGCCCATTTTTTGCCACTATTTTGTCGTAAATTAGTTTTGTAAAAATAAATTGACAGTCAACTTAGCCAAATAACTTGTCATTTTTCAATAACAATTTTTCGAACTAGGCCCATTTTTTGCCACTATTTTGCCGTAAATTAGTTTTGTAAAAAAAAAGCTTTTGTGCTTAGTTAACAGACATGTATTCAAAGCTGATGATTATTTATCTTTGATTGTATCTTTGTAGCCGAGAGATAAAGAATCATATGTTCATAAAAGTAAATTTTCAGTAATAAACAAAACAAATGTAAATGAGATACTACATTTTCAAAACTAAAAACAATCAAAACTAACAATACGAAATAATTGAATCGTTTATACCATAGGTTCTCAACCTTTTGCCCACCGCCCACTTTGAGAATTTTTTTTTTCTAGAGCCCCCCAATTTTGTTTGCTTACTTTATCTGTCGCGAATCTGAAACAGCTATTGCCACGATTATATTGAAACATATAACAATATTATATAGTCTTAACATAGGATATGACTCCTATCCTATTTCTGATTTTAAAGAAGTATCTTTCAATGAGAATAATTAAAACGCATACTTAATTATATTGAGAAATATTTTTATTAGCATAAAAAAGATATTAAATTTATAACTTATCTGAAAGAAGAAGGTTGAATTTGATACATTTTAAGGAGTTTGTTAATATCAGACTCGATTTTACTTAAAACAAACCGTCCAGTAACATGGAGCCGATTTCTCTTTTTAGTTCCAACGGAGGAGAGCACTAAATCCACCTTCAGCTAAATAGGACGATGTGAATGCTATCAAATGCTGTTTTAAATAAACGATACATAGGTTTTTATAATTTGGAAATAATATAACTAGTGAATCAATACTTAATAAATATATTGATATAATATATAAATATATTAATATAATACTCAATAAAATATATTGGCATATAATAATAAATTCAAGATTTCGGGTGATTATTTAATTTGTTATTAATTATCGAAAATTTACACGTTGTTGAGGGAGAAAATAATGGATAGTTTTTTTTTTGTCTTTTTTAAACTAGTTTTTAACCTGCCCACACCTGTGTTCCATCTCAACGCCCCCTAATTTTCTCGGGGTCTTCTACTGTCCCCTTGAAAGTCTCCAACGCACAAGAGAGGGCGGTATCGCCCACGTTAAGAAACTATTGTTTATAGGAAGAAACATGCCATATTAAATCGAAAATCATTGTTTTAGAGCATACTATCAGTAAGAACACATGCCAGTGGTGTGATGAATACTACTTGATTATAATTTAACAAACCGCTAAAATTTGCTTTGGCAGCTTTTCGAAAGTAATATTGACTCAACCTTTAACATTCTTTGAATTGAGTTGGGTCGAGTAATAGACAGTGTCAGTCGTTAAAAACAAATCTCATAATGTTTCTCCATGTGAATATCTTCATTGTTGTTACAGGCTTATCAAACAATAATAGGCAAAATACCTCAATAACCGAAAATTCCTAAGGTTCACAAAATTAACGCTCATTTTTTTTAAATTTCAGTTTTGATTTCTGGCTTATTATTTATTTGGTTTTCAAAAAAATACTTCGAAGAATGTTGTTATTTATAAATTTACAAACAACTTTTAAACAAACTTGTTAAATATGCTTTTGTAATCATGTAATTACAGATAAACGGAAACCATTCAGTTTATGAAAAAAAATTTCAAACGGAATTTGTTAATTTTATGAAATGAAATATTTCTTGACTATTTTTTTGAGAAACTTTTCCTCTATCTCTTACGGTTTTAAAGGTACAGATTTCCCACTAGCAGGAGAACGCGTGGTTCGATCTTGCCTCTTCACAAATATGATCCCACTTTTTTCTCTAGAACACATCAAAATTTCAACCAGTTATCTGCCTCCTGATTTTTAGGACGGACAGACGGACATCCGGATAATGCATTTTATAAATAACAATTTTTTTTTCTGTTATCGATATTTTTAACCGTTACAAAGTCTCGATTAAACTAAATACCTTTATCTATTATATATATATATATGCCGGATATTAAAATTTCGTATATTATATTGGCATCCACTTTTGATTTAAAAAGAAATAAATATTCACTCTTCCCTAAGAATTTGATGAAAACGTTGCAAATATTTTTTAAAGGTATTTCGAACGAATATACTATATTTGAACAGAAGATACGTTACTATAATAATAATAATACTTATATATTCTTGTTTAGTTTCGATTTTCCAATTTAAAGATATATATAAAAAAAAAATACCCATCGTATACGTATATACCATGTATTATTTATTTTTCATTATTTATATAAACAATCAAAGAATGAACATATTTATAAATCTATATTTGTATATAATAATTTAATTTACACAACGAAATATAAACACAACAAAAATCATAATTTCTATTTATAACCAAAATAAGATTAATTTATTTCTATACCTATGGATATGTTGAAATATAAATCCATCAAACACACAATATGTAACAATAGGATCTAGTTCTCGTTTGTTAGTTTCCCAGTAAAGTGAAGTTTTAGTAATCGGTCCGAAATCACAATTTTCAACATTTCTCCACATTTTGCGATCACCAAAGTCTATTTTTGTTAAGATTTTAGTGTGCGCGTGCATGCGCATTTATGTGTGTGAAGCGGAGTCGGTACTAAATCTCAATATACTTTAGTGAATTAGACATCTTTGCATTTAAACTACCTACTCCCTTTGTTATCACGGTAATTATTTATGTTCCCTACTTTGGTAACTATCAACAAACTCATGATGACATTTTCGATATATTCTTTTTAATAAAGACCATCTATATCTTTATCGTGTCATTTTATTTATTTATTTGTGGGATTTATTTATATTCATCCTACGATTTATACGATTTCAATGTGAAATTAAATGATAAAAAGGTCTTTTCCAAGATTGACTTAAAAAGAGGTTATTATGAAATTCCTGTACACGACGATGATGTCTCGAAAACTGCCATTATCACTCCAGTTGGTCTAATTGATTTTTTAAGAATGCCTTTTGGTTTAGGCAACGTAGGCAGCTAAAACCTTTTTTCGTTTTATAGCAGATTTATTCAAAAATGCAGATTTCGTTTTTACTTATCTTGATGATCTTTTAATCGCAAGTGTGTACACGTTCTTAAACTGTAGACGTTTTTCTTGTGCATGAAAGATCGAGAAAGATATGATACCGACTGCGTTGAGATATCAATCGAAGCGTACTATTGTATATAGGCAAATTTATCATAAATTCTAGGAAATTTTATAAAAATTTATTCGCTGACCAGTTTTTCTATCTAACTTTAATATTTACGGAAATATAGACTATTTTATGTTCTAATTTTTGTCCCGGTATATAACCTTCGATCCGTTTCTGTAACGGTTGAAAATATTGATCACAGAAAAAAAATCTGACATAGGTATTCATAAAATGACCTAATTAGTCCATTTCCGCAAATGTGCCTGTCCGTCATTCCGTCCGTCTGCCCGTCCATCAATTGCATAACATTTATTAAGTTCTGCTATGTCTATCATATATTAAATTTCATGTATTTATTGAGTGAAAATATCTGTTCATGTCTACGAACAGTTTGTTTAAACTGAAATGGCATGGATATTTATGATCATTTAACTACAGTAATTTTATACTTATTACACTCAATATATTATACTTGAAAGCAATAAATTAATACATAAATAAATATTTACTATCATAACTGTTGTGAAAATATATAATAATTTCTTAAAAATACATTAAAGAAATCAATACAATGCAATGATAGGTTTAAATAATAGAACAATATACCTAGATTGTTAGATAGAAAGATACATCTTGGGGTCTAATAAGTATAACACTTCGACCTTATGGTTCATTGTGCTCCCCTTCTACTTCACTCCGACGAGATTCACTTCTCCCATTTGTAGGCAATAACCAGGAGCTTGCTTATCAGGTCTTCCTGAAGCTTCATATATTCGGAACACCGAATATCCTGTATTTGCTGTAGCCTAGAGGTTTGCAGTCAAAGATAATGTTGCTGGATGTTTCTTCCTGCTTGCCAGAAAATCTGCAGGACCCGTTATCGAGTCCCATTGTGTTCAGATACTTCCTCAGGGGATAATGCCCGGTAACCCCCCGCAGTTGCATCCTGTTCAGCCTCAGTGCATCCCGACATAGCCTTTTGGTTGCACTCTGAAGCAGTATCTTCCCGAGCTCCTGCCGCGGTAATTTTTCCCAGTGATCACGATGTTTATCAACTGACCACTCGTTGATCACCTGTTTACCTGCAGTCATTGGAATTCCCAAAATAGGCTTTGAGCCAGTGAAGGGTATTCCGATTCCCTTCGGTATAATAGAACGATATACCTAAGTTTCATAGGAATATGTGTCCGCGTACTGCTGATATTTGTTTATTATTTTTCATAAATTACAATAAAATTTGTCGTTGAGAGTTACTTTTTTAAGTGCAATCCATAAGGTCTACACGATCAACTTATACGTGCTTTCTATTAATCTGAATACTTTTTGAATTTTTCACGATGGAATATTTCAACAAATTTTTGTAAAATTATTTCACTGAAACACCGCCAAAAGGCAGAAGCATCTTAAGAAAAAATATTTTCATTAAAAATGTTTTTTATAAAATTCACTTTTGAAAAGAAAAAAATTCATTACGCAAGAGCTACGTCAACTTATTATTTAGCAACTTAAATATGTGGTCCCCCTGTACGCACGCGACCATTGGCGTCTAAAAATTGAACGCGACTACTGTAGGTTTAATAATCCTATAATTTCAATTTTCGTTCCTCTCAGTGTATTATATGAACAAATAATAATTCCATGAATATACTTTCAAATATATATATATATATATATATATATATATATATATATATATATATATATATTTATATATATAGCTATTCTAAGTGTCAGACACTGTCAGTTACAAAGCTGTTTAACCTTTTTTTCCATTCGATGCAAAGAAAAAACAATTCATATGAAAAATGATGACACACTTGGCGATCATAAGATAATATACTCTTTGCTTGCACATACTTTACCATAAATACTGGTAAATCAAATATGCAATAATAATTTTTTTTTATTGAAAATATATTTGATATCAATGATGTTAATGTATACAATCCCATTTAAATTATTTATTCGGATTCACAAATGTGAAATAGTCGATAAAATTATTCGTATGAGCTTAAATAACATGAACATAGTACCTACACAAACTAAAACATATTTAAGGATTCGTTTTTTTCAAACTATTTTTTCCAAATATATTGGAACACTTTTTGGGATCAATTATAAAACGCGCACATACATATTGGCCACCAATTTTAGTTGTTTATAAATATTCAATGGTTAAAAAACAAGTAAGAATTTATATTCTTTTGGAATCTTAAATAGCTTTATTATTTTGCACTCTAAACATTATGTAATAAATTAAGAAATTTTCTTCGAAAATAAACTCAAATTATAAAGTTCTATATCCGCGGCTACGCTCCCGTTAAGTTATATCGCTGTCTCCCGTCATCGTAACGAGACAAAGTTAAACATTACTTTAAACATTAAAAGATTCATCAAATTCGGGCGAGCAGATTTTTCGTGTTGCTCAAACAAACAAACAGACAATTATAATTTTATAATAATAGAGAACAAGATACAAAACTTGAATATTGTTACATCCATGAATGAATGATTACAACCTTATCTTCACAGATTCCATTTTTGAAATGGCCACATATGTACTACCCAAAACATACTCCTTCTCAAAACCTTTCACTGTATTCTGTGATAGGGACATGTGGACGGAAGGAGAACCATCCTATCTCAAAAAAGGAATTGTTTGGTAAACACGGCTCCACAACTTGGGGAAAAATTTCAAAGTTTTTCAGGCAGAAGTCTCCACCATACTGGCTTGCGCCCGTGAGAACCTATGTAAACGCTACATAAACCAGAACGTATATATTTTTCGGACAGTCAAGCTGCGCTTAAATCCTTGCTGCAACGAGGTCACCTCAGGGGTAACCAAGAATTGTCTCGAGAATCTACTGGAGCTGAAAAAACAGAAAAATGTTAAATTGATCTTGAAACCAGTGAAAGTCAAATAATTTTTTTAGAATCATAAAATAATTCAGTTTTGAATTCGCCAAAATTGAAATCTCTTATCGCTTATGGCGTTAAAATAAACCAAAAATTACAAAGTACACAAGTGGAGGTCAAGTTCTATTTTGAGTTCAATGCTGGGCCCGAAATTGAATGCAATATGGCGTTAGGATGTTAAAGAGGACGGGATCTAGAGTTTGATATAAATATTTCAGAATTATAAAATAATTTTTAAACACTTAAAAGGATAATTATTGATTTACTAAAAATTATCAAAACATATTACCACGTTTTAATTTTGATAAAATAGTTGAAACTATTTAAAGCATATGTAACAAAAAAGAAATACAAATTTACGTTTTTATTTTGTTATTAAAACAAAATTAAAATAATATTTTACAATACTTTAATATTATATACAAAATGAAATATAACAAGATACACCACTGGTACTCTACTGATTCTTTTTTTCTGATATTTATTAGTAAGTACCTTTGAGTAATTACTAACTGATTAATACATAATAAAATACATGTGGCATCTTGGTCTAACCAACAAAAAAATATATACTTGAGCATTTCAAATATTAATAAAAGCAATTATCAATTTCAATATATTGTAATTAAAAGAAATTACTTTAAACGAGTGATGTAAAAATTTCATTTGTATCGAAAACAAAAATATGTGCTAAGAGTTTTTAATTGATAAAAAAAAAAAGAATCATTTTACAAATATGAAAGTTGAAAATCTTTTGAACCTTCAAATCATGAATGAATCTTTTTATTCAAAATAGATTTCAAAAGCAAAATATGAATTAAGAATTCATAACCAATTGTGTAGCAAAAAAAGATATTTCATAGAAAAATTCTTAAACACAACATTGGTTTCAAATATACACAAATTTAAGTTTTGAATAATAAAATGAAAATAAAAAAATCAATAAATAACAACACACTGGAAATTTTTAGATCCCCAAATATAACTGTTTACCCCATGTTTTCAGAAAAGTATCTACGTAGTTACCAAGCGTGTTCATGTTTCAGAGTAAAAATTAAAAAAAAGAAACGTGCTACAATTCCAAACACACTAAAGTTTATGCATGTTTTCAATATTCAATTTTGAAAAAAAATAAAAATGATTTGGTGTATCAAAAATTATGCGTTGATTATTTAAAATAAAATTGAAGATCACTATTTGCTGTTGGTTGTTCAAAAAGTAGTTCAAGACTGCTTTTTTAAATTTTTGTGTTTTTAATGGTAAAAAATGTTGTTGATGTATCTTTTATTAAAGATGAAGTTATATAAGTATTTATTACTTTCAATGAATGTATAAAACGGCGAAGTGCTTCTCACGTGTGTATTCCTTTTCACTTTAAAAGTCAAGTGAAAAAGAACAACCAACACCAGGTCATTGGCTTTGAAGGAAACGAAAAAGCAGTTACCTTAACAGAGAGGGGAATGGAAATATCTTTCAAATACCCAGAACATATTTTAGGAACTCCAAAGACAGTATGTAAACAAGTGATCAACGATTGGATGAATGTTAAACACCGTGATCATTGAGAAAATATTCTGCAACAAAAACTAGTGAAAATACTGTAACGGAATGCATACAAGAGGCTGTCTCTCGATGCACTCAACCTGTACTGGAAACAACTTTGGAAAACTACCAGATTCATCACCGGACATTATCACCTACGAAAGCATCTGTACACAATAGGATTCCACAATGGATCTATTATATACAGACTATGAGGCGAGGGGGAGAAAACGTCCAGCTAAATCATCTTTAACCGCAAATCTATCAGTTACAGCAGATACAAGACATAAGGTGCACCTCACCCCGAATATATGAACCTTCAGGAAAACCTGATAAACAAGTTTCAGACCATTGCCAAGATATGAGAGATGTGAATCTCGTCAGAATGAAGTAGAAAGGGTAGCACAATGGGCCATAAAGTCGAGGTGCAATACGTTTCATACCCCAATGTTTATTTATCTGTTTATCTATCTATTGCAACCTTACATGAGAAACATGTCTTGCTCAAAAACTTTTTATCGAAAACCAATGGTCCAGCACTTCTTCCAGGAAATTCTTTTTCAATTGTTTTTAAGAATTTATAACGTCAATTTGGTAATTTTGATTCAATTTACACCTATTCTTCATATGTTAACATCTATTGAGCGGTTTAGGCTACAGAGCATGCGAAAGAAATATACACACATACATACATCCTTCTGGGGCAAACGGATTAAAAAAAACTATACTTTTGAGTTTCATTGTTCACAATAATCTCAATAACTTTTACATATATCTATAATATGTTTTCAAAACATATAACAACGTTTATTAGAGATGCGGAAAACGTAAAGCCACCAGGAAATACCATAATATGAATTGTACATATTGTATTGGTATTTGTGTGGTCTTTTAATATTGAGTACGTGAGTGTAATTTAACATTACACAAATAACTACATTATTTGTTTTGTTGTTTTGCAGTTCATATAGTGGGTTAAGAGATTGGAAGAAATGCAACTTGAAGTTAGTGGTGGTTGCATAACAGGTTTTAGTAACAAATTAATGTAACCAAATCCCTAATGTCTTATGTAATACCATTTGATGTACTAAATAATGATTTATTTATCTTAGAAACTGTATTGAAAGCGAATTGAAGGATAATATATGTGGCCATGTTGCAATTACGTAATTAGTTTAAACAACATATCCAATCAATATACCATATAGCCAGTGAATGAGGGTTTAATTTTTTTGCCTGTATATATATATATATATATATATATAATACAGGATGAGTCAAAAGTCATGGAGTTTTTTGAATGGATGGGATGCGATGAAATTCTAGGATGAAATGTCCTTGAACATTTTTGCACCTGACGCACCGTTAGATAGATATTAATTAATTATAGTAACCAATAAGAGAAACCCGTTTACGGAAAAAAAAATGTTGGGTAATCACTTGCGGCGAGTAAACCTTATGCGTTTCAAATTCGTTACAGTTTTTATAGTCGAATTTAAAAAAATTTTGAAATGAAATTACCTCTTTTTTATCCGAAAAATCGAATCAACTGTTAAAGTTAATTTCAGTTTTTATTTAAAGTTAAGAGCTAATGAGATTTTGGAATCGATCGGTACAGTAGTGTAAAAATTTTTGGGATTATCATAAAGACATTCCGGATAGTTTTTTTGACCTCAAAAATTCAAGATCTTATAAAAACTCAGTTTTCGATAATCGGACTGAAATCAAAAACTTCCCAATATTTAAAAACCTGCAATTTACTGTACGAAAAGTTGAAAATAAGTCTTAATTGCAATTGATTTGATCAGTGCAAAAAACATTAATGAATTCTTAAGTATAATTTTTTTCAATATTCTAGTGAGCTAAATTATAGGTGATTCGTTGCTTCAATTTTTTTACGAAAATGATAGTTTTCAAGTATAATGAATCATTCAATTTTAATTGAGTGGAGAATATCTCTTCTACCGTAGCGTTCATTCTCCACCATATTCCGTTAATGCGCTTCTCTCATTGGTTACGATATATAATTAATATCTTATTAATGGTTGGTCAGGTGCAAAACTGTCCAAGGACTTTTCATCTTAGAATTTCCTCCCCTATCCACCCTTTCAAAAAACTCCATGACTTTTGACTCACCATGAATATATATATATATATATATATATATATATATATATATATATATATATATATATATATATATATAATATATATATATTCAAGATGTTCCGGGTAAATATATTATCCGGGAAAAACAGTACGTGAACTTTTTGTTGCTATGTTTAATTATATTTATATTGAATTTTATATAAAAATTATTCTGTATACGAAATTAAAAATATCACACAATGTTAGTAGAAATGCGTGTGCATAAATGCGTAAATTTCAACATCACATTGTAATAATAATACAAATAATTATTAAAATTTATGATTATTTAATAGGCAATTTCATGTATAATGTATTCAGTGCAGAATATTTAAAGAAAAAAAATTAAAAAAATGTAAATAAATATACAATTCTTCATTTTTCACCGTGAGTTTTCTTTTAAAGAAAAAAAACAGTCATTGTCAATTATGTTTTATGATATTCATGTTTACTAATTAAAATGGCAAATACAAAAAGTGTTGATGGAAAAATTTTTTACAATTAAATTTACATTTGTCCTTTATTTTCTTTACAACATCCGTAAAAGAAAACGTTAGTCACCAATGCACATTTGCACCGAATAAATGTGACGCTTAATTTTTAGTAATTTTTATACTGACAAATTGTATTGCACCGTTATATAAGCTGTTCTTAGACAGGCAGAACCGTTCTTAAATTTAAGAATTTATTAATTTATTTCCCGTTACTTCCACCAAATTTATATGTAAATAAAATTAAAAACTTTTCCTATACATCATCTTGGAAAAGAGCTGATAATCTTCAAAGGACTGAACAGATTTTTATATCTAAGATCTACCGCTAGGAAACCAGCTATCTAATAAGAAATCTCAATAAATTCGGTTAACGCGTTTAAGATCTACGATGCTTTAGACAGATTCACAGACAGACAGACAGATACACATAAGCTTCAAACTTATAACACCCGTCTTTTTGCGTCAGTGGCTAAAAAAAAATAGTATTTGATCCTTCATGTTACAATACAAATAACAAAAACCAAGATACAATAAGTGAAAATATCAACTAACTGTGTTTATTGCTTGGATACCCGGTATATACTGAGTTTATGAAAATAATTTCAAACAAAAGGTGTTAATTTTTAAAAAAAGAACATTTTTGTCATAAAATTTTTGCTATATCTCTTACGGTTTCAAAGATTTACAATTTTGTCCAAGCATGGCCCGATTTTGCCCATTAAATTTGACCTTTCTTTTTAGCTTTAGAATACACGAACAAAATCTTTTGGAGTGATCATTTTGGCAGACAGGCAGCCGTTACAAAACCGGAACTAACTGAATATACACTTAAATTTTGCATGTGTGTTCAAGGGCTACATATTAAGATCAAGTTCTTGAACGGGTAAAATCGGGCCATTTTAGGCAAAATGGGCAAAGCTGTCTAACTTTGAAACCGTAGGAGAACAAAACTTTAAAAACAAAAAATGTTTCTTTTTTAATAAACAAATTTAAAGAAATTCCAATTTTTGTTTGATACTTTTTTTTATAAACTCAGTGTATAACGGGTATTTAAGCAATTAGCTCAGTTATTTGTTTATATTCACTTGTATTTTATAGTTTTTATCCAAGAAAAAAACATACGACATAAATGTAATTTATTATTTTAATTTTTTAAATTCTTGTTCATTGTAACCAAAGAAAATAAAAAGTTACTAGAATTGTAGCTTCTTTACTTGATGAATCATGGTAAAAGTAAGCGCTACTTATATAATAGGGGTACAACAAACAGAGAATCCAAACTTAAATATATAACGTATGGGCGTTAATATTTTCTGTAAATTGTTTTAATTTTGGTTTCGCAAATTGAATCTGTTGTTATTATTATTAAACACTAGTCTATTTTCTTTGTTTAACCCCGATAGCGCGCTATAAATTTAACAAAGAGAACCGAAAAATGTTCTGAAATGATGGTACGATTGATGTTTTGTCAATCTATTTCAATGTCTCCATCCATAAATGACCTGCTAACATTCTTCTGGCATATTACAACAAACCTGTTAAATACACCGTTTACAAAATTTTCAAAATCATTTATTTCATACATACAATAGTAATGACATAAAAAGTACAAAGCATGTTTTGAAATAACTGACATTGGCATTTGAAAACAAGGTTTCGGCAATTTTCAGACAACCAATTACGGAAACTTAAATTGCCCGATTCTATATGCATTTAATAAAAAAATCAAAATTTAAAATTTTGTGCAAATTTTGGAGATATATTCAGCACAAAACCGTCGTAATATTCTTCGTATTCTACATGAATTTTCTTAAATTAAATTTAACGATTTGGACGAGCGTGTATCTCTTGTAACAGATAGAAAAACATGAAAAGAAACATCATTGTACGAAATTTAATCTCCTTCGGTTTGAAACTTATACCTTTGAAGTCTAAACCTTGGACTCTCCTCATACATCCTAGGCTTTTTCTACGTTTATCTATTAGCTTATATAAAAAAATCCATGAGACCAATTCTTGTGGTTGTGGCATTTTCTTCTACGCCCTTTTTTGGAACATTGTTTGACTGAACCATAAATATTATAACTGCCATCGTTAATTGCCTAAACTGATGACGTATGGACAACAACGAAATAACTGGGTATGCTTGCGAAGTACCTGTTTTGCTACAGTTTCCCTTTATGAACCTCAGATGAATATCGTCATAGTTTCTTTCCAAGTCGGCTGAAATAGCAAAATCTGCTAATTCCTAGTCGGCATGTATTTTGTCGTCCTGCAATCACATCATGACTGTAATTGATATTAATAAAGATAAAGTAAAAACGATAATGATGTGGGTGAGTCCTATTATTGATTGTATGTCTCAAGAACGGAGGTAAAACTTACTATTATTACAATAACTGCGATCAATGTGATATAATTTTCTGTATGTCTTCCCTAATAGTTTAGTTTTTTGAGCTTCCTTTTAGTTTTTCGAGAAAACTCACTTAGTTCTCAGAGTTTCTTTTTGTAACATAAAAGTTTCAGTATAATTATTCATTTTAAAATTTGAAGTATATTATATTATAATAAATAGGTTTTACTGTAATAGAATGAATTTATAATAAATTGTATTAGAAAAGATATAATAATGTCAAAAACAATTAAATTAACGGCAAACAAAAGTTTTGTTTGTAGCAAAACAAGGAAATGTGTGGCATTTCACTTTCACTTTCATTTTGTAAAATAAATTACATACCAATGAACCAGGACACCGTGACAGTGTATAGAGTCGAGTATTTTCAGTGTATTCATTATATTATTATGAAGCATTTGACATTGTGTGTGCTATATAGCATATTCTATTAATCTTTTGTAACGCTGCCAAATATATTGTTATATACTGCCTACATACAAACTGTACATTGGTTGGCGGCTTTGGATAATAACATTACTATTATATATGCATTTGATATAATATATTTAAAGGTGGTGGTATAATATATATTGTATGATAGTCAACTGTGTTGAATATTTTATTATTTTTGTTAAAAAACACTTACTTACTTCATATACAATTTATCTTACTTGAGTGCAACGACAAACGAAACATTTACATATACCACGAATTCAAGAAATTTTGAAAGTGAAAGCATTTTTGATAAGAACTTAAAAATGCTGTAACTAATAATCCGGTTACGCTTCCACGTTACGGTTTTGAAGTTAGAGTTTTTTGCCGTGGCAGGTGTAGGTATCGAAAGAGACAACAATTTCGAAGAGCAAAATGCATTTATCAATTCAATTAGCTAAACTACTATTAAGTCAATACCAAAGTTCACCAAAGTTTGCATCCCCGATTCGGGTCGAATATATCAAAGTCCTTAGAGTTTTTTGCTGGAGGTACTTGGAGTGGCAAGTATAGGTATACAAAGGGGCAAAAACTGCAAAAAGCAAAATGAATTTATCAGTTCAAATAGCTAAACTACTAATTAAGCCAATAACAAAGTTCACCAAACTTTGCATGCCCGATTCGAATCGAATAGATCAAAGTCCTGGGGGATACTATTCTAGAAATCACATTAATTGAGCTATACACAACAATGATACTGTAGAATAATTCATCTGAACTCCGATTACAAGAAAATATATACGCATAAAGTTGAATACGCATTAAAATTGTTAAATTGTTTTTTGTAAGATTATCAGTAAATTTTTAAAAATGTTTATATATAAGAGACTGTCGCCTAAAAAGCACCGCCTCCTAATAAAGCCTAGTCATGAAAAATCGTTATTTTAATTGTTAAATTAATTCGAAAAATCCGACATATTAGCGGAAACATCAATGGACAAACACGCAACAACAATTATGTGAGTGAACTTAGCAGATCATTGTCCAGCAGATCAAAACATCAAAACTAATGTAAGTTCTTTTCGCCTGCAGCTGAGTTCTCCAATTCCTGATACTTTTTAGGAATAGTTCTGGCGTTTTTGCCATAAAAAAAGTCAATTGACAAAATGATCTGCCAACTTCCCGTAACAGATCATTTTGCAGCAGATTATAAACAAATGTGAGTTTTTCTCACATACAGCTGAGTTCTACAGTTCCTGATACTTTTCAGGAATAGTTCTATACCATATATACCTATATCTACCACAAACAACTAACAGGATGTAATTTCACACCTAAAATATTTTACAATTTCTCTGTATATATTTAACACACAAACATAAAAATAAATATGAAATTCTGGTTTTGCTTTGTAAGTTGACTGCAAAAACCGTTTCATTAAATCTATTGTTTTGAATTTTAACGGAAAGGAGAATTTCTTATGTCATATCCGTATTTTTTTTATAGTGCTGCTTTGATATATGTCAGCCTAAGCCGTAGTGTATAATACACATCAAAAGTCTATTTATACATAAAAAAATATGTACCTGAATATTTTTTGAATAATTATTATTGCTTTATGAAGATTATAAATAAAAATACAGCAAATAAAAAAGTTACTCCTTTTTCAAATAACTTGAAAACTATTCGTTGTCAGTTAACTTGTTCATTGTCAGTTATAACTGTAATATTAATGTAAGTGTTTTATTTATAGTGACAATGAACGTTTTATAAATGAGACATTGAACATATTTGTTCGCATACAAATTTTTCATTTCACACTTATCATCTTCCTAGCCGTCTACACATAAATTTATGAAATTTACATACGATTCCAAACAGCCAATCGCCTACTCACATAGACTTTCAAATATTTGCAAATAACACGTTTTGATTAAGATTAAAGATTTCAAAACACTATTTGGTATTTTTGCAAATTTTCATATTCTTCTTAAAAACTATCACAAAAGTAATATGTTCGATATTGTTTTAAATTCGGTTTCATGTTTTAAAACAAATATTCATGGTCTGTTTTTCTTACTTTTTCCATAAAGTTAGCACAGGCATATGTCTTTTTAAATTTTATGTACTTACTCAGAAACCAATCTCTACAAACTAATAGAGTTCATTGCTGTGGAATATCCAAAATAATCAGTTTTGTAGTAGCTTACCTGAAAAAAAAAGTTCAAATTAGTAAAAAAATAAGATAAATATACTGAGTTGATTTTCAATTTTAGCATACGCATAAATGTATAAAAACACGAGGTGCAAAAAGTGCGATACATATTATATGATCTTGAAAACAGGAGTAATTTTCGACGTTTGAGTTATTTATTTCTTATCGAATTTCTTTAGAATAAATAAAACACTCTCATATTATATATATATATATATATATATATATATATATATATATATATATATATATATATGTATACATTACTTTAAAATACATAATACATTATAAGAAATATTTACGAAATTCCAACAATGGTACAAAACCAGTTGCATTTCCTTTAGAGGAAATTTGTTAAAAAGAAACATTTTTTGTTTTAAAGGTGGATATTTTCCCTTGAATACCTATTGCAGTTAGGCATTTATAAGTATGTGTAGTTCTAAATTTCTTTTTAAGAAATAGACAACTTTTGTTTGGTAAACCGAATAGTTTATCAATAAAATAAATGTGTGTGTGTGTCTATAGATAGTCTAGCAGTCACAGGTTGCTATAAGCTAAAAGTTCATTAAAATCTATTTCCAAACAGTAGTAATGTATTTATTTTCAGAAAATGTTTCCACAAAAGGTTCACGCAACTCCTGTGTACAAACATTTTTGTTAAGTCCATTGTATTACATAAAACATCATAGCCATCTCTAGTAAACATATTTCGAATTGTTTTTTGTCATTGCGGAAATACCCATTAACCAAAAAAAAAGGTGAGATGTACAATGGCAATGTTTTATTCGTTGGATGTTTTGTGGATCATTCTCTATTTACAATCGATTTACAAATAAAATAAAAGGTGTGTTATGCATTTTATGAAAATCACATAGAACATTACATAAATTTATTAAGAAGACGTTTAAAGTCAAAAATAAAATAAGTAATAATGTTTAATATAATAATTTGACATAACAAAATATAAACTAAAATTTGAAGAATACATAAATTTTTAGTATTTATTTGTAGAACAAAAATAAAACATCTAATTTACTAACTTACCTTTGTATGTGCAAATAGTAAGTAACTTAGTTAAAGTTGACAGTTCATGTACCATACCATTCGTTCAAAGGAGGCAGTGGAATAAAGTTATATTTTCATTTCAAATCAATGTTTGGCTTTTATCCAATATTTATATTATTAATTATTATTATTATTTTATATTGAAATAATTTTACAGCATTCTTACAGTTTTGACTGCATTCAATTCAATATTCAAAACCTTAAGATTTACTTAATGTTTTCGGCGTGGGAGACTCTAGTCGTATATCCTATCTTTGTGCTCATCCGTAAAGCCTCTATTTTACAGACAATTTTTAATCAATTTTTAAACCCTTATGATAATTTGACGAGCGGTAAAGACACCAAACTAATGATTGCTGGATTCAATCACAACCCGACGTATAATCAAAAATTAAAAGAATCCTTAACTGAAAACTCTAGGATCGTAAAAGATCAATTCTCGAGGTCACATAAATTAGATCAACGTATCCTAGTTTCGAGGGACGGGA
Organism: Nineta flava; assembly: GCA_963920215.1. Taxonomy (NCBI): domain Eukaryota; kingdom Metazoa; phylum Arthropoda; class Insecta; order Neuroptera; family Chrysopidae; genus Nineta; species Nineta flava. Next base: position 44,085,754 of record OY986040.1, read on the forward strand.
CTGCATACCCTACCAATTGGTAGTTGAGTGGGTGCGAATAATACCAACTTTGTTTACATATCACATTGATTAGACAGATAGATAGACTGTAGAGGCTGCCCTGAACGGGCTACACTTCAACCATAAGGTCCATTGTGATGCCTAAGCATGTGAGGATGTGAGTGGAGTGGAAGGAATTTTTGTGTATAGACTAGGAATTGGTAGGAGATGTGGCTGTAGCTGACTATGATGAGAACTATGCCGATATTTATCTGGAATTTGTGAAGGAAACTGCAGGAAACCTTCTCAAGCATAGCCGGTTACTTCGTTCTTGTCCATACGGCGAAGGTTTAGTCAATTAACCGCCCCTTTTTTCTATTAATTGACAAACTGCCGATGTAGGGATTTGAACCCATAATCTCCCAGTTTCCAAGTAGGCATACTGCGCAGACATAACGCCTTAGATCGCTTTTGGACTAGTATCACATTGATTGCTAACTATATACTCGTAAAAGAAAAGAACCTCAAATCAGTAAAAACTAAACCGACGAATGGAAAAATATCCGCTACATTTCCTTTCGATTATAGAGGTGGTGAAAGCTTAAAATAATAGCCCGCAGTCAATTCAGGTGGAGCAATACAGTGGAGGACCAGTAATCTCTATTTTCCATCTAGAAATCCAGAAATTTTATATATTGCTGAAGAGACTACTAGGTACTATTTCCTCTGGAAGATTTACAAAAAATATTACACGGCTTTAATAACTTGGATTTTACCCATTTTTCCTTTATATCCACGACTTTGAAGATAAGATAAAGGTAAACCGTGAGAAGACATACAATGTAACGAAAATTACGTTAATCATCTGTCTCTAGTTTCAATTCTTTAGCCTCAAAATTTATTACTTTATGATAGGATTGTCTTAAAAGTTCCAGTGTTTTTGTAGTAAATTGAATAAGAAAAAATTTTTCTCCAGTTTAACAGCAAACTTTTATGAGCTTCTGCAACTTCATTCTTTTGTTTTTATATACAGAAAACTACTTATTTCATCAGTCAAATCAAATTTTATGAATATTACATAATAAAAATAATATGTTTACAATTACTTTGCCTTTTTATAAGCAATTCAGCCTTGTGTATACAATTGAAATATAAATAAATAGAATAATATGTTTTCTCCCTGATGAAATTGTATTTCCAGTATGGGGATAAATACAGTTTGTAATTCATTTATTTCTTAGATGAATTTTTTCTGATGTCAAATCGTCTATTCACTTGTTAAAATACCATAGTATTTGATCGCAAATAACTTTAAAACTACTAATGCGTTTACAATAGATGAGCGCACACCAAATAGATCGTGTCTTTACGTGTCTGTCGATCTATATTTGTTTGGCCTGTGACGTCATCGAACCAATGTAGATACATGCGCGTTAATGGTTACGAATCAACTTTTTTGTTAGGACATTGATTCGATGCCGTTGTAAAGAGCTTGCGGAGTAAAATACTTGAACTCAAAGTGAGACTTATTAATGACAGTTATTTTATGAACACCTATACCAACATTTTTACCTGCTATCAATAATTTCAAGCGATACAAAGACGTGGCTGATCTTGTACCTAATTTATCTATATAAAAGTATTTAAAAATAAGAAGAAATATTGTACAGCAATAATTTAAATTCATTGAAACCATTCCAGAGTTTATTAATATTTGTTTGTTTGTGTATACTTTCGTGTCCACATAACGTTGTTTGTCCAAATTCTTTTTCGAATACGTATGACAAACTGTAGAAGACTATAGCGTATACTCCGACAAATTTCATTGTCATTGAATTTATTAATTAAATTAAATACTTATATGAAAAAATTAACTCGTCAACCAGGAATCGAACCTCGGACCTCTGGATAACTAGCCCAGTGTGCTTGCCTGTACACCAAAGACGATTGTGATGTGACAGCCAACTTTTTCATATTATTCTAATTTTTGTTTTATTTATTAGATAGTATTTACTTCTTTCTGAAGTGATTTGTTTATTAATATTTGTTTATTTGTGTATACTTTCGTGTCCACATAACGTTGTTTGTCCAAATTCTTTTTCGAATACGTATGACAAACTGTAGAAGACTATAGCGTATACTCCGACAAATTTCATTGTCATTGAATTTATTAATTAAATTAAATACTTATATGAAAAAATTAACTCGTCAACCAGGAATCGAACCTCGGACCTCTGGATAACTAGCCCAGTGTGCTTGCCTGTACACCAAAGACGATTGTGATGTGACAGCCAACTTTTTCATATTATTCTAATTTTTGTTTTATTTATTAGATAGTATTTACTTCTTTCTGAAGTGATTTGTTTATTAATATTTGTTTGTTTGTGTATACTTTCGTGTCCACATAACGTTGTTTGTCCAAATTCTTTTTCGAATACGTATGACAAACTGTAGAAGACTATAGCGTATACTCCGACAAATTTCATTGTCATTGAATTTATTAATTAAATTAAATACTTATATGAAAAAATTAACCTCGTTGACCTGATTCCTGGTTGACGAGTTAATTTTTTCATATAAGTATTTAATTTAATTAATAAATTCAATGACAATGAAATTTGTCGGAGTATACGCTATAGTCTTCTACAGTTTGTCATACGTATTCGAAAAAGAATTTGGACAAACAACGTTATGTGGACACGAAAGTATACACAAACAAACAAATATTAATAAACAAATCACTTCAGAAAGAAGTAAATACTATCTAATAAATAAAACAAAAATTAGAATAATATGAAAAAGTTGGCTGTCACATCACAATCGTCTTTGGTGTACAGGCAAGCACACTGGGCTAGTTATCCAGAGGTCCGAGGTTCGATTCCTGGTTGACGAGTTAATTTTTTCATATAAGTATTTAATTTAATTAATAAATTCAATGACAATGAAATTTGTCGGAGTATACGCTATAGTCTTCTACAGTTTGTCATACGTATTCGAAAAAGAATTTGGACAAACAACGTTATGTGGACACGAAAGTATACACAAACAAACAAATATTAATAAACAAATCACTTCAGAAAGAAGTAAATACTATCTAATAAATAAAACAAAAATTAGAATAATATGAAAAAGTTGGCTGTCACATCACAATCGTCTTTGGTGTACAGGCAAGCACACTGGGCTAGTTATCCAGAGGTCCGAGGTTCGATTCCTGGTTGACGAGTTAATTTTTTCATATAAGTATTTAATTTAATTAATACATGCCAGAGTTGCTCAAACCCAATAACATTGTATTTCATTTGTATTTCGAAACACACTGTACTTAATAAAATTTAGATTCTTTTAAATATTCTCTGTATATGAAATTATGTTTATTATTAAAAGTTTTTAAAATATAAACTATAAGATGGTGAAAATATGAAAACATTAAATATTAATATTTGAGTGGTTCATTCTAGTGAAACTGTCTCGTTTTTACAGCTAAAGAATTTCTTGAAAAAATACAATTTGAAAAAATCATTTTAAAATATAACTTAAAAATCTTTTTTTCTATTTATATTGTAGCATCATGAGCATCTGCATTGTCCACCTGGATGACTGACATAAATAGTCAATAATGTCAATTCAGCAATAAATTAGTATATAATCAGTACCATCTTCAATGCTAAACCAGATTAGTTCCGATACCTAATTAAAGTTTTAATTACAGGAATATACTTAATGTTGTAAAACTTATTATAATTAATAGTAATAATTTTTAATCAAGGTATTTTAAATAAAAGTAACAAAGTCAATTGTTATAATTTAAAAAAGTGAACTTTCCTCATTTAACTTGATCAAAAATCAAGTCATCTTCAATCAATAATCAAGTCATAATTGAAGCCAAACAAGCCATTGGACCGATTATTAGAATTGTAATTGAACATAGTATTCACTGGACGGAGAGTTCATCTTAAATTTGGGACAGTGGTATTTTATGGACGCAACGCCAATTATTCAATAAGTACTTTGGTTTGGAAACTGGACAAAAGGTTTACGAATTTGTACCTTGGACAAATGCTCGCTGACTCATTCTAGTCTCGTCTCGTTTCTCTCATCTCGTTTCGGCATCACTGGTAGTAATCATTACTATATTTTTTTCAAAATGCGCAACAATTTTTTTAATAGTATGTCGTAACTATAAAAGTATGTACTATGTAGCTAACACGTAATTGAATGTATTACTTTCCTGAACCTTTGGATATCGCGTCTCGTGTCTTAACCGTTACACCAGAAATGATTAGCCTGATGAGTCGACTTTTTTTAAATAATATGATCTAATCGGATACTATACAACATATTTTTTGTAGTTTTCAATCCTTCCAATTTTCATACGATACATACGAGATCTCTGTATGTTTAAATACAGACTTTGGGCATTTACACCGTATTTTTTAATTACTATTTATTTACCTTCTTCGAATGAATAATATTTTCTACTTGTTTACACATGTTTTTAAAAAAAAAATAATATGAATAATATTTTCATATAAAGTATTTTATTTTTGAAGATTTCGTTAAACAAAATACATCAAAGAAATATATTTTATGCTTATTTCATTAGCTTCTTTTATTTATTTAAACATTAAATTATATTTATTTGTTTATTAAATATGTGAATCATGTTTTTAGTTAAGAGTCATCTGTTTTCTGTCATTAAGATCAATTTATTCTCTGTTCATGTAATTTTTTGTGTCCGGAATTCAAATGAAACTTCTTTCACGTAATAAACCCGAATGTAACGCCTAAAAGTATACGTTTTTTAATAACGATAAATATTGCAATCGTATTATAAGATTTAGTCATATTTGTAAAAATACTAAATATAATCGTAAAAATTAAGTCAAACTAAACATTGGATCTACGAAAAATATTTTGATAAAATTCATTCGATGTAAAAACAAAAAGGAAATTGTTAAACAAAAATTTACAAGTATGTATTTTATCATAACGCGATAAAATACATACCAGTCTAATCATAAGCTTTTAAACATACAAAGTTTCATGAAAAGTTGCATCGGTTCAGTAGTTTTTGCGTGATGCGCGAACAAGCAAACTGACAATTACAGTCATGGCATGGTCTTTGTCCAAGTTTAGTTTCGGTAATTCATTTACATAAAATATCCAAGTTTAGTTTCGGTAATTCATTTACATAAAATATTGGCGCCAACTTCAAATAAGAATTGTCTATACAGAAATTAGTGATGAGAGTTCTTTCAAAACCAACTATTTATTTTTTGTAAAAATTTTTTTTCTCTAGCTTTTAATAATTTCTATATTTTTAAATACTGAGATGAAAATATGTTGGGAAAAGAGTTTTCCCCTTTATTATCCTCTTAAAATAATTGAGCAACGTTCCCAATGAAAAAAGGATCAACTGTAAATCAGTAAATTTCAGTTAATTCCTTTATAAATAGTGGGAATAGTAACGCTATACACAAATTATTATCCAAATATAATCCGTAGTTTCCGAAAACGACGTCATATTGAAACGTCGGATAGCGAAAAAACCACAGATTCATCATCCGATTTTGCGTTTCTGCCCCTTAAATCTTGAGGGTATAAAATTTTTTTTATGTAAAATTATAATTAAAAGGTATTATTTCTCTACTTTAAATTTTGAAATGTGCATCAGTATAGTTTTTTTACCTGCGAAAAAAGGAGGTACTCAATTCAACCTGTATAATATGTTCTTTTTTATGTATGACTACGCATAACTTTTTATAGAGTAGTCCGAATTCGATAATTCTATAATTTCGATAATTTTTATTGGATAAGGTATACATCGAAATTGGTACCATATAAATTTTAAAGCAAATTTCGCCCCTAAGGTTTGAAAAATAGGGAATGGTTGATTGTTCACGACTGAATTTTCATCTGTGAACCGCTTTTGTTGAAACTTGACACACATATGTAGTTCTAATGACACAGTAAGTCACAAAAACGTGAAAATTTTTTCTTTTTTCGACGGTTTATTTTTTTATTACAAACTTATTATTTTTTACGTTTCAGTTACTTTCTTCTTTCGTCGGTTCTATTTTTTGTAAAAAAGTTTTTTATTCCTAAAATTTAAAATATATTTTTCAAAACAATTTTTAATACAGTCCATAAAAATTCATTCACAAATCAAAAAAACTGTATAACAATAGTTAATATTATTTTTCACGTTTCGGTAAACAATAATTATAACATAAATATTTTTATATTGTGCTTGGTTTATTTTGTGTTTAGTTTAAATAAAAAAATTAAACTTCACAAAATACCAGTTTTTTGTGGACTTTTTGTAATTAAAAATACAGAAAACATGTTTGTTCAGTAACGTTTAATGAAGCCATTTTTACACTATTTATTCTTTATAAAACTACACTGAGAGATGTTAATTTGAAAAGAAATTTTCCTGAAAAGAACATCATAGAACCGAATAAAATTTTTACAAGATTGAGTCGTCTTGTTACATTTTTAGATATATCAGTGTTGATAATAAATTATAAATAATGTTTGCGGGCACAACCATTATCCAAGTTAAGTTTGTAGAAGATTTTTCCATGCAGTTGGGCTAGGTTTTAAATTTACGAGTACAGATAAAACAGTATTGTGATTAGTGATCAATTAATCCAAATCATATTATAAATTAGCGGAATTAAAATCTTCTAATTTTAAGAGTATAAATTTGAAAAAATAATAGTTTAAGAGTATTATTACGAATCCAAAGTATTTTATCTATCTACAACATTCAGAAATTTTTAATTTAATTTTGCATTTTTTGAATAATTTTTGCTTGAAATTTCTTTTCATATATCCCATAGTTTTGGTGTAAATTCGTGGAGAAAATGTAATGAAACGCAAGCGCCGATCTACCGTTGTGGGCACGATGGGCATGCCCACAAATTCGGCATAGTCCACAAAGTCGGCGAAGGTTTAAAATCGCCTACAAGAGAGATATTCTTTATTCTGTGTTTTCACTCTGTCTAAAATAGACTATATAAATATTTCAATTTATGTATCATATAGCATTTAAAAAATTTAGCAAAAAGTAATAATATCCCACAAAAAACGGGGCTAAGTTTTCGCATACAAAAAGTATTGATATCCCAGCAAAAACAAAAATGTTCGTAAACAAAAGCTGTAAATTTTTTGCATAATACGTGAGAATATGATTGGTATAATTTTTTTGCACAATAATCTCCTTGGATTGTATTTAACGAGGATAAAGTTATCTATCAAAAGGTTTCAAATGATTGGCATACATTTATGTAAATTTATCAGTTACAGGGTGTTTCATATTTTACTTGACAAATCATGGTTTTTAATAAACAAATAGAAAAATTGCCAAGTCAACCATGAAATACCCTGCACCTGATAGCCCTACCCAATAAATATATACGAATCATGTTCTCTTTGCCCTACCATAGATTTCACTAATTTTGTAGGCAAACATTTTTTTTTTTGTGGGATATTAATACGCATCTTTTTATTTGTTACTTTTTTTAATTTAATTAACACTACAAAAAGTAGCAGTATAATATTAACATACAAAAATTATTATTATAAAACATATTTTAAACAAAATAAAAATATGACAATTTTAATGTTTGAATTTATGGTTCATTTTGGTATGAGCTAGCAAAAAAAAAATATTCCATGCCACGAAATAGTGTGGATAGTTTATGAAATGTGACCTGAGAGTATCAAGTATCATTATAGACAATAAACACTGAGTGAATACTCATCTATTAATAGGCATGTATGAGAACAACCAATATGTCATACGAAGTATTGAAATTCATATGAATAAATTATATCAATAGCCCGAAGGATCTATTTCAGTGGAGCAAAGCAATTGTTTGTATAAATATAACATGGTCCGATTCCAGTTATATATGTGTGTATATATTTAGATATAATATTCAATTTCCCGGGGCCATTTTCAACTGAAAATGTGCATATTCGATTTAATAATATTGTTCTTAAATTAATGTTTTATTTCATCTAAATGATACAGTGTACTTTCGGTAACAATTTTATTCATACATACGAGTATGTATTATAAGTACCCTAGAGTTGAATACATATGTTGTACGGTTCATTTACATGACTTACACTAGATACTAGATATATTCACATTTCTAGACTTAAACTCTATTGTTTAAAATCTGGTAGAAAGTTTACAGAAAAAATTGAGTTTATACTGCAAATTCAAATGTTTAACTTGATGTTTTTGGACAAAACACATGTTTTTTTTTTAACGCAAGTGTTTTGAAATAAGATGATTAATAGTTTAACCATTTATTTCTAAACATTGTTAAAGTATAATATGTGGATAATTGTGCGACATCAATTTTGTATTTGCGATATATTTTGTATGCAAATAAAGTCGATTTGATGCATGCATGAAATGTGATTCAGATTGGTTTGGTATTCTGTACAGTAAACACGTTTTATTTTCGATAATCTTCGTTTTGTGGAAGTATCGCTTATTTAAAGTTAGTGGAGGGCAGATTCCCCTGCGTAATGTGAAAGTAACTTGGACCGATTTATTTGTATTACCACGAATGCAGCCATTGCTGAATTTGGTTTAAACTCAATTGAAGTTTTTCCGATGCTACATTTGGATCCGAATCTGATACTAGGATTGCAGTATCATCTGCAAAAGTAGCAGTAATGTTTTCATCGTTCATTGGCAGATCGAGTGTATAAATAAGATACAAAATTGGAGCTAAAACGCTTCCCTGAGGAACTCCAGAAAAAATAGGATATGTAACAGATAGTTCATTTTGAAATCTTACTTGATAATATCTGTCAGTTAAATATGATTTTAAAATGAGATAATACGAATCTGGAATGTTCGTTTTCAATTTATATAATAATCCAGGATACCATACTTTGTCGAAAGCTTGACTGATGTCAAGAAACGCTGCCGTACAATATTTTTTCTCTTGAAAAGCATTGTTAATGCCACTGACAACTCGGTGAACTTGTTCGATCGTTGAATGTTTGGATCTAAATCAAATTTATCATCAGGAAAGCTGAGAAAGCTGAAAGTTGTGCTATTAATAATTATATAAAATATTACCAGCACTGAACTTTAATTTACAGAAGAAATTGAATGAACAAGATGTCACTGGGGTATCTTTGGCAGATGGCAGGCGAGCCATCGAAGCGAAAATACCAAAACCTGACGATTCCGTAATTATTGAAATCAAATCAAAATGAAACTATTTTTCTTTTATAAATATTGATCTAAATAATAACTTACACTAAACAATTAAAGTGTATTCGTATAAAAAAGAACTCATATGAATTTTTATTTAAACCACTTAAAATATTTTAAAATGAAACATTTAAAATATTTAAATTACATTATTAAACACCATTTTAGCGTTTACTTGGTGACTCTAAGCATTTAAAGTGTTTTAAAATAAAACACCTGGATTTGCACTTTAGTGTTAGTATAATTTAAGCGTGCTACCATTATTCATTAAACTAGCAAGTGTAAATAAGATATTTACTACCAGGCAATTCATCCCGAATACATGAACCTACAGGAAGACTTGTTAAGCAAGCTTCTGCCCATTGCCAACATATGGGAGAAGCAAATCTGGTTAGACTAAAGTAGAAGGGGGAGCACAATGGGCCATAGGTCGAAGTGCAATACTTTTTTTAGAGCCCAAGATATATATATATATATATCTACAGGCAATTCTCTGCCCTCAAATTTAACAAAATGAAATAATACAAATGGATGAATGAAATGAATTAATACGAACATTTTATATAAATTTATGAAATTGAACATGAATTGATTTAAATGTTTTTTATATTTCGCGGCAATAATTTTTGAAAATTAGTTTAATAGCCGGGAGTTAATTTCAATGTCATACTGAACCAAGAATGGAAAATGATATTTGTACAACCATTGATATTTGATATACCTACTTATATTTGATACAGAGGGCCAACTCTTTAAATGCTACTGAATTCTATTTGTTTCTGGGCAAAATTTATGTAAAATATCTATTCATAACATAAAGTGCTTTCACCACTTCAAATTTTAATTATCCTGTTAGTTCTATAATAATGTTCTAATGTCTATGAAAATCACTACTAAAATCACTCATGAACAATATATGATGGTAACTACTGTTAGCCTGCATAGCTAGCTGGGGTTTGCCTTATTTTCTACCTCTTCTACCATGTTGAATGAATAAATGAATGGAAAGCATACCCTAATTTATCTTTTTTAAGCATACTTTATTATTGTCAATGTAGACAAATTTTTCTATGTCATTTTTTTTTCTACATTTTCAATATTGAGTGGCCCAAAATATTTCAGTAGACAGATATGTAATATGTATTAATATACTCTTTCAATCATGTGGTTCGTTGATGGTTTAAAAATGGTTTTCAATCCATCTTTTTTTTGTGTATGGATAGGTAGGTACATTCGTATTTATAAAAATCGAAGCAGTTAGAAATGATTTTTGAACAAAAAAAAAGCATAACAAAAAAGATAACAACTTTTTTAAACCCTCTGTTCAGTACTATATATATAACGGATGTTTTTTTAAGAGGGTGAGAACTTACAAAATGATTAATTTTATTCATGATATTTCTTTTATTCAGAAGTTCAATGTATGCCATTAATGTTTAAATATGATTTCGGATATAAAACCACCTCGGCAGCTCCTGACGATCTGCAATCTGTCAGTCCAATTTTTAACGACTTCTTTCGAGCAAATCTGGTCTTATTTCTGCTATAACTCGTTCAATGTGGCTTTTAGATCGTTGATTTTAGCTGGTTTGTTAGCGTACACCAATCACTTAACATATCCCCATAGAAAATAATCGAGTGGTGTTAAATCACATGATCTAGGAGGCCAGTTAACAGGTCCAAATTGAGAGATAATGTTTTCATTAAATTTGGTTTTTAACAAATTAATGGATTCACGTGCTGTATAAGCTGTACCTCCATCCTGTTGAAACCGCATTTCGTCTGAATCGATGTTTTTTTTTTCATGTTTTCAAACAAAAAATCGTTGATCGTGGTTCGATAACGTGCCCCATTGACTGTAACGTTGGCTCCAGCATCATTTTTTAAGAAATAACCGATGATACCGCCAGCATGTAATTCACACCAAACAGTGACTTTTTCACGATGCAATGGTATTTCCAATATCTGTTCCATTGTAGGTTTCCAAAATCTACAATTTTGTTACAAATATATCTTAATATATATAATTCTTCTGTCCGTGTGTATGTGACTGAACTCCTCCTAAACGGCTGGACCGATTTTGATAAAATTTTTTGTGTGAGTTTCAGTGGATTCGAGATTAGATTCACAATTCAGTCCAAAAAAAATAAAAAATTTCTACGGAAACTCTATTTCAATAAGATAAAATTATTTTATTAAAATTTTGTTTTAATTTTCAAATGTCAATTTTGATTGTCGTTTCCATAATAATTATAAACAATAATCGTTATATATCGTTCTATTTTTGCTATTAATAAACTAAATTTTTGCAAATACTAAAATCATATCAGATACCTATTATATTTCAATTTTTATCGTCGCTAAAGAGTGATTTATGTATTCTTGGGATATTCGCTAGATTGAAGCAGCTCCTGCGTAACGAATTTTTGTTTTATCAAATAATTTTTGTTTTTAAAAATGCCAGCAAATAGACGTACAAACTTAAGTCGCAGAACTCGAAAAGCTCACAAACTCCAGATGAATACCCGCATAGTTCCTATCAAAGTCGGCTGCAGTCGCCCAACCTACTAATTCTTAGTCTACATACAAATCGCTTGTCCTTTAGAGGTCGGTAAAATAGCCCTAGAAAGGTCTATTTGCCAGGGATCGACGTACCCTCCGGTACTACTACTACTCCCTGATCTTGGGAGAATCATTATATAAAAAACATATGTATATTATATTATAAAACATAATAACTTGTTACTAATAACTATATATACCCCGTTATTTGAACATGTTGGGGGTGGGGGACCTGCCTGTCACACCATCCATTTTTTAGGACACAATTTTTTTTTAAGTTTTACATTATCTCTCAATTTAACTAACAAATTAACTGTTACTGATAAATTTTTTTCTATCGTCAAACAAACAAGTTACTCTCTTACGTGCTTCGTTAGTCGTTATTATCGAGAATTTTCGCGAGAGAAAAGTTGGGCGTCTTGTTGAAAGGAAGCTACTGACAAAAATTGAGCCGATTACTAATCATTAATAAAACCGTGTTGTACTGCGGACTATACGTATTATTTGAAATTTTAATAACGTATTACGCACAAAATGCTATAGTTTTTTTTTTTAAATAAAGTTTGATCAGTTTATGTGTACTGCAATGTACATAGTATGTAAATGGAACTATGTATTTGTATTTCAACCAACTCGTATACTCTAGTCTTTTTTATGACTATTTTAATTTTTTTTCTTTTCTAAATGCATATCTTTTTATATGTTAACACTTTGCGGCGGTAAAATTAAAAATTAGGAACCAATTATTTTACTGAATTATTCTATAAGTATGCACCGTTTAACGGTTCTTTTCCATGTCATTCTTTACGACGGGCTTTACATTTCACTTCTAAAATTCACTAACGATAATATTTGAAAATATTGATTTATCAACAATAAATTTCGCTGTAATTGATTGTAAAGGAACGTAATTTTGCAAAAGTATGATCACGAAAATAATTCTAGATATTTACTTACATTAGTTCTTGACGTCCAAAGTATACGTATTCATTAAATTACATATTGGTCTATAATTGGCGCCTTAAATGGTATTACTTTTGAACGAATTTCCTGAAAGGAGATAGATTGGTCTCTACAAAACTTTCTTCAAATGTAAATCGATCCTACCTAATAAATGTCGAAAATCCTGTAAAATTTATATATATATATATATATATATATATATATATATATATATATATATATTTATATACAGGGTGAAGAGAATCAACCACATAATAGCACACGCCTCCATTTCTTTCTATGATCCTCCCATTCCTCAATAACATTCAATAGAAATCGATAAATTCATCATCTCCCAAGTTTTATATTCATCATAAGAGTTTTATATTTTGTGCTTTCTTCTTTCTCTATGCCATCCTTTCTCTTTTGACCTATACCATTTATTATTCAAATTGTGACTGCTAGAGAGTGATTTATGTATTCTAAGGAAATTCGCTAAGTTGAAACACCTCCTGCGTGACGAATTTTAAAAATTTTCCATCGTTTTGGTACATATAAAATGTCAAATTGATTTGAACAAATAGCGCCATTTTTTGGAGTCGATAGTTCAGGAAAACAATGTAACTGGGAAAAGAAACTTTCGAAAAATCGACTGTTTCCATTAGTTTTGATGCCACATCAATTCAATTAATGGAAAAATGTTAACGTATTCTCGAAAATCAAAATGTCAAGCAGTAAAATCAGACTGTACTTCGTTCAAATGAAATAACCATCAGTATAACCGTAAGAGATTCAAAGACAAAAAATGTTCCTTTTTAAAAATAAAGAACTATTCTTCGTAACTTTTATTCATATGCTCACTATATATCGAGTATTTAAGCAGTTTACTCGGTTAGTTGTTGTTTTCACTTGTTTAAAATTTATGAATAGAATTCTTTTTTTTTTAAATGACAAAAATCTTCATTCATTGGTCTGCATGTATGTATGCATTTTTTTATGAATTCGTAATCTATCAGAATAAACATCATTTTTTTATAATAATTTGTCGAATAGATAAATTTGTATACACATACAGATAAATTTTATAGATACGAAATAATAAAATACTTATTATTAATTTAAAAAATATGGATGCACACTTTTGGTTTCGTTGGAGAAGACGTTAGTTCCCCGACTTTCAGCCTTTTACAAAGGTTAGATTTTAAATTTTCTTAGTTTATGACAAGTATATACGACATCTTTTCGATCTTTTTTTCGTTTTTATGGTGGTTAATACTTTACTATATACATTTCTAAAATTTGGCGGCAGTGGTTGAGACTCAGTGATATAAGTAATTGAAATGCAGGAATTGCTTTTGATACTTTTGAAACGAATCACACTGTACCAGAGACATATGCATATATTATGGACTACAAAGTTTTAAAAAAAAAATTGTTAAAGTTGTTACTATATTTATAATGAATGACTTTTATCCGAAGCCATTTTTCGAAAATCGAATCAATCAATTATAAAATTAAAAAAAAAAATAACAATAAATTTTGTAGTCCATAGTACATGTACAATTTTAATTTCATATTTACCTCATTATCATTTCCTGTACCAAATTTTTACGGATCAATCTTGCTATAAAATTGAAAACGTGTTAGTAATTAATCAGACTGCCTCTAAAAATCTTGTTTAACGTTTTGACAAATGTTAGTCATTATCAATGTAAATATTGCTCGTATGTTTCCGGTGGTCTTGATTTTGTTAAGCTATTTTAGACAATTTATATTACTTTTTAGTACCTTCTTTTTTTTGGTGTTTCGCTTGCACAAACAAAAAGTTATTATTTATCTATATATATATATATATATAGATATATAGATATATATAGATAAATAATAACTTTTTGTTTGTGCAAGCGAAACACCAAAAAAAAGAAGGTACTAAAAAGTAATATAAATTGTCTAAAATAGCTTAACAAAATCAAGACCACCGGAAACATACGAGCAATATTTACATTTATTATATATATATATATATATATATATATATATATATATATATATATATTGCTAATAGAGAATCAATGTTAAATAAATAATTAAAATATTTACTATAAAACCATACATACACATACAATACATACATCTGACTATAGCTTGTGGTGAATGGTGTTTGTTTGATGTCGTTTAATAGTGAAGGTGTTGTGATGCACATTATAATTGATAATATTTATGATTAACGTATGTGAATGCATGGGAAATATTTGGTTGTGTGTTTTAATGGTATTACCGTATTTCAACAATGGCTTATTACACAAAAATAGAAAAAGTGCAAATTAAGTAATGAGGAATTGAGGATATGTAATCGCCAAGCATTCGAACAGTTACTCAAATGATTAGCTGTTTTGAAAAAAATAATTGTGCGAATATTTCTCCTCAAGTGCTAGAAAATACCCGCGTAGATTTCTACAATCGACTCGGATATTGTTTAGCAAATAATGGAGGAATATTCGAACCGTTGGTTTAACTTTTTTTTTTGTCGGAATTCTATTTTTTTTTGCTTTTTGGAGTTTTATTTATTTTTAAATTTGCGTGGATTGTTGTTATGTTATACCGTTAATAGAATACTATCATTTATTTTCAAACATTCCACATACAAATAATAAGGTATATTCAAAAAAGAATTTTCAATTGTTAGAAGTAATGCTAAGCTTAATGCAGCACTGAGTACAAAACAGTAATCACACAGGCCAGAAATTTTTATTTTTATTTCTTTATTAAGCATTGTGTATACTCAGTATAGTTATTAATAATATTTAACATTGATTCTCTATTAGCAATGCTTTCCAACACGTATATATATATATATATATATATATATATATATATATATATATATATATATATATATATATATATATATATATATATATATATATATATATATATATATATATATATATATATATACAGTTGTCGCGGTATCTTGGCTCTCTTTATCCTCAAAGGAGCACTGTCCGAACCTGCAATGATTCCGATACTCGACAAAAACAAAAAAAAATATATTAGTAAAAGATATTACTAAATATTTTGTAATTGAAACAACACGCACGTTTTTGTTTAAAGAAAAGAAAAAAAAATTAAATTAAACACAAGTTTTTACGAAACAAAAAAAAAACCTGATTTTATTGCTTAAAAAAAAAAAATTATCCATTTTCTTTTTCAACAATTATTTTAATTTTTTTTTCACACAATGTCAAACTTTGAATTACTTGATCAAATTACTTGTACAAATTCCAACTTTAACTTGATCTGGATTGAACAACAATTATATACTTTGAACTTATCAGACAATACTTCGATATTAAACTTTGATACTAATCGCACAATGATCGATTTAAAAACTGATTTGAATCGACACTGGTCACGGTTTATATACCCGCCATGGGTCGTTCTAGAATATGATTGTTTTTTTTTTTGAATAAATATTTTGTTTTAATTTAATTTTTTTTTCTTTTCTTTAAACAAAAACGTGCGTGTTGTTTCAATTACAAAATATTTAGTAATATCTTTTACTAATATATTTTTTTTTGTTTTTGTCGAGTATCGGAATCATTGCAGGTTCGGGCAGCGCTCCCTTGATAATAAAGAGAGCCGAGATACCGCGACAAGTGGCGACCGTGACAGGACCAGGAGACGTACGGAAGAAGAAAAGAATTACAATGGCAAGCCGCAGCATCCCCATGCCACGATTGCGGGAGATGATGGAGGCCGAAGGGCTGGACAGCACTGGCACTAGAGAGGTCTTACAGGCAAGATGGGAGGAGCACCAATCTAGGCAACAAGGAACACCAACTTCAAGGACTCAAGGACCAGCCAACCCCACATCAGAACTACGTAGAAGTGTGGTTTCCGATCCGGAGGAGCCAGCTGCAGCAAGCATGGAGAAGATGCTCGCAGCATTGATGACAAAGCTCAACAACATGGACAAGACAATGGGCGAACGACCTCAAGAATCTAATGAAAAATTGGCCAACCAACTTCAAGAGTCCGAAGAGAGGATGGGCAACAGACTTCAAGGATCGAATGAGCAAATGGGCAACCAATTAGAAGAAAGAATACAAACCATACAATACGAATTGGGGGAGCGAATGGTGGATCTGAGGGACGCGTGCATACAGCGGATCGACCAAATAACCACGGATGTCGAAACTGTGAAAACCGACATCGTTAATATTAAAGTCGATGTCATTGACAATCGCACTCAAATCAAAGGCTTGGAGGAGAAGATGCACGATCAATACAACAAAGTCGTGGATGACATTATACGGATCGAACAGAATCAAACACAGCAACTTCGAGACATGCGTATTGATCCGCAAGAAGTGAATATAGGCATTCGCTCCACCGCATTGAACACAACGACGCTTCTGTCTATCATGCCGGAGTTCAGTGGTAGACCGGCCGAAGATCCAGTAGTTTTTTTGAACAGAGCAACGGCATTACTACGACAAACGCATCTGCCCGTAGACTGTTGGATTGATATGGTCACAAAAAAATTAACAGGACCAGCCAGAGATTGGGCATTGATGAATCGTGGGTTGGGCTACACCTTCAATGAGTGGAAATGGCAACTGGAGAGTTTCTTCAACAGTATAGGAAGGAAAGCCAAAGCCAAACTGGAATTGATGACCGTTTCCCAACCCACAGGATTGAAGACAGAAGCGTTCGTCAACATGAAGGTGCAGCTATTCAGAAGAGTGCACGCCGATAGGAACATTGATGACGTGGTGCCCATAATATTGAATTTACTACGCGACAATGTACGACCGCTGGTGAAGATTTCGAATCCAAAGTCATTAGATGAGCTACGTATAACCGTTAGAACACTGGATGAAGAGCCAGCGAGGAATCGGCAAGAACCACCAGCAAGAGCACCACCACCACCACGTCTAAGCAGTCCAGGCACGTGCTTCGTATGCCACCAAGCGGGGCACATCAGTCGAAACTGTCCCAGAAGGGGACAACAAAATAGACCTGGGCCGTCGGGAAACTAATTCCAGGATCAATGAAGGAGGAAATTGGTTCTGGTGTACACATTAACCTCCACAAAAACGCACAACATCGGCGTGAACACCAACAAATACCGGTTCATTTGACAACAATGGAGACCAAGAACTCACACCAGAATGGGCCAATTGTGGAAGTTGATGTGCGTGGAAGATTAATATTGGCACTGATCGATAGTCAAGCATCACACAATTTCATAAGTGAAGAATTGGCAAGAAGTATTGGTATATGGCACCCTGTCAGCGATAGTACAGGGAGTGGAGCCACATGTAATAATACTTTCAAGATTCTTGGGAAAATGTGCATGGATGTGATGATATCAAGAATGAAGTTCAATGTTGAAGTAATAGTTGTACCTGGCCTACGGAATCACTTAATACTTGGCCATGAATTTTTAACAAAAAATGGTGTGAGCATCGATTACCGGAGTGGTATAATTTACTTGGGGTGTGATAAGAGAGTCCGCATTGCATGGAGAAAACCAGATGGAGCCCATAGAGAAGTGGCAACAATTAACAACGCATTGGGCGAGTTACAAATAAAACTCCTTGAGAACCAAGAGCAGTTAAAAGATGCCATTCGGCGACATCCCAGCGTTTTCGGCAAAGTTGGAAGGACAAAAACGATCACACACAAGATCGAGATTACGAAGAATTCCCCCATTAAATTACGACCATACCCGTACAACAATGAGAAGCAACGGGTATTAGAAGAGATGATTGAAGAGATGGAAGGCGATGGCATTATAGAACCATCCACATCGCCTTGGGCCGCACCCGTCGTATTGCCGAAGAAGAAAGATGGTACTTTTCGATTGTGCGTCGATTACAGAAAATTGAACGATATCACAAAGAGCAATGCATTTCCGATTCCAGATCTGCAAGAGATGTTGAGAAAAGTCAATGGAGCAAAAATATTTTCTACATTGGATCTTCAGACTGGTTATTGGCAAATTGAGATGGAGCCACAATCGAAAGAGTACACAGCATTTACCACCCCAAGAGGTCTCTATCAATTTCGCGTCATGCCGTTTGGATTGAAGAATGCGCCAGCTAGGTTCCAGAGTTTAATGAACGAAATACTATCTGGATACATCGAAGATTTCTGTCAAGTTTACCTGGATGACATATTAATCTACAGTCAAGGAATATTTACACCACCTGGATCTTGTACTTGAAAGACTAGAACAACATGGATTAACTTGTAAACCAAGCAAATGTGTCATTGGCAGCAACAAAGTCAAATACCTAGGACATATTTTGAGCGAAGACGGCATTGACAGAGAGGAAGAGAAGAATGAAGCTATCAGTAATCACCCTGTACCAAGAACACGAAGACAACTACAACAATTTTTGGGATTATGTGGTTGGAACAGGAGCTTCGTGAAGAACTACGAAGATATAGCTGCACCTCTAAGCGAAATGCTCAAGAAGAACATAAAGTGGCGCTGGCTAACATTGCATCAGAAGGCGTTCGAAAATCTGAAATCATCGATTGTGAATGCACCGAAACTAGCATATCCAGATTTTAAGAAGACGTTTTGTTTAAATACGGATGCTAGTGACGTCGGACTGGGTGCAATATTATTCCAAATGGAAGATGATGGCAAGACAAGACGAATAATAAATTACGCCAGCAAGAAACTTGGACCCACGGAAAGAAAATACGCCACAACAGAAAAGGAATGTCTCTCGATAATATGGGCATTGAGGAAGTTTCGAGGATATCTTGAAGGAAGACATTTTAAATTATACACAGATCATGCAGCGCTCCAATGGCTGAACAAAACTAAAGATAGTCGAGCAAAATTGACAAGATGGGCATTAGCATTGGGAGCCTATGATTATGAAATAATTCACGTCCCCGGAAAAGATAATCAAGCCGCCGACTCCTTGTCCAGACAACCACAGGGCAAGGCTGAGGATGAAGAAGTGGAGGACATTCCAGAGTGGGTGATTGAAAAGAGGGCAAAAACACCAATAACCCTCAACGTCATCGAAGTGGAAACACCCACACTTGATGATATTCGACGATGGCAGGATGAAGATCGTGATGTGACTGCCATCAGAAGATACATCGTAGATAGTAATAGTCCACTGAGAAGCAATCTTCGTCGACGAATGGACAGAACAAGAGCTAACTACACCGTAGCTGACGGGATCCTCTGGTACCATAGTCAACAGATGGTACAAGAAGTGCCAGTGGTTCCCGAAGAACGCCGACTTGGTTTTCTGAGAAAATATCACGACAGTGATGAAGCAGCACACCCAGGATGGAGAGAAACATATCGTCAAATCCGTAACCGCGTATATTGGTATGGGATGCAGGATGACATACGCAGATATGTAAAAGGGTGTAATACGTGTGCTAGAGTGAAGCCACTGAACAAGAAACCAAGTTCTGCAATGAGAAGTCGAAGACCTACTTCACCATGGGAGGTAGTCAGCATCGATTTGATGGGTCCATACCCACGCACATCACGTGGAAAAACGAATATATTGGTCGTTACTGATCTTTTCACTAGATGGATCGAAGCATTTCCATTGGGGGCCACGTCGACCTCGAAGATAGCCCAAGTACTGAAAGACGAAGTATTTAGTCGTTATGGATATCCAAGAGCAGTACTTAGTGATAATGGTCCCCAGTTCAGATCAAAAGAATGGAAAGCAGTGAATAGAGATTGGCACACAGAGATATGGACTACACCAATATACCATCCAAGAGCCAACCCCACGGAAAGACAGAACCAAGAGTTGAAGAAGTTGTTGCGATTAAATTTGCTGGATCAAGAGCACAAAAACTGGGACCAACAACTACACAAGTCCTTGTTTGCAATACGTAATACAGCAAACCGAACAACTGGTTTTTCGCCTGCCCAATTGTTACTGGGGGCAGAAATGAAGAAGCCTGGGGATTGGCAAATTCAAGTTGAAGAAGAGCCTCAAGAAATTCAAGATTGGGTCAACGAGAGAGGCCAAGAACGTCAAGAGAATGAGGAAAGAGCTCGGCAAACAATATTGGCCAATGCCGAAGAAAATGACCAAGTGGAGACGGGACTCAGTTATCAACCAGGAGAGTCCGTCTGGATGCGCAACCAAGTGCTCAGCAGTAAGGTGGAGGGTGTCCATAGTGGTTTGGCACCAAAATGGAAAGGGCCTTACAGAGTGCTGAGGAGTTTACCAGCTGGAATATATGTTGTGGATACAGTGCCTCCCACGAAGATACATGGAGGTCTCTTGAAGCCGGCCAGTGCAAGGACCGCCGCCAATCGGAATCTGGGAAGATTGAGTGTGGGGAACGAGGTGTTCGGCCAACTACTTCCAGATCGATTGGGGGGTCAAAGGCATGGAGGTGATGGAAGACGCACTGTCGCGGTATCCTGGCTCTCTTTATACACAAAGGAGCGCTGCCCGAACCTGCAATGATTCCGATACTCGACAAAAACAAAAACAAATATATTAGTAAACGATATTACTAATATATTTTTTTTTGTTTTTGTCGAGTATCGGAATCATTGCAGGTTCGGGCAGCGCTCCTTTGTGGATAAAGAGAGCCAGGTACCGCGACAGTGAAATATTTTGTTTTTGACAATATATTTCACTGTCGCGGTATCCTGGCTCTCTTTATCCACAAAGGAGCGCTGCCCGAACCTGCAATGATTCCGATACTCGACAAAAACAAAAAAAAATATATTAGTAATATCGTTTACTAATATATTTTTTTTTGTTTTTGTCGAGTATCGGAATCATTGCAGGTTCGGGCAGCGCTCCTTTGTGGATAAAGAGAGCCAGGATACCGCGACACAGTGTATCTACTTAAGTTGGCTCCATATGGAAAACTTTTTTATTATAAGGTTTACGAAAAAAAATTATCCTTTATAAAAATCTCTGCTTTCGAAAATATTAACATTCAGCGATTTACTTTTGACATCGAATGTACAGAAATTGAAAAAGTTCGATAGGAATTTTTTTTTCCACTTCAATTTCAAATTAAATTTTGCAAATCCTACTTATAAAACACGTTATCTGTTATTCTAATTAACCAGTCATCGTACTTCAAATGTTTATTTGCTGATTTGAAACATTTAATGAATGATATGTAACAAAATAATGAATACAGAACACTTATTTTTCATACATTACATAACAAATACAATTATTATTGTTGACGTAAGTAACAACAGTTATCTTCAGTTCGTTTTTGCCTCTTCGTATCCACCTTCGCGTTCCATACATGTAATTGTTCTTTTACAAAATTCTTTAAATCCACTCCTACATATCTCGGGAGTGATTTCTTGAACCGTTTCCCGTATAATCTGTTCTATATGGTCTACATTTAGAACAAAAATATACAAAATTTAATTTTAAATTGAAGTGGTCAAAACATTCCTATCGAACTTTTCCAATTTTTAGACACTCTATACATTCAATGTCAAAAGTGAATAGCTGAATATGCAGAGATTTTTATAAAGAATAACTTTTTTTCGTAAACCTTATAATAAAAAAGATTTTCATATGGAGCCAACTTAAGTAGACACACTGTATATATATATATATATATATATATATATAAAGTTATACAAAGTTTTGTCATTATGTTCATATTTTCGAAAAAAATTTATTTCCAAAATTTTATAATACTAGCTGTATCTTTCACTTCGTTGGCGTAGACTTTTTCGATGCCTTATTTCGTAAATACATTCGTTTGTAGTTTGAAATTTGACAGCAGGACACTGATAGTAGGAAAGACTTCTTTACATTTATGTATATATAAACAGATTTCATACACCGGAATGAATGTATAGAATTGAAAAAATCCACTCGAGTGAAGTTGTGGGTACAATATACTCATTTTAAGACCACTTTAGCTTGACTTTCAACTTTTAAGAAAATCTTTTAACTATAAGTATTGATAAATTATTCATGTTTTTAAGTCGCCTTTTTTTTATCATTTGATTTTGTTTATTAACGTATGGTTTATTTGCCTG
This sequence comes from Nineta flava, assembly GCA_963920215.1. Taxonomy (NCBI): domain Eukaryota; kingdom Metazoa; phylum Arthropoda; class Insecta; order Neuroptera; family Chrysopidae; genus Nineta; species Nineta flava. The sequence continues at coordinate 44,108,532 of OY986040.1, forward strand.
ATAGCAGCAAACATATTAGTCTATGTGTTATTAACCATCCCATAAATTATATATATACACATATATCATAATATGTTATTATATTATGATGATATGTTGAGAAGTTAACGTACCCGTGACTATCAGCTGTTTTGCAGCTGTTCTAGGTTGAACGGTTCCAAACGATTTGTCTAACACCGTAAATGAAACTTTTATTCATATCCACTTACGTGCATATTCATATGCATATGCATATACGATATACATATATACATAAATAACAATAGAGATTCATTTTAATATACACGCGGTTACATTTGAGCGAAAAAATATGAACTAAAATAATTTTTTTTTTTTAGGTGATCGAACTAACCATAAAACCGGACTAATGCATGAGCGTGGTAGTAGTTTGGTATTAAATTTGGTACTAAGTGGGATGGACATTGAAGAAATTTATGTGCCGGAAACTTACACTACTAAATTACCATCTGCCTTTTAGTGCGAAAAAATCATATTTTTTATTATTTCTTTAAATATTGCTATTCTTTAAGACTGGGCCCGTGTTCCAGCCTTGAGCAAGTGCTTACGCTTACCTTCATGCAGACCGTCTTAATGGTTTTAAGACACGATGATTATTGTTGGTGATATAAATATTATTAATACTCCATTTAACCTTGCAAAATCTGAAATACTAACGATAGATCGTGGTGTTCCTCAGGGTTCAATTCTGGGACCACTTCTGTTCATATTATACATAAACGATTTACCAGCTACAATTTAGAATAAGATGATTCTGTTTGCTGATGATACAAGCATTATGTGTAACACAAAAGACCATGACAATCTTGTTCTCAATATTAAGTCCTCATTACGTGATCTCTGCCAGTGGTTCAATCACAATAGTTTACAATTCAATCTTGACAAAACACAATTCATTAAGTTTGGAGGTTACGGTGAAAAATGTACAGAACTGGTTCTAAACGAATCTGAGCACATAAATTTTCAGGATTGTGTTAAATTACTTGACCTCATTATTGATCAAAATTTGAAATGGAAAGTACACATTGATTATGTCTTAAAGACCACCAAATTTTGTTTCCTACTCCGTAGCATCACCGAGTAGGTACCGAAGAATGTTGTCTTAACAGCTTATTATGCGTATGTTTACTCTAATTTTAAGAACGGAATCGAATTTTGGGGACATTCAGTAAATTTTTATGGACATTTTTAAGTTGCAAAAGAGATATATTTGTATAATATCCAGAGTTGGTTCCAAGGAGCCTTGTGCACCACTGTTTAAGGAATTAAATATACTTACTATTATTGATATGTATATATTGGCATGTGCAGTATTTGTAAAAAAGAACTATCATGTTTGCTAATGATGCTCTGTCATAATCATAGTACCAGAAACAAACAGTTATTGGTACCACATCAAACAAAGCTGACTACATTTGACAATAAAGCACGAAATGCCATGATACGTATATATAATAAAGTACCAATTAATATTAAAAAATTGCCTTTATTTAGGTTTAAAAAGGACTTTAAAAAATTTCTACTTGAACAATGCCATTATAATATGGAATCAATTAATTATTAGCATATAAGTTTTGTCATATTGTTTTTATTTTATATTTTATTTTGTATGTAAAACTATTTTTTTTAAGACGCATTCTACGAGTATACTGTATTTCAGTCACTCGAATAAAGCATATTATTATTATTATTATTTTTATTATTCTACAAATGTAGACAAAAATACTTCATAAAACCATACTTTTTTTGAAATAAAAATAAGAAAAATATGACGGACAGAGGTAAAACTAAAAACTATACTTCGGTGGAAAAAATTATTTTCTTCAAAATGTAATACTGATTTTGTAAAATCTAAATCTTTTTTTAAATTCGATATCTGAATAGACATCAAAAATATCTTGTATATCTCGAATATAACGTTTAGGAATACGTATGTTTATGTCATCATCGTCAGAATCAAAATCGATATTAATATTATCATCAACTAGCAACCCGCTCCGACTTAGAAGATGCGCCGGGGCACTGATGTGACCCGGCACATGCCAGTAAAGCTCCCAGTCGGTGTTATTTTTACCGACTTCTTCAATTATCACCGTCATATTCCAGCCAAATTACACAAAACCTTAATGAATTGTACACTTAAACCTTCCTCATGAATCACTGCATCCATTGGTGAAAACCGTATGAAAATCCGTTCGGTAGTTTTTGAGTTTACCGCGTACAGACAGACAGACGCGGTTGGGGGACTATATTTTATAATATGTAAGGAAGGATATTGACATTATGTAAACCTAAGAAATTCATTAGTTTTCCACTGTAAGGTTGTCTAAGTGTGTTTTTCAATTCTGAATACTGCCTTAAGTTATGACTATGTATATTTATCCAACCACACATATCTTAGCTAAGATCAAACTTTCATGCTTGCCTCAAGATTGCGTCTATGAATCTTAACGTTGTCTTAAGATCATGCTTTAGGTGAACTTACACTTAAGAGCGGACTATGAATATGGGCCTAAATGCATCAACTTCATAATTCGTCTGCACACGTCAGAAAGAAAAGAAAAAAATTATTGAGAATTTAATATATAAGTCTAAATCTATATACAATTTTCTGAATAGATTTATACATTCTACAGTTTATAGTATATGTATTCTATGGTATTTTACAGTTTCTACGAACAGTGAAACAGTTGTGTTACGAACAAATCACTTCATTACTAGAATTTGAAAATCGTACAGCAAAAAGTTTAATAAACGAACTAAAAGTGTTGTGCGTTGCTGTATGCAATCATTCTATTTAATTCAATGCTATATTCAAACGCGTATTACCTTCAGCCTATTTATTAAACTGCTTACAATAACGATGTTCAGCAATTGTAAATTCGACAATCGTAATTATTTTCCGAGAAAAAATGTTGTTACTAATTTGAAGCTTGTCTCCTAATGTAACAAATTTTGGAAATTCTATTCCAAAAAGAGGTCAGATTGATAATGTTTATACTACCCGTATAATTTTTCACCGGGCTGAATAAACAGTAAGTGCCGCAAGATTTATTATTATATAGACGACGTTAAAAACTTATTTCTCCTGTTATTTCTCCTTACATTATCCTGTTTCCACAAGTGTGGTGTGATCTACCACAAAACTAATGTATACAGGCCAAACCCGTAGACTGTTATATACAGACTAAGCACTTTTTTGGTGTGGCCATTCACATCTTGATTTTCTTGACTACATTTATTTTAATAAGAACACTACTAGAATACTTAAAAATTGAAGCTTCAAAATTATATATAGTAATAAAGATGCTTGGTTGGCTTCAATGGTGTGGTGGACCTTGGCTTCCCTCACGATACTTCTCCACACATTTCTATCTTAAGCTTTGATGGTCCATTCACGAACAATCAAGGTTTTTGATAGCCCTTGCCTTCGCAAAGCGAACTGTATCTAGGCTGTTACAGAAATCATCTATTTCTTTGTTGTTTCTTCTGCGATACTGTCCATCTTCCGAGATTGTTTAAATACACTCAAAGCATTGGTGCCTGCGTTATCCAATACCCAAGATCTGCTCCATATGTGACAACTGGCCTGATTAAGGATTTGAACATTTTGTGCTTTTTAGCCCGCGAGATCACATTGGTTTTCAATTATTTGGCGTTCGTGTAACACGATCTGATTTTTGCAAATATTCTTTTGTTGATATCAACGTCATTTTATGTCTGACATTAAGTTCCATCCCAAGATAGACAAATGAGTACTCTCTAAAAATTTAAGCTATCCAGTGATAAATGTCTATCTCTTTCAGTACTAGATAGATAGATTGTAGCGGCTGCCCTGGACGGACTACACTTCAACCATAAGGTCCATTGTGATGCCTAAAGGTGTGAGGATGAGACTGGAGTGAAAGGAATTTTTGTGTGTAGACTAGAAATTGGTAGGATGTGTGGATTCTGCCGACTCTGATAGGAACTTTGCCGATATTAATCTGGAGGTGTGAAGGAAATTGCAGAAAACCTTTACAAGCATACCGATTACTTCGTTCTCGCCCATACGCCGATAGTTTAGTCAATTAACAGCACGTTTTTTTCTTAATAATTGACAAACTGCCGATGTCGAGATTCGAACCCATAACCTCCCAGTTACGAGTAGGCATAACGCCTTAGACTACTCGGCCACTTGGACGGTAAGCTTTACCGGTAAGCTTTACTAGCTGTGCTCATAAATTTGGTTTTACTTGTGCATATGGATATAATAGTTTTTAATAACAGCAAAAATAATTTGGAATTCAATAGCAAATATCTGAAGGAAAACAGCTGTCATTTCAAAATTTAGATATTTAACTTTTATGTGAATAAAGATTGTAGTATTTAGCTTTCGATAATATCATTTAATAAGAAGAGGTCGTTTAATGTAAGCATCTTTTTTAAATTCTCTTGAATTACAACTCTCTTATACTAAAAGCATTCGTTACGCAGGAGCTGCTTCAAGTTGGCGAATTTCCTTAGACTACATAAATCACTCTCTGGCGGTCACAATTTTAGTCTGATCAAAATGAAACGTCGTATTTGATTTTAGTATTTGCAAGACCAATTTTATTAATAAATGATATACGTCGAGGAGAATGGGGGGGGGGGGCTATAAAGAAAGAAGAAAACACAAAATATAAAATATCTCTCTTGAAATTAGAACAGTCGAAAAATGCGTAAGAAATAAACTTGTAGAAAATCAAATTTGCTACAATTCATCACCTTATCATTTTTGCTCAGACTCTAATTTGTACAGAGATATTAAGGAATTTAATTTTCAATCTTAAACCGTCATTATTTCTGTAAATATTAGTGTAACAGAAAAAATGATAAGGAACAAAATTACAGTAAAACTTAGTACCTACAACTTTACTTCTTATAAATTTTTCGATTTTTCACATAACAAAGGAGATATGTCAAATGTTGTGTTTCTGCCTCCCTCTAAACCCCCTTCTCTCTTGTTCGATTTTACCCATTAACGAACTTGACCTTTTGAATACCAAAAGCGCCTCAAACACCAAATTTCATGCCGATAAAATGAAAACTGTGACCGCTAGAGTGATAACAGACACACATATATATATATAAATTTTACAGATGGTGATTTTTTACATCTAGGTAGGATCGATGGACATTTGAAGAAATTTTTGCGAAATTTTGACTTCGGTACGGGACGAATATCTCTATTTCCTTTCAGGAAATTCGCTAAAATGATATTAAATGTTTACATATATCAAAATGTAGATCTAATTCAGACAAATTGAATGAGTGAGTGACAACAAAAGTGGAATGTCTATATGGATCTCACGACACATTATTTCTACTACATTGTAAGTTATTGATGTCTGTAGACATACCTTAAAAGAGTCAAAGTTGGATTCATCTTTTCTAGATATATTTATAAACATTTAAATAGAGAAAAAACTATCATTCATTTTAATAAGGACAATATTTTAAACAAAATTTCAATTTAAGAAAACAAACGCAATTTGTGATAGAAAAAACTGTTCCTCATGTTCAAGTGATAGCTGGCGTATAGTAAAATACATAATATAAAATCATATTTTATATTGTTAATAATGATGGAAGTTTATAATAATATAATATCAATGTTGTTTTTATCCAGAAGAATCACATACTATGAAGAAAGTTGTGTAAACATAATCTGAAATATTATGGTAACATACATAGTTAGTTATTTTCATACTATTATGATATGTGAATTCCATGCACGGACATATGAGGTTTTATGTTCAAAAATCATTATCCAACTGCCTTTACCAAACAACTGTATGGTCTAATGTTCCAAGATATATGTATAATGTGCAAGTTGTATAAAGGATGTTTTATTTTATGAACCTATAAAATACATAAAACCTATTTTGACAAAATGGAAACCCGACTTCAAAAATCAAATATTCTATAACAAAAAATGCACTATAAAGTAAAAAAATAATTGCATATTCTTGTGCCAACTTTAGTTCACCAAAAAAATTTTTAAATATATATGTACAATTATTGTTATTTTTGGAGTCGGTGTCAGCATAGAGAAATTCACATAACTTTTGGACACCGCCTCCAAAAATTTTAGTTATAGAATATCCATTATTTGTTATAGAATATTTGATTTTTGAAGTCGGGTTTCCATTTTGTCAAAAAAGGTTTTATTTCTCGCTTTTTAGTGACTTTGAAGTTCTATTACTTATTTTATTTGTCTAAATATGGGTCGACAAACTAAACGACTTACTAACTTTTAGTGCATTTCTTTATAACACTTTTTTTTTCCGTTTTTTTAATTTTTAGTGCATTTTTTCGTAACAGATTTTCATTTTTTTTTACATGCATTTTGTTTTTTCTTGTAAAAATATTTTTGTTTTTGGGGTCGGTTTTTTTTTGTAAAAAATTTTTTTTAAGTCTCTTTCAAACAAAAAAAAAATTTCGCTGAAATCGGTTATCACATATAAAATGAGCATTTTCCTCGATTTCCCGGAGATCCCCTCATCAGAATGTGATTTGGTACCAATGGGACCAATGGAAAACCAAACCCTTTAAAACAAAACAAAAAATTCAAAATCGGTTCATAAATGACGCAGTTCTAAGATGGCACACAAAAAAAAAAAATACAGACGAATTGATAACCATCCTCCTTTTTGAAGTCGGGTTAAAAAGGAAACTAATGTATAATCTCCTCAAACTTTAAATTATATACTTCATTGTCAATCTGAAATTTTCAGACATGAGAGATGAGCCATTTCACAGTATACTCATCTATTTATAGTATCTCTTTCGGGTCGGTTTTAATTCAAGACAATTACACGGCATACGCCTTCTGACTTAGGCCAAGCTACAGTGATGTTTTAATGTGAAAAGTGTAAGAAAAAAAAACAAACTGCCCCATTGTTTGGAGAATAGTTCCATATGATATTATGAGATACTCTTTCTTCAACTACTCTCGCGCGCTCGGTCGTTTCTCGTGATGTTCAGCTTCATTTCTAACATATTTCTCAGCGTTTTAATGCAAAACCAAGATGAAAATTATGAAGTACTTCTACTTTCGTAATCGTTTTTGCAAATTGAAATCGGACCATATCTGTAGATTTCAGGCCTGCTAGAAAATGGCATAGTAAAAAATTCAAATGGCCACAAATCAAAAACTATGCATCGGACAGTGCCTGTCTTGTGCATTTGTAAAGTTTATAGTAATAACGAATACTGGCCGGAAGATCTACATTGCAACTGAAAAAATAACCGAGTTATAAATTGCACTTTGGCCGGTTATTCCCGAATTTTTCGTGCAAAACTAACCGCACCATCAAGTCGTTCGACCACTCATTTTCTTCGTATTTTTATTTTCTTCGTATTTTCATTATTTTTATTTGACATTATCACGATTACTCTGATAGTTTGAAATTTATAAGCAAAAAACTAACATAACAGCGATTTTTTGCATAAAAATGTTTAAATAAAAGTTATAAATAATAAAGTCGAATGAAAAACATCACACAATATCATATGAAACTATTCTCCAAACAATGGCGCAGTTGGTTTTCTTCTAACACTTTTTACACAAAATGCTAATACCAAAGCTCTGTAGATGGGCCTAACTAGTGAATGTGCTTATGAAGAGCTATACATTTACAGAAAATATATATCGACATTTCTTTTATCTATCTCAATTTGCAAACTAATGAACTTAGTGCTTAGTTTAAATGTTGAGTAATGCTTTGACGAGACTTCATGAAAAATATTCGCAAAGTTGCTAGTTGCCTACATCCAGCGTCACTTGTATTTAGTCCTACTAAAAGTCACTTGTTTCAAGTCCTAAGCAACAATTTTATATTTATTTCCATTCTCCTTCTAACGGCATTTTTGTAAGCAGTGGTAGTTTCGGGGTCTAGTTTGTAGCGGTATCGCTTCTTCATTAAATTATTATTATAATTTTATTCATCATTTTTAGTTGTTGCATAACAACTATAACTTCCCCCTATTATCACGGTTGCTTTGAATGTTAACAACCTTGATAATTTACATATTAAAATATATAATATTTCATAAATCAAATCAATAAAGATCAATTATATCTTTCACATATATTTATTATTTATTTAAATAATAATTATTTAATATATCAATCATTTACCTCTACAAGTTCAAGCAATACGCCAGCGGATGGTCTCTTTAATTTAAGTTTAATTGCAGGTTAATACATAAAATCGGTTTGTACAAACCGAATCTTCTCCGTGAGCTTTTACTAAGTTTACTTTTACTAAGTAAAACTAAGTTTTTCACTAAGTGCACCAAATTTTTAATAATGACCTACTAATTCTAATGGCTTCTAATTTTAAATGAAACCCCCTCATATTGATTTTTATAAAGAAATTTAATTATTTACAACTTCGTAATATATACAGACGATTTAATAATCAAGCTATATGTATATATATTAATATATATATATATATATATATATATATATATATATATATATATATATATATATATATATATATATATATATATATATATATATATGATATGGAACATCTGATTTTACATCGTCTATTGTATCGAAACTAGAATAACAAAGTGTATGTAAACTATTTCTCAAAGTCTAGCTATCAGCTATATATCTGTTATAGTCCAGATGGTAAAATGGATAATTTATTTAATAATAAAAAAAAGCCTACATTAGTTGTTTGTAGAATCCTGCTGCTATTGGATGGAGCGAAGGAGATACCGTATAAGCTTTTTTTGATAGTAAAATGAAAATACAAATTTTGGTATATCCCATTAATATTATTTTAAAATTTAGGTTCAACTAAGTTAACTGAGATTATGAAAATAAATTTCAAACAAAAGTTGTTTATTTTGAAAACAGAAATATTTTTTGTCATAAATTTTTTTTCAATCTCTAAATGTTTCAAAGATGGGCATTTGAAACTGTTATAACATCTGTTGCGGCAATATTTTAGCACAAATTATGAGAAATCTATTGAGTTTATGAAAAAAAGTTTCAAACAAAAAATGCTTATTTTAAACAGAAAAATATTTTTTGGTTCAAAATCTTTTAAGATTTCAAAGATAATTGACTTTAATTTTTAGCTATTTTCAATTTTGAGTTATCGTGTTTTGAGTTATCAATTTTGAGTTATCAGGCAGGCAGCAGTTACGCAGTCGGAACTAAACCTTAAATACCCTGATATATTATATATACCGGGTATAAAAACTATTGTCAGAATATTTCGAGACAATCCGAGATGACTAAAAGCTAAAAGATAAAGCTAAAAGTAACAATCTACTTCCCCTGTAATTAATTTATTCAAATTTTTCTATCCTTTGGGAGTATATTAGACATAAATTTATGTCAAAATTTTACATAACAATGGTATATTTGGCATGAGTAGCTTCAAAACGTTTCGATTTTATATTAAGCGTGTGGGTTTTTCAACGTTGCAGTGATAATAAAATCGAAAATTTCATATTCTAGAGATATGAGAGCGGTCTCCTATATTTTATAACTTTAGTTCATAGTAAGTCACCCTGGAAGGCGTGTTATCTGTAGAAATTAATAAAAATATCAAAGAATATTTACTTTCAAAACATTATATAAATAATTAGACAATCGTTTTGCAATAAACTTATTGTAAGTTGAAAATAACTCTCTTGTTCAAAACCTTAAGAAATTGAAATAGTCATTAATGTCTTTCTAAAAGAAAATAAACAGTGTAAGAGAAAATACAAACATAATTTTTTCTTCCACTGTGGTCTATGATTTACCATTTGAGCCAGGTAAAATGAAGTGAGTTTATAAAATAACCAGTTAGAGCTGTTAACCAATAATTAAATTAAATTTTCATATTAGGAATTTCTTTAGGTCTGAAGTCAATTACGCTATTGCGGTTCAAACAAGTGAAATTTTAAGGTAGCAAGAAATATTGAGACGAAAATGTCACCAGAATTTATATTATAACATATTGCTTCTAAATTGTGTCATCACAACATTACAGTATCAGAAAATATGAAATATTCAAGTCATTAACGTCCAGACTAATATATATATATATATATATATATATATGTATATATATATATATATATATATATATATATATATATATATATATATATATATATATCAATGTATATATATGTATATAGCTATTACAGAAAGCTAAAAGCCAGTAGTTAAAAGCTTTTGGAGTTGGTTGTGGCATTTCGACAAACAGTTTTGTAATCCCGAACAAATATAAACCACATAAATTTCGTTTTATACATACAATTGTGATATAAATGTGAATAATAGCAAAAGTACACTTCAAATGCTAAGACGGAATGATACATAATTTATTAGTTGTACCCGCGGATTTAAACGTGTTAAATTCTATGTAAAACTTTAATTTTGGGTACAAATAGATTTCTTTTGCATTTTAACATCGAAAATAATGAAATACGTATAATCGTAGTTAAAATTATATTTTTTTAAACAATCATTCATTCTTCAGAGTGATAAGTTTTTTGAAGTGACTCTACATGGTTTGTGATAAACTTGCACGGAATTGCATTTTAGTCTGCTCGAACAAACTTTTGCAAAGGCATACATGTTTTCACAGGTATGTCTAAGGGATAACCGAAAACTATGAAGTATACTTCAAACATTGTCATTAATGGAATTAAAGATCATTTAAATTTGAAAAAAATTATCACATTGGTGTATTCCTCCAACGAAGAAAAATATCGGGTTTAAGTCTTTGTTTGTGTAATAAATGACTTTTTATTAGAAATGAATTAATTCGTCACATATCTTATTGATATAAATGGTGGCAGATCATAGAGAAGATAAATTGTGTTTCAAAAATAAACATGTAAAAACCCATTTCAGTATTATGTTTTAACTTCCCTCCTCAAAATCTTTGCAACCATTCCACGCTAGCAAAAATGTAAAAATGTACCTACGACACTATTTATAAAGTTTAATTTTGTACCATTTTTCCCAAACTATCGGCATTTTCCATTATCCGTACGAGCAAAGTTAAACTTTCTTAGGAGCAAACATTTCAAATTCTATAGGTATACCAATATCTATGTCATACATTTTGTAATCAGTGACAATGTATTATCAATATAATAGTTTCATCAATATAATAGCTTCTCAATATAATAGTCTCTACTTTGCGTTCGATAGGGGTTGAAACATTTTTAAATTAAGAACTTACGTCAACAGAATGGTTATGATTTCTATCTAAACTTAACATAAATATTTTTTTAAATTATTTCTACATATAATTTTGTGACTGTAGTGTTGATAATATCAATTATAGAAATGTAATTATTTATAACACAGAAATGTTATTTTGGACCTCAGATAGTCTCAAATTCGGTGGTAGTGTCGACCCCAGATAATCTCAAATTCCAATATTAATCTATAACGCTTTGAAATTATCTAAATAGTCGAAATCTAATTTGTTTAGTTGTTATCTATTTTAATCTTAACTAAATCTACAATAATTATCGTTTATATGTTTATGGATAACACTTTAAACACTTGTATAGTTAACAGATTTAACAAGGTGATTGGAAAATCACATTTGTCTTATGTTTGTCATGCATATATAATTCTTTAAAATAATTACTATTATAAATCCTAACAGATTATACGTATAGATGAATTTTAACTTATTTTATATCTCCGCCTCCCGTCATTTTAAGACTCAAAACCTCAATGTAATTTTCCACCGTTTCCACTACATTAAACTATATTTATCCCACCGCGTCCGCTACTTCAAATATTTATCGACACTTCCACCAAATTTGTATTTCAACTATTTTTCTTTCTTGCGTAAAGATAAAATACATACCAGTTTTTAAATCTAATCATAATCTTATAAACAAACAAAAAATTCATCAAAATCGGTCCAGTTGTTTTTGCGTGATGCTCGTACAAATAAATAAACAAACAGCAATTTATAATTTTATATTAGTAAAGATAAAAAAATAAATCTATGAACGAATAAAAATACCCTTCCGGCCGCTGTAGGTCGTCCAGCGTCTTTCTCAAAGACAATATGGATGAAAATTGGTAAACATCCTAGACATTTATATCATAAGGATCTTATACTGTACAAATAACATCGAATATGCCGCATCTCGTCAATCAAGTGTTAAATTCTTGATAGCCTTGGCATTCATTAACCAAAATCAATCATCTTACACACCGGTCACACCTTATTATTCTATTTTTTCAAAACTTTACCTTAAATTTACCTTCTTTACTTTACTTTACATGGTTGCGACATTTATCTGGTGTGTTGTTGATAATCATCTATAATAATTATCATTGCTAAACTATCACGCATCTTTGAATGTAACAACTCTCATAGTATATCATTAAGTATATGTCCCATGTAACCTACCTCCGCCCCCAAAAATAGAGTAGTAACTAAATGTATGTACATGAATTGATAAAGGTTGTCTGACAATGTGTGACATCTATATGTCCAAATGTCAACCTTACTATTCTAGTATATCTACCGTCATACTACATTTAGTGTATACATATAAAGCTTTCCCTGATAGAGATATACCTTTAGGATTTATCTCCCAAATGATTTAGATATGTCATATGCATTTGTTTACATTACAATTTATATATACCGGTTGTCATATTACTATTGGTATATAACAAGCATATTACGAATATATTTGCATTCTGGCATATAAAATTCGACGACATTAAATAAAATATTACCTGGTTTTTTAACTAAGTGACTTCCACGATATTCAGTTAAGCTACTCACGTGGCGTAACGTAGCTTAGGGATATAGGTATGATTTGGAAATCATTTCTGAGAATATCTGAAGACAAATTGAAAAACTTGCGATATGGCAATAATGAAATATGTACCTCTCGCTCAAATTTGGTACATCTAAAAAAATGCAAACAAACGTAGGAATAAAGCAAATTCTCGCTTAAGGGTATTACAAACGGTTTTGTGTATTACAATATTACCTTAAATGTGCAATCAAGGTTGTATTGATGAGACTGCTGACGACACACTTCTACCTATAGCGGGGTTTAGAGGAAGAGGGAAACACAAATCTTTGAATATCTCTTAATATTGGGGAAATACTTTTAAAGTAAAGTTGAAGAAAATTAACTTATACTAAAATGTTGTTTGTCATCATTTTTTTTGTAACACAAATATTTACAATTTAAAATTTAAAATTAATAGTATATTATTAACCATGGGACTCTTAGTGACTCTTTTAATCCCGCGAGTGGAGTTCGTTCCTGAGGGCTCCGCCCGGAGGAACAACCATTTAAGTGATGAAAGGCACTTTAGTCCCACGGTAAATTACTATTTTTTATACTTTCGAGACTAAAATGACAACTTTACTCCCTCCAAATAGGTACTAAAGTAGAACTTTTTCTCCCATTGGAGAAAAAGTAGATTTTTTTCCCATGGGAGAAAAAGGAAATTTCTCTAAAAAGTACTACTTGAGTACCTATTTGGAAGGAGTAAAGTTGTCATTTGAGTCCCGAAAGTGAAAAAAATCCTTAATATCTCTGTACACATTATGGAAAAATGATTAGGTATTGAATTGTAGATCTTTCTGTATGCCCCCTTTCCTCCTTGACCGATGCCATTTATTCATAAAATTGGCCCTGCAAATACCAAAATCATAACAGATACGACATTTTATTATGATCAGACTAAAATTGTAACCGGTTAAAGTGTATAATTTTTGGAAATATTTTTTTTTTTATAAAACTGATTATTTGATTAATTTTTTGTTCATTAATTATGCATGCAAGAAATTTAACCATTGGTCTAGGTTTAATAGATAGTTTATTTTTGACTATATATAAATACGGCCGGTTTTGTAGATGCCTAGAGATTTGTTATCAAGTTCAAAATTGAAATTTAGAGCACGGTAGTGAGACAGGCCGAGTTTAAGGGTAGATAATTTAACAAAAAAATTTAAGTTACATAGCTAGACATCTGTATTATAAAAAACAATTTCCGAATTATGATTCTATTCTTAGATAAAAAGTTAAGTATCAGATTGTACATGACTATAATAATTAATTTTGATGTGACATTTAAACAAAAATAATCCTGTATCATATTCCAGCGTTCTAATTCATACAATTCCGATCATACTGACTTAAAATCAATCTGAGATTTGCAAATAACAATGATATGCATTGGGTATAAAAATAACAATCGTTACATTAAAATAATAATCACTTATTTTATTTTCAATTTTGACATTACTGCTTGCTCACATTTGCAATCAGATTAATGTAGAAAAAACATTCATTTCAGACATAAAATTTTTTTTAGGACATTGCTATTTTGCAGTAAGGAGGGGGGGGGGTGTAAATTCTACTATCAAAACTACATTAATATATCTATGAGATAGTACGAGCATTTATTTATTTTGTTTTAATGAAGTAAAAACATTTTACAGCTCTTTGTACAATGAATGAGGTGCTAAAAATTAGAAAATAATATTATGTATTTATTTATATGGGACTCAAATACAATCATGGGCAGTATTTAATAGAAAATTTACTTTTCTTTGAAATTCAGCTTTTGAACCTAGTATCATCGATTGTACAATGCGTAGCTCGGACAATTTTTGTAACTAAATTTTATTTCGGATCAAATATTATTTTATTTTCCAAATTTTTGATTCCACAAAATATCTAATTTCTACACGGTGTTAAATGATTACGTTTTGTTAGACAAGCGTCGAGTAATTAACTAATTTAAAACTGATAGATAAATCCTCAAGGCGTTCTTACTTCCTCAATTTCAGACATCAGGAAGTCAGTATCCTTACAACATTAGAATTTGAGGGTCAAAGTTTTAAATAATCGTATTATTGCATTGACATGGAGATTATGTACGTTTACAAAGCTCCATGAGAATCGCTCTAGTAGAAATAAGTGTAAAATCAATAGCACGATTTGAAACAAACAGACAGACAAATACACGGAACATGAAGCTAAATAAACTTACGTTTTCCAGACTCCGGTGCAACTATCACGGAGATCGTTCAATGATGATCATACAACGATAATCGTTGAGAACTATTTGTTTGTATTTCATGGTTGTTTGTATTTCCTGTTTAGAGCTGTTTTGCTCTGAACGACTGCCACTAGAATCGTTAACGACGATCGTTCGTGAATGGTTGTTCAGAAGAAAGGTGAACAAAGTAGTCAGTCACCTACGATTTTTGTTGAGAGATGGCCACACCTGTTTCTGGCACGGATGATAAAACTGTTCCAAAGGAAGTGACGAGTCGTATCTGGGGTAGCTGTCACACAAGAATCAAACGATTGGGTACAATGTATGGGTTGACATTTCCCCAACTTTAACGGCCTTTAAATAATCTTTAACGTCTACTTAACTTCAAACTCATTCTGTTTACATTCTTTCTCTAGGAAATTGTGATTAAAACAGAGGACTTGTGAAAAATATAAAAAACCGCTGCGAGCAGAATAATATCCAACAGCTATCGTACAACGTTGAATAGTTCAACAATAGTCGTTGAACGATCCTCGCGTTTTTCGTTGCCAGTTTCTTGTGTTAATACGGTTGAATTGTCTTGTAAAATTTTCTTCACCCACTTTATCCCTTTATTGTACTTCGGTCAGATCATATAAAAGACAAAACTTTTTTAATATTAATGTGAGACATGCACCAAATTAGCAACGAGCAACATATCCCTGACTCCAATCCCACAGATAGTTACGATCAGCTGATTCATACTAATGATGACTACCTTGTAGTCGAAATACATGTTTATAAAATACAAGGAATTGGGGCAAAATTTGAAATCTAATTTCAAAAAACTTAGAGTTCTCTTTGATTATTTTAATAATCCACTATACTATAAAGCTAGAAGTGAAGCTGACTGACACATGTATATAAACTCTAAGGTACTTCTAGACATGCTAGAAAGATGCAGTTTTTTGCATTCGACGCGAAATTGCTTGAAACCGACGGGATAAATCGGAAAATTTCAATTTTTTCATTACAACCCCCCAGTAAATCAGAAAAACACCCCCTAAAAACTTTTTTTACAATTCCTGCAATGTTATTTTCTGTGACGCGAAGTCAAGGCCAAAAGCCGTCTTGGGAGTCAAGGAGGGTATCTCCCTTGCGAGCAAAGCGAGTCTTTATACTAAAGATGTAATGTTTTTTGTAAGCATGTACGTATGTACGTTTGTTTGATATAATATCTAGAATTGGTAATCCAATTCTGAAAGTGGTTTCACTGATGGAAAGCTACACTATGATCAAGTGTTTTACTGTGGTAAACTTTAATGTTTAGTACGAAATCACTATATTTGTAAATCATGCCGAAGGAAAATTGGTTGTTTTATCGGTGTGTGCTGACCAGGCTGTTTTAAATAAATGAACACAATGTATTGTAAAAATATTGGTCTTCAGTAGGTTTTTGAAAATATCCGTTTTTTATGTAAATCCTTCGGTGCATTGATGAGGTAAAATTTGCTCCTTAAAGCATGTGATTTGGTCGTATAGTTCAGAATATTACATTGTTTAAGATATAATGAAAAAATAAATAAAATAAAGATGCAAAGCTTGTATAGAAATTATTGTAAAATATTGAATGGAAAACCTTCAACGAAACTGCAAAAGTAGATTAATATACATTTTATCCGATTGTCATGCCGCGCTTAAAGCGTTAGGTTCGCCTGAAATAAATTCGAAAATTGTCCTGTTAGGTAAACATAACAAAGTCACAATTGGCTGGGTGCCTGGATATTCAGAAATTATCAGGAATGGGTGCAAGTACACCACTAAACGGCCCAGAGCCGTTTTTTGGAGTGCCGAAAAGCCAATAAAATATAAAATAAAAGAATGGGCGGTATACGAGTCACACAGTTCTGGGGTAAATATTCATGGTCAGGATCATGCAAAGACTCTTATAAAAAGCTTCTTATCGCAAAAGGCCTTTGAGCGTTTAAAACTAGGAAAGAACCAATTGAAGATATTGGCTTTCTTACTGGCATATGCAAAATTAATAAACAAATGCACAAAATCAATCTCACAGGAAATTATCTCTGCAGATTTTGTCATGAAGGGGAGGAAACCGGAATTCACATTCTGTGTGAATGCGAAAGTCTCTCTCTCTCAAAAGACATCATTTGGGATCGACAGATTTCCAGCGAGATGAAATCAATGAGGTGTCGCCGAAGAATATCCTAACGTTTATCGAGACCATAGGACTCCTGGAACGGAAGGAGTTACAATAGATCAAATTGTTCGCGGTTCAAAATCTCTGTATAAGACCATGTCCGGGCTCGATTCAATATAATATGATGGACAATATTACCGTCGAAGTGGTCGAGCGGTTTAAGGCGTTATGTCTGCGCAGTATGCCTACTTGGAAACTGGGAGGTTATTGGTTCGAATCCCGACATCGGCAGTTTGTCAATTATTAAGAGAAAAAAAAGAGGCGATTAATTGACTAAACTGTCGGCGTATGGACAAGAACGAAGTAAGCGGCTATGCTTCAGAAGGTTTTCTGCAGTTTCCAGCACGAAATCGAGATGAATATCAGCATAGTTCCTATCATAGTCGGCTGCAGCCGCATATCCTGTAAATTCCTAGTCTATACACAAAAATTCCTTCCGCTCCACTCACATCCTCACATCCTTAGGCATCATAATGGACCTTATGGTCGAAGTGTAGCCCGTCCAGGGCAGCCTCTACAATCTATCTATCTATGGAAAATACTACGACTCAATAGGAGTGGCACGGGGTTGATAAGTGCCTAAATTTTACATACACACCTCGTATATAATTAATATATTACTTTTGAATAAATGCATTTGAATATAAACCAACACTCACATTATATCATTTCCGATAGATATACAAATACCTACACTTCATATTTAATTTGTAATATGCAATATTAATTACTATACACTTGCGCGTACGAAGGTAAGTGATAAAATACATATATTATGTATTGCTTTTGGATGTAATATACATTTGTAAACATCGATGCAACAAAAGTACAGTATATGTACAGGATAACCTCTTCATTTCTGAGAAAATATTACGATGCACAACATTTCTTTTTCCGTGTGTGAATAAGTGACTATTTGAAAATAAAATTCGAGTAAGAAATAAATAAATTTGTTTAACAAGTACCCGTCAGGACAGATGTTATGCCAAAAGCACATCACATGCCAAATTTCATACCGATTGCACCAAAATCAAACCATCCTGATCGCGTATAGATGCACACATACACACATATACACATACACACACACACACCACACACACATATATATGTGCCTGTATGCGCTAAGTAGGTCTTAGGTCTTGATTTTAGTTCGAGAGCAATGTGGTATGTGACGTGCTTTTGGCATTCGAAAGTTAAAATTGACGGGTACGATTGGTCAGGGGTAAAGGGGAACTTTGAGAGAGAGAAAATAAAAAAAATTTGGAGTATCTATTCATTAAATGAAAAAATCTACATATAGTCTAAATCTATATAATATAAAAACATTATATTAGCAATGGTCATTTTTTACATCTACTAGGTAGGTTGATTCCAAAATTCGTCCATGGTACAAAACGATAACTAATAACGTTAAAAAGTATGTAACGAAGACAACTTTTAAGGAACTGTATAGGAATGATTTTTTATACCAATACCGTTCAGTGAACCGTTGCTTGGGGTACAAATAAAAATAAAGAAGTGAAAGTGTATATGAAAAAAATTATTGCGAAAAAAGTATTTTCTCAATTACATATTAATTCCAAAATATGATTAATTTTCTCGACATATAATAATAATAATGGGGTTTAACCTCCGTTTTTGAGACACGACGGTCTATAACAGAGGCCACCCACATCATTATTTTTCAACCTTTATTAATTTCTTACTTTACATTTTGATGATGTGAGTGGAGGATCCAGAATTCGTATGCAGGCTAGGAATTGGTAGGTGTGCGGCTGCAGCCGACTATGATAGGAACTATGCCGATATTCATCAGGAGATCGTGAAGGGAAACTGCAGAAAACCTTCACAAGCATAGCCGGTTACATCGTTCTTGTCCATACGCCGACAGTTTAGTCAATCAACCGCCCCATTAATTATTTTTTTTAATTGACAAACTGCCGATGTCGGGATTCGAACCCATAACCTCCCAGTTCTCGACATATTACAGTACGAGTATTTCATAAATTGGTCTTTCGAATCTTTAGTATTATTGGTCAAACAAAATCAAAAATACAGATGTAACCAACATTATTTTAACACTTTAATGTGCAAATCAATTGGTAAATAATGTATATCTATCTCATATAGGTCTCAACCAATGTTGTTTATTTACGCCAAACGTTACATTCAAAACAAATAATTTTAAAAACAAGTGGCAATATAAACTAATTGAGTGAATCAGTTAAATACCCGTTATATACTGAATTTATGAAAAAAAGCTTCATACAGAAGTTGTTAATTTAAAAAAAAAAGAAACATTATTTGTAATTAAATTTTTGTTCTATTTCTTACGGTATGATAGATAGGCAGTTTTACCCATTTTCCAACGCATGGTTCCATTTTTTTTTCAAGAAAACAAAAAATTGCAGCTCGCTATCACTTTTTGTTTCTGAGTTATAGTGTTGACGGACGGACAGACATTTGCGAAAATTGACTAATATGAACACTTACATAACTATATGTTCATTTTATGAACACCTACAAAAATTTTTTTTTTCCTGCGATCATTATTCTCAACCGTTAGAGTCATGGAACTAAACTTAATATACCCTGATATATATTATATAACGGGAATAAACAGTAAGACCATCATTAATTGGTAACATGAAGTTTTGTCGGACATAAGAGCTAAAGATAAAAGTGTGCGTCTACAACATATCGAGATAGTAATATATGCGAGATTTGTTCTTTGTATATATCAAACTAATTATCTATTACTAGCAGTGTTTTTAATCAGAACTAAATACATCGGAGCTAATACATTGAGCTAAACGTAGATTTTTCCAAAAACTCCACTATAAAAAAAAAAAATACTTCTTTTTCAGTCGACTATCTTGAAAATTCTGCACAAAACAGGAAAATCAGTTCAATTCAGTTCAGTTTGAATAATTAAAAGTAAAAATATTCCAATTTAAAAAAAACAAGTTACCAACGTTTAGCCTAAGTAGCACCATCAAAATAAAACGGTGAATGTCATTTTATTTCCCTTTTCAAGATCAGACGGATATTGTCTAAACAATTTTCTGCTGTCATTCATATATTCGGTTTATGTATCATAGATAAAATAATAAATTAATGTAAAAAAATATTTTTTTTTTAAATCCGTTACGCAGGAGCTGCGCCAATTTCCTTAGAATACATAAATCACTCTCCAACGGTCATAATTTTGGTGTGATCATAATGAAATATAATATCTGATATGATTTTAATATTTGGATACTATGGAAACGACAATCAAAATTGAAATTCCAAAATTAAAACCAAATTTTAATAAAATAATTTTTATATTTATCTTACAGAAGTAGAGTGTCCGTGGAGATGACAAAATCAACACTAAATTTAACCAACTCCAAAAAAAGAAGAAGGAGATTCTATGTTCGACTGTAAAGTAATGTAACAGCTAACTGAGTTAATGAAATTTAATCGAAAAATGTATAAGGAGTAAAGTTGTGGAAAAGATCAAGTTTGCTAATAGAGATATTTAGAATTTTAACTTTCAATCTTTAATTGTAAATATTTCTGTAAATATTAGTGTAACAGAAAAATGATAAGACACAAAATTACAACAATACTTAGTACCTATAACTTAACACCTGATAAATTTTTCGAGTTTTCAAATATCAAGGGAAATATGTCAAATTTTTTGTTTTTTTTTCGGCACTATAGTGTGGATCGACCCTAATGGTGCAATACAGTTTATGACTTAGAATTATGTCTTACTTAAATGATTCGGTACAAATAGGTACCAGAGCATTACCTTACAATGCCATCATAGTTTTAATTCGTCCTGTATATAGACATATTTATAGTATGTAGATATTATGTAAATTATTTATTTGCATAGATATGTTTTATATTTTAATTAATATTTTGATTTAATTAGTTCTTTTCAAAGAAAAAGTGTGTTTGCTAGTATAAAGGGGTTGATAACCTTACATACTTATACTTTATAATTAAGTAAAGAGGCGTTCGCTCAGAATAATATATTTCATTTAGAACGTGATATTTACGTCTAACAAAAAACAGATAACTTTTCAATAATCTATGGAATGCTTGAGAACGTAAATAAAATTCGAACTATGTCTTTTTAAATATTATCTGAACGAAGTATCTTTAAAGACAAATAAAACACTATTAATATTATTTTTAGAAAATACTTTAAATTTTAATTATTCATTTTATTTGTATATTAGCTCCAGAAATATTTATTTAACATCTGTAACATTAACATCTGTCTTTTTTTTTTACTTTTTGTTTTGAAATTAAATATTTAAATCGTAAGAATGTTAAATTAAAAATGTTTATTTGTTGTTATTTAAAAACTATGTTGCATATTTAAAATTATACAATTTCTATACATATAATTAGAGATCGGATTATATGCATTTGCATATTTTGTTTGACGCTATGCAGGCTCACGATATTGTGAATAATTTCTTGATTTGCCTTAAATGAGCTAGTTTCACTAGCGGCGATAATATATGATGTGAAACCCTGAATTTCTTCACTGGTTCAACAGTTTTGTTACAGTCTATTTGGCTAATTCCGTCAAAAAACTCTAATTTTGTATACGTTGTGTAAACGGTCATTGAAAACACTCATTATCTTTGCGCAGAGTCATGCGATTTGAATTTGTACTCAGTATAACACATTTTCATGGTCTTCGATATTTTGTGTGACTCTTGATTAGGCATTCGCATGCGCAATACTATTTTGTTACTTAAATGGCAACCCTCATATTTGACCACGAATTATTTGTACCATTTTTTTCATGAATTTTGATGGTTAAAAATTTATAATTTATACATACAAGTGTTTCCAATTTATTTTCTTAAAATATATGTTATATCAGATAATGATCACCTTTTTGACAGATGACCGAGATAAATAAACGGGACATGTAAATGAACAACTAATATAGCAGTGACTGGTAGAAAGAGGGAATCCCTCAAAAAGGTGAATCTGTCAAAAAGGTGATCAATATCTGATCAATAAATTGGAAACACTTGTATGTATAAATTATAAATTTTTAACCATCAAAATTCATGAAAAAAATGGTACAAATAATTCGTGGTCAATTATGAGGGTTGCCATTTAAGTAACAAAATAGTATTGCGCATGCGAATATCTAATATAGAGTCACACAAAATATCGAAGACCATGAAAATGTGTTATATTGAGTACAAATTCAAATCGCATGACTCTGCGCAAAGATATTGAGTGTTTTCAATGACCGTTTACACAACGTATACTAAATTAGAGTTTTTTGACAGAATTAGCCAAGTATAAGAAAGTGAGAGAATTCCTACTATACGTGCAAGAACATGGAATGTCTATTTGAATCATGGAATTTTCATATCAATTACGATAATCGATGACATTCCAAGATTTAAAAATACACTAACAAAGAATTTCTAATTCAATGTATCTGCAGAAATACTATCTTTAAATATTTTTGGAAATGAACACTGGCTTAAAGTTTATAGACTGAATATCTGAAGTTTAGAAATGGACCGAATTGAAGGAAACAATAGAACCATCTACAGTGTCTACACCTACCTGCGAGTTAAGGAGCAAAAACTAAACAAAATCCCAAGAATAAAACAATAAAAAAAAGTTAATTTTTTTCTAATATTTATATTAAATTTGTTAAAAATTTTTTAATTTTATTAAAACTATTTTCACTCATGATAATTTTTTTAAGAAAGTAATAAAATGGGTGTCTCTGCTGATACAAGAAAATGAATGTGTTAGTAGAGACATACGTCTTATTCTTTTGAAAAGAAATACAACTTATTTTCCTTTTTATGATAACTGAAAATGATTAATTATAGGAAATTACCATAAATATTATAAAAAAAATTACGTTACGCAGGAGCTGCGTCAACTTAGCGAATTTCCTTAGAATACATAAATCACTGTCTAGCGATCATAATTTTAGTGTGATCAAAATGAAATATAATATCTGATATGACTTTAGTATTTGCAAAAATTAAATTTATTAATAACAAAAATCAAACATATATAACGATTATAGTTTATCGTTACTATGGAAACGACAATCAAAATTTTTTACAATAAAATATATTTCATGAATTCGTATCAAAAACAAGCACAAAATATTAAGTATCTCTCTTAATATTAGAATAATCGAAATATGTATAAGGAGTAAAGTTGTAGAAAATCAAGTATGCTACAATTCATTAATTGATCATTTTTCTCAAACTCTAATGTGAACAGAGATATTTAGAATTTTAACTTTCAATCTTTAATTGTAAATATTTCTGTAAATATTCGTGTAACAGAAAAATGATAAGAAACAAAATTACAGTAAAACTTAGTATCTACAACTCCTGATAAATTTTCGATTTTTCAAATATTAAGGGAGATAGTCAAATTTTGTGTTTATCCCTCCCTTTAAAGCCCCCTTTTCAATCGCCTACCAAAACCAAATGCGCCTCAAATACCAAATTTCATCCCAATCGGAATAAAACTGTGACCGCTAGAGAGTCCACAGACATTTAAAATCAAATAGGTAGGTATTTTTAACATCAAATAGGTAGGATCGATGGACATATGAAGAAATTTTTACGAAATTCCAACATTGGTGCAAAAACAATAACTGCATTTCCTTTGGAGGAAATTCGCTAAAAACCTTCTTGGAAGATTTTTATACATAATTGTCTCGCGACTTATATTTTAAGTTTCCGCTACTAAACTTGTAAGTATAGATGGCTCTACTATGTGCAACAATTTTTTACTGTTTTACTGCACCATAAGGAATTACAGTCAAATACAAATTACACATATATATACACCGTTGAAAGAACCGTTGAAGGTTTTAAGAAGGTCACCAGTTTATTAAGATTATGAACTAATGATAATTTATTTTCAAACAATCATTACACTTGAAATAATAATTAAATTATAATTTGAAAATAATAAATTAAATTTCTTTATAGTTTATATAATTGTATATTTAAAGTTATATGATATGAATAACTAAGAAGTGTATGTTGTCGTTAAATATAAATTTATCATCAGTTTATGTAATTATATATAATATATATAATACATAATATGTGTATTTACATTATAATGATGGTCTTACTTTAAATATCCCATACAACAAACACAATATCACAACATTACACATTATATACAAATTTATTCTTCATTCCCCCCACCCATTTCTCTCTTCGAGACTCTAATTGAGTGTTAATAAATGATTTGAGATAAACATATGTTCGTTTTCGGTACAAGAAACAAATTATATATATATATATATATATATATATATATACATATATATTTATTTACATATATATATATATATATATTTATTTATATATATATATATATATATATATATATTTATATATATATATATACATAAATATATATATATATATATATATATATATATATATATATATATATATATATATATATATATATACTGAATTTATAATTGTTTAAGTGAGTGACAAAAACTGAATGTTCTCACAAATCTGTTTGAATAGTTTTGTATCGGATACAAGACATGTTTTAAGAATTCAAATTCTGTTTTATATAGGAATATTGGATTCTAATTATCGTGAGCATCATCGATTAATACACTTTGTGTTATATTTGTTATATTAATACGTAGTTATATTATTACTGCATTAGATAGTATTAACTGAATTGATTTATAACTTGTTAATTCGATTTTTGGGAGAATGTTTGGAATAAAAGTAGTTCGAATATTTAAAATGAATAACTTTTATTCGAAGCATATTTTCAAAAACCGAATGAAAAAAACATAAATCTATTCAAAATTTTGAAATATGAGTAATACTGTTGTAGCCAAGTGTACAAACTGGTTTTTTCGTTTCCCCTTAGAACAAAAGAAGTTACAAACATTAAAAAATTTATGTAAAAAATATAGAAAAAATCTAAAATAACACAGGAATTATGTATCACCGAGGGATTGATTAACTGTAAAGCCTGGCAAACTGATATCCACATAAAAAAGGAACCTGATAAACTTGAATCTTCTTCAGTGAAACGCTACAGATCGCAAGAGAAACCAAATTCTTAGAAGTAATGTTAGACTCCTAACAAGCACAGTTACCTCATCTAGAATACAAAGGAAATAAGAGCAAATATTCTTTCATGCTCCGCAAGAGAGCATGTGATAAAATCTGGTCCTTAAACCCAAAATGATCCACAGTATTTTGGCCAATCATAACGTATGCTGCTCTTGCTCATAAATGCTGCTCTGCAAATAACGACATACACAAAGCTGTCCAGAATTCAAAGAAGGATTCTGAATTCTGTTTGCGCATTACTGGAGCCATGAACAACACAATTACGGTTAACATGAAAATCATACTAGGACTGACTCGACTGAACCGTGAAATAATAGATAAAGGGAGGTCTATCGCTTATAGACTACCTTGCACTTAACTGGATTTAAAATAATCAGTTTGGATATACAATAATGGTGGGAACATCAATTTTCACAGATTCCGTTTTTGAATGGGCACAGATGTACTTCCCACAATATACTACTCAAAACCTTTTACTGTAATCTGTGATGTGGACGGAAGGAGAACTGTCCTATCTCAAGACAGGAACACAGATGGCTCTAAAACTGGGGATGTTACCGGATCGGGAATTGATGGTGAAAGATCCAAGGCAAACATTAGCGTCAACTTGGAAATATCTGCTACCATCTCTCAGGCAGATGCCTACGTTATAATAGTTTGCATCCAGGATAACCTACGTAGGGGATACATAAACCAGAACGTATACATTCTCTCTGACAGCTGCAGCTCGTCAATCTGCCTTAAGAACCATGTCTGCAGCTGAAATCACTTCAGGAATAGTTAGGTATTGCCTGGCGGATCTACACAATCTTGCAAAACGTAAGGCTTAATTGATCTGGATCATACCCCAAGATTTATCTATCTATCTAGTACAAATATCCTACAATTTGACGCACCAAATTTTCCGCAATGTTTTTTATTGTTCACTACTTTCACAACACAGTTTTCTATTTGCGTTATATTTTGCGTTAGCTGTCAGTTGTTATGACAGAAAATGGTGCTCAGGGCCTAGTGCAGAGTGCCCAACATGTTGCTTTGAATAACTGGCCTCCGCTTAACACACAGACATTATTATTTTTTCGTTCAGACAGATTCTTTTTTTTTGAATAAGAATGTACATATTGTACACGTGCACATGTTTATTTTTAAAACTAATTAAATTATATTTTTTTGTGTACATACGATTGTATATTTGCTATTGTGATGAGTAGTACTATGAAGTATTTATTTATATTCTTCGCCAAAATGAAATGTGCAAATATCAATAAACAAGTAACATACATACAAATATTCTCTCATTTTTACTATATAATTCTTTATCATTCTTACTATCTCTATAGTATAATAGGTTTTTTTAACGTACACACATACGTGTACATGGAAAAAGCCTTGACCTTTTAAATGAACATGTTCACTTTTTTCCATTTCATTCCATTTTCTAATACAAACATCAAGTAATATCTTTTAATACAGAGTGTACAATATAACACGACGTTTTGCGCAAATTTCCTCCTGAAGGAAATAGAGCTATTGGTCTTGTATAAAGGTCCATCGATCTTACCGATAGATGTCGAAAATTAGCATCTTTGAAATTTATATATATATATATATATATATATATATATATATATATATATATATATATATATATACATATATATATATATATATATATATATAAGTATATATCTATATACAGTGTGTTCCATTTTAATTTCCCCAGGCCAATATCTCGAGAACCAAATAACATAGTAATAAATGTTTCAGGCAAAACTTTTAAGGTACCCAGAGCGAGAAATTATTATGACCTTACATTTGACCTTGAAATCAATTTTATTTTCAAGATGAAACCTACGTCAACTTTGATTTTGGAGAAACCTATAATTTAAACCAACAAGGAGAGACCTTTAATTTGTATTGCAGATCACCTCTCTAGCGGTCACGGTTTTCATTTGATCCGAATGAATTTTGGTATATTAGATGCTTTTGGTATTTGAAAGGACAAGTTCTCGTTAATATTAACATAAGAAATATTTACAATTTTCAGATTGAAATTAAAATCCTACATATACAAAAGAGTTAATTAACACATTAGAGTTTGAGAAAAAATGATCAGGTAATGAATTGCTGCAAGCATAATTTTCTACAACTTTACTCCATATACCTTTTTCGATTGTTTCAATATTAACAGAAAAATTTTTTATTTTGTGTTTTCTTCTTTCTCTATGCCCTCCTTTACCTTCCTTTGACCTATACCATTTATTAATAAAATTGGCCCTGCAAATATCAAAATCATATCAGATACAACATTTCATTTTGATCAGACAGATTGTTATCGCTAGGGAGTGATTAATGTATGCTAAGGAAATTCGCTAAATTGGCGCACCTCCTGCGAAATAAATTTTATATTATGTATTTCTGAGTTTAACTAACTGAGTTGTTCAAATACTATTCAGTTCTTGTTAACACATATAAAATAATAAATACAAACTCAATTAGGGAGTATTATGAGATAGTCGGCTAATATGGAATAGGGAGTACAAATGAAAAGGGCGAACAAAATTTGCCAAAAAAACTACAAATGTATTTATACCAAAGATATTTCATCAAAGTAATAATCTTTTCTAAAAGCAAAATATATTAATAGGAGTAGTAAATATTTTGTCGGGTTATATGGAATAATTTGACTTCATATCGGGAATTATAAAATACTGGTATTCCATATAAACCGACTCGCCATATTGGAAAAAAATAACATTCTGTGTATTGGGATTAGTCGGATTAGTTGGGATTAGTAAATCACTTACAAGAATGAACAAACAGCATTGAGCAGTTACCGCCTGAAATTTTCCAAACGCAGAAAACAAAATTGCATTTATTATGAGACCATTCTGGTGCTCACTTTCGCAAAGAGAAATCATAGCATTCCATTTAACACTATTCCAGAATACCCGAAATTTACACTGAGAATGGATATTGCGGATGCATGTGTCGTAATGGTTTTGCGAATGCGGCTGAGAATATTTTAAGGCTCACTTCCACGAAGGAGGAAGTAAATATCAAGTTTTATTTAAATGTCAAGTTCTTTTCATTTATTCATGTACCTAAATTAAGTGTCTCTTAAAAAAACTTGAAATTAACACAAATATTCGCATCCGCATCTGCAACATCCCAAATACAGAGTATACCTACTTTACAGTAATTCAGAGTTAGTTGACAATTATTTTTAACATTTTATAACTGCAGTTTGTTAAACATCGAATCTCTAAACCAGTGATTCTAAACTTTTCTTTTGTCGCGGCACACTTTTAGCGATTTCAAAATTTAACAGCACATAAAGAAACAGATAAGTTTAAAAGTTGTTTATTTACCTATAATAGAATGTGTAAAATCGTTTATGATAATAATTTTGCTTGCAAATTATTTATGCGTAAACGGTTAGCGAATACACAATTTTTTATAAAACAGGAAAACTTTTCTGTTTCTTCCCTCAAAAACAAATATCTTATAAAGTTAAACTTCAAAAATTAATTTAAAAATACAAACTTTTCTGCTAAGTTTTTAAAATGATATTAATATTAAAAAGTTATACACACTTAGAAACCAAATTAGATACCAAAATATATATATTTATACTTTTTGTTTTCCGGTAGTCACGAGTGAACTACCTTAAGTATTGTAATCATTATTATTAACAGATTTCCTTAGATCATACCGTATTTTATTTGATAAGTAATTTTTTTTCTTCATTTTTGACAATGTAGATGTAGAACATATACCTATATGTTTTTTTGTGCCCTTCTGCTTGTCGTATCGGATATGTGTACAACAAACATACGACGGCTGATGGCCCTGTTATCAGTAGTGTCCTCAATTGAACGTCCGAATTGTTGAGTGTATACGTATGAACAAATATATATGATAACACTATCTGAACCTTATATGGAATGGAAAGTGCTATGTGTTAGCAAAGGATAAAGAATATACACAGCTGTTTCAATGTGAATGTCTCTTGTGAATTATATATATATATATATATATATATATATATATATATATATATATATATATATATATATATATATATATATATATGTATATATATATATATATACGTGTTTTTTAATTAATCATACTAAAGTATACACTTAAGGTATTTCCAAACTATATCAGCTGATCGGGTACTCGCGCAAAAAGAACTATATGGAAAATTAAATGCGAATCAGGGAGATTAATACTATACATTTTATGATTAATATTTGTTTAGTTTGATGACAAACGTATTTTTAATTAACCGTACTAAAGTATACACTTAAGGTATTTCCAAACTACATCAGCTGATCGGGTACTCGCGTGAAAAGAACTATATGGAAAATTATATGCGAATCAGAGAGATTCCGTAATCAAACATCATACATATACCGTGTGTGTTGGACAGCTTTTCCTATAGGGCATTAATGTTAAATATTATTTACTATAATAACTATACACAATGCTTAATAAAGATATAAAAATTTTCTAGCAACTGACTATATTGAGAGAGTTCAAAGTAAAAACATTCGGAATCGTGCATTTTATTTCACCATGTTTATGAAGATGCATGTTAAATTTCTCCAACTTACGTAACGATTTTCTCAAAAACGCCATGGGGATAAATTATCAAAAAAATTCAGCTGATTTCTGCGGATTCATTTTACCCATATTGTCAATTTCGTGAAGTTCTTGACAATCTAATAATAGTTTGGAAATACTTTAATTTTATTTCAGCACCAAAAATGCCACACTCATTTCCCAAAAGCTGGACTGACTGATTAGTTTTCGATGGAACAAGGACATTGGAATATCTAGAATATAAATGCCGGTTATAAAATTTTCCATAGTTAAATAACTATTGTAAGGTACTGGTGTCTAATAAGATCCACTTTTTGTAAAATGACTACAAAAACGTAAAATTTCGAAATAAACAAGAATAAATAGAAATTTAGTAAACATTGATTATTGAAATGCAACCATTGATATTTGAGAAAAATCATCACAATTTATTATGTTTCCATTAAAAAAAACATAATTTTAATAACCTCGATTGTGGGCTTTATTAAGAACCGGGTTTCTTAAAAAACTTTGAAAAATCAAAGGTCAAATCAAATTTATCAATATCTATTTAGATCTATGAAAAACTGAATTAAAACAAAAAATTATCATAATATTTTCTTAAATATCCTCATTTTTTTGTTACTGTGTACTTATTGTTAACTAAATAATTTAAAAAAAATGTCGAAATCAGTATTTTATTTTGAATCACAAACCACCCTGGTCCTTATCTGGAGTCTTAGGGAAAAGTATCGAACTTTGCTCATGGAAGGAACTAAATTGGCTAAATGAACTAATAAACTGTTTTTGTTTACATGGAACATAGAAGCTTACTTTAATTTATTGTATCTTTAAGTTATAAAATATGCTATTAAAGTGAAAATTTATTTAAATTAATTAACAAAGAATGTTTAACTTAATACTCTTAATAACGCCTGGGCCTTCTTATGATGCAATCCAGTGGTCTTTAATACGGGTAGTAACAAGCGATGCCAAAAATGTCGTTGAAAACAAATGAAGAAAGAAATTAATAGGATTCCCCCTTGCTTCCAATGATAAAAAGCTTAGATATTAAGATATAATGATAAGAGCAAAAAAAAACAAAAATTATTCCAAAAATTTCAAAAACGTGACTGTCATATTGATAAAATGATATTGATAAACACGGATTTGCTCTCTAACCGAAAACGCATTCCACTAAAAGTGTTGTAGCATTTTTGTCTGATGATCTTTCTGTTTATATGTTGGATATTTTATATTAATTCAACAATACCTAAGTTTCATGATTGAGCTTTAAAAGGAGCCAGGCCTTGTTTGGCGACAGTACCTAACTGAAATATTGCGGTAATACATTCCATAGTATAATGATTGTCTAAATTTAAGAAAATAACTAATACCTGAAATATTACTAATAACTAAAAAAAATACCCGGTAAGAAGAGTATGCTATATATGAACCTTGAAACCTTGAAACAAGGTGAATGCTCTTTTAAGTGTAAACAATTAAACTCGGATATTTTTCGAAATTCAACTTCTGGAAAATGAGTGATTGGTGAGTAAGGGAGAAAATCCTTGTTAAAAAAAACTTTCACAACGATTTGAAAAAACTTAATGACTTAATCGAACTAACTAGACATGTGTTTTAAAATAAAGCCACAAGGGAGTTAAACAGGTTGTTACAATTTGGGTAGTAAAATATTCATGAACGGTGAAATATGGTGAATATGAATCTATTAATATTAACCCCAAGAGTGTGGAGAAGTTAGTCGAAGTTTATAACTTGATGAAGATCTATTTAAACTAGTGCAAGGCATTTTTTTTGAAATTTAACTCTGGAGAGTTGAAAATGGGACGTTTAGGCGGATTGTTCCATCTTTATCTTATTGAACATAATAAGATAAAATTTATAGTTCTTATTAAATAACTAGTATTGTGGCATATATCATGTCTTTGGGTCGTCTTCGTTTTGTTAAAATGTATTTTATTCTATTGGATGCTGTAGAAAAATGGGACATATATATACTACTTTCCACGATTCTCCCATTTTTCTACTCACCCTATATATACATATATATATATATATATATATATATATATATATATATATATATATATATATATATATATATATATATTTATATCTATATATATATATATATATATAGGGGGAGTCGAAGCAAGTGGATAATAGCACACATCTCCACTTCCTTCCACGATTCTCCCATTTTTCTACAACAACCAATAGAATAAAATACATTTTAACAAAACGAAGACCACCCAAAGACATGATATAAGCCACAACCAAAACACTCATACCAATGTGCACACAAAAATAAAGCAGGCGGGTCAAACAACGCTGTCAAACCTATGTGAGCATAAATAATCATATCCGGGGCCCGGAAACCCTTGAAAAACAAATATACGATATGGATTACCAGGGTAACATATATTAAGACAAAAACGAAAATTATTCTTGTATTATGATATTTATATTTACATACGTATCAACAATTGTATTAAAATTTATTTGTAATTTTAATATTTATTATTATCATATAGTCCACTCATTATATGCATTTGGAAATGCAAGTGAACCGAGAAAGCATATTTTTTGATTGCGTAGGGAGGGGGGGAGTAGAAAAGCTTAACAGCAAATTGTCGACCAAGATTTCCTGTGTGCATTCTCCGCCATATATATATATATATATATATATATATATATATATAAATATATATATATATATAAATATATATATATATATATATATATATATATATATATAGGGTAACTTCCAGTTTTTGGCGAATTTTCGAATGTTGGTTTTGTACCGATGAAGCGAGAAATTTCTTTCGAACCCATCTAGTAAATGTAAACAATCACAAAATGTTACACATACATATATATATATATATATATATATTTATATATATATATATATATTTATATATATATATATATATATATATATATATATATATATATATATATAAATATATATATATATATATAAATATATATCACAAAATGTTACACATACATATATATATATATATATATATATATATATATATATAAATATATATATATATATATATATATATATATATATTTATATATATATATATATATATATATATATATATATATATATTTATATATATATATATATATATATAAATATATATATATATATATATATAAATATATATATATATATATATATATATATATATATAAATATATATATATATATATATATATATAAATATATATATATATATATATATATATATATATATATATATATAAATATATATATATATATATTAATATATATATATATATATATATATATATATATATATATATATATATATATATATATATATATATAAATATATATATATATATATGTAAACAAGGTTATGAAAACAAATAAACCTCGTAGTATATTAAATTTATTCAAATGGATTAACCTCAAAACTATCCGTAAAACACACACGAATAGCACTACAGTCTAAACTAATAGTTTTAGCAACAACTAACTTACTACAGCTAGTAGCTAGCTTTTAAACATACTATTAATATTATCATCATCAATCCATATAATATTATTTGAAAATAATCATTTACTAAATAATAATAGCATCAAAATTTTATCCGACATGTTGTTTTAATAGAATATCAACACTAATTAAACTCAGTTGGTAACACTAATAGTCTTATAGTTTACTGTATAATAGTTATCATCAGTAGCATCGGTGTCCTTAAATAAACTTCTATAACAACTACCTTTTATTATTTTGTTATTACTTAACGTAAATGTTCATCAGTCTTCTAGTAAAATGAGCTTATAAAATATTGAAGGAGAAGATTGACAAAATTTAAACAACTAATTAATTAACAAGTTGCCATTTTTAGTAATAAAATCACCTATCACGGTCTTGCGTCAGACCATGTTTAATCGTAGACGACGATTACCGTACTATGTTTTATAGGAAGGATTGGAGATGATTTTTAGGCCTGTGTAACAAAAAAGCTCAAATTTAAAACGTAGCGTGAGACCCACCATTTGATGGTATGTACCAATTTCAGCTTCAATAGTTTCCAAGATATTTAACCCAAAAATCGAAGTTTTGGTGGCTCACTCACATTTTGTACTCATGATTTTTGTCAGAAAGTAATTTTCCTATCAAAACGTGGACTGTCCTTTATAGATTTGCTATAATCTGAGAATATTTACAAAATAAGTTAATACCCTCGATAGGACATGACACATACAACGCTTTGTCGCCTCCCATTAACATACAGCATCGTTTCGATTCATAAAAATGTCGTTACGCATGAGCTGAGTCAATTTAGTGTAAAATTTCATGTATTTGTAAACTCTTTAGTGACCCAATTTCAGTCTGGTCAAATGAACAAATGAAGTTCGTTTATGAGTAAAATCGGACTTGGGTAAAGAGTGAAGAAAACACAAATAAAGAATGTCTCTCTTAATATTTGAAAAATCGAAAAAATTATCGAAAAAGTCATAAGTCATAAAGTTGTAGAAAATCAACTTTACAACAATCCATTATCTGATAGTTTTTTTCTAAAATAGAGATATTTAGAATTTTAATTTAAGTATTTCTATAAATATTAAGAGTAACAGAAAAAGTGATAAGAAAACAAAATGTAGTAACTTATTAATTATTTATTTTTCCAATATTCAGCGAGATATTCCGAATTTCCAATATTCAAAGAGTGATTCCTGAATTCGTAATCTGATTAAATTAGCTTTATAAGCAATTTAGATTCATAAGCAAATTAAGCACAAATATTAGTAAAACTAGTCAAATGTGTACATAAGATTAGTACCCTTTAAGTTATTGGTTCTATAAAATAGGATAGAATAGATCCTACTGAGTCAGTAACACAGACCCACCTGTAACCCATTCTCGACCCAAGTAGGTTGGGAATCACCTACTGGCCGCCAGTAGAGTATTATAACTTTGGAGCGTATAGAGAACCTACGTGGCCATTATGATTAGACAATAGCGTTCATGGTGGCAAAACTTAGCATTTCTTGTGTAACAATTTAAAACTTGGTGCTATATAAAATAAATAGTGTATATAATGTTATGATTAAAATTTATTAAAAAATGTCTGTTGTTAATATTAGTAAAAGTGATTTTCCAAAAATTATTGTCCCCGATTTACGACTGTCATTTGACTAAAAAGGACATAATTTATGCTTAAGTAAACAGAAACTTGTGTAAAATGTCGAAGAGTGTAAAATCATGCATGATAGTATGCTATATGCTAAAATTATTCGTCAAACTTACTATGATAAAGCAACATTTTAATGTTACGATTGACTTAAGTTATTATTCACTTATTATAATGATTATTATATATATACCTAATAAAAAATTATAATTCAGTTATTTAAATGTTTTAAGTTTACATCAATCGAAACGTAGATGATCAACTACGTATTTGTCGATCAGTAACTACGAATAAATCTAAAACATCTGAATCTAAAACTTCTGGAACCAGGCGAAAAAATTATGTCAGACAAGAGATTTTTTAGTATAAAATAATCTCTCGATATACCTAATGATAGACTATTGTTACTCCTCAAAATTAAATACTATTTTATAAATAAACTATGAAAATTAAAATTTATATTTATAATATTTAATAACCCAGAATTTGTATAGATACCCCTGGAAACATTACAATTTAGAGTCCATATTTTAAAATTAAATTATCTATATAATGATTTAAATAAAAGATCTCTAATTTGGGAAAGTACGTCAATATAAACTCAATTAAAGTTCTAAATATATTAAGAAATAATACTGAATTGATAAACAATTACGTGATATGTTAACTCAAGTTTAAAATTACAGATTGTGCTGACAGCCTCACAAATAAACTGATAATTACCGAAAGAGGCGCCCCCGTTTTTATGCTCTATATGAATGATAATTAGATGGAGACTACACAAGGAGATCGAACTCCATGTAAATAAATTGGCAAAAATAAGATGTCAGTTGTGTCGCTTCTATACCGGAAACACTGGGCAGAGTATAAGGCGCGAGTTTTATTTGAAAAACATGACGCATTTATGTAGTATTATAAAAATTATTTGCAGCCAAAGTATTTTTTAAATAAAATACGTTTTTTAATAAATGATAAGTAATTTCAATTATTGAATAAGGAATTAGTTGAAATTGAAGTGATAGTTAAAAATTCGCAAAATAATTACATAACAATAAAAAACAAAATAATTATAAAACATCTAATAATTAAATTGTAATCTTTAAAGTTCAAATTGTAAAAATGCAAATAAATTATTGAATCAGATATTCAATTAAACTTTTATTTATTAACAATAAATAAAATAAAATAATAGCTTCCAAATAAAACTGGTTACTTGCTTACTTCAATTCTATTTATTACACTAAACTCACTTCGGTACGGATGAACAACTAGCGACGCTAGTGGCATAAAAAGTAAATATAATTTCTACCATTTCGTTACCAATTGTCCCGTTTTAGTTCGATCTCCTTGTATAGTCTCCATGGCCAATCATTTGTATTCCGTAAATATCACCAAGCGTCAATATGGCCCAACAATAAATAGTCGATTTTGTTATAGAATATCATTGAACTATTGGAGGTAATTCTTCAAACAATATTGCCAAAACTCACTGTATAATATTAATGGTAGTACTATACTTAATAATAATGCTTTCCTGCGTTCCTTCATATTATAATAATGTTATAGATTAATCAAATTAAAATACATAAACACTAACTAAAAAACATCGTCGCCTAGAGTAGGTACTTTTTTATATAAAAACTCTTTAATCAACTAATTTTTTTTCATTATTTTTTCATAATATTATTTTTTTAAATTAATACGCTGTGAGTTGGATATTTTTAGAAAATTGTTTTTAATTGAATAATACAATCAGTATTATGTTTTTAAGCCAATGAAACGTTTTATAATTTAATCCAGATGACTTATACCTTACATGATTTATATCCTGTATACAGAATAAAATGTTTTGTTTATGGACGTTACTTATCAACGTGAAGATTTTTCATCGGATCTTTATAGGTCCCTTGTGGTAAACAAGACCATTTTTGGCTATTGGTCTATGTGTATCTTGATTCGTAATAATGTTCGGTAGAGCTATCAAAAATACTTTTAGGCCAAGAATGCACCACTGGGATTGAGTGGGAATTTTCTCAAAATATTTTAAATCTTTTTGTGTCTTTTTTTTTTAAATAATTGTTGTTTTTCATTTTTAAACCCTTATTTTCGTATATACAATTGCCTTTAGTACTTCATTAACTTTAAATTTAGTACTGTCATTAACTTTAGTACTTCACTACACTAGGTGGTTTTGGGAGTGGAGTGAATCTTCCATTGTGGAACAAGAGGAAAAATATTGTTATTTTAATCTAATGCAGACTTTAAAAAATTTGGCATGAGCCATATACACTCCATATGAACGGATTTGTATTTTTATTTTTCCGTTGCCTATATATATATATATATAGAGGTAGATTGTAAAGGCTGCCCTGGACGGACTACACTTCGACCATAAGGTCCATTGTGATGCCTTAGGATGTGAGAATGTGAGTGGAGTGGAAGGAATTTGTGAGTAGACTAGGAATTGGTAGGATATGCGGCTGCAGCCGACTATGATAGGAACTATGCCGATATTCATCTGGAGTTTGTGAAGGAAACTGCAGAAAACCTTCTCAAGCTTAGCCGGTTACTTCGTTCTTGTCCATACGCCGACAGTTTAGTCAATCAACCGCCCCTTTTTTTTTTATAATTGACAAACTGCCGATGTCAGGATTCGAACCCATAACCTCCCAGTTTCCAAGTACTGCATACTGCGCAGACATGACGCCTTAGACCGCTCGGCTACTTGACTGATATATATATATATATAGATATACATATATATATATATATAGATACACATATATATACATATATATATATATATATATATATATATATATATATATATATATATATAAATATATATATATATATATATATATATATATATATATATATATATTGAAACATACTAAGTAGAATATCTATATTAAAGCAGGGCAAAGTGACACTATCGAATGCAAAACTACAAGTTTAAGTAAACTCTACCGTTGAAAATGTATCAAGCAAGCATTAAACTTTTCTCAATAGAAAACATCCCAATCAAGGTATCATTTTTTAATAAACATTTGAGATCAGCCACAAAGGTCTTACATATATATAAATATAAATATATATATATATATATATATATATATATATATATATACGCATATATATACGCATATATATATATATATATATATATATGCGTTTATATATATATATATATATATATATATATATAATCTAAAAAATATATATTATTTAAATAAAATTTACTGTTAAAAAAAAAAACTAAAAAAACATATTTTAATTGGAATATTAACTAAATAATGCAAAATAATTTAAAATAAAAATAGAATAAAGAGATTGACAACAAAATTAACTTTAATATAAACAAAAGCATGGGATGCTCTCTACTTACTTTTGTAAAAGCAGAGCCATCATGAAGACGTAAAGAGAAAGAATCCCATGCTTTTGTTTACTTTAAAGTAAACAATCACTTTACCTTATTTCTATTTTAAATTATTTTGTATTTTTTATTTCCAATAAAAGCGTGTTTTTTTAAACTCTAAATTTAATTTTTCGTTTTTTAGTCTGAAAACAAAATTTTTTGTGTTGTAGTTGTATTTTCGTTATTATTCCCACGAGTGAAGGAATGAATCCAATTCTTACCAAAGAAAGTGTATATCGAATATAGCATAGGAAATTTATGTCAAATAATTATTTTTTCTATACATGGTTATATATAAGTTAGAGTTATGCAAATATGCATTTTGGCTATTAATAAAGTTAAATTTTTATTTTTTATTATTGTATTGTTATCGATTCTTAATACATCTGCAAATAAATAAATTTCAGATTATTCAGAGGTCCGGAATTGGGTGAAAACTCACTTAAAATTCCTTTACATTCATACATAGATATATAGATAGATAGATACATACATGTCGTCTAACTCATGGGCATGGCAAGAAAACTCAAATAAACGGAATAAGTAATAAGAAAAAAAATTTTACAAAGAAACATAAATTTTTGTTTAAACAAAATTGATAATAACAACGAGGTGGAAAACTTTATTACAAAATTTCAAAAAGCTAAACAAAAATATTCTGTCACAGTCACACATCAACCTCTACAAAAAAATGTCGTCTACAGTTGGATTGTGAACCCGTGTTGTGTGAAAAAAATTTACTATGTTCTCTGTTACATTTTTGCTCTCTTCTTTTCTTATCATTTTTGCTTTAACGCCGAAACTGAATTTTAATTGTTGAAATGAATAAAGTCAAATAAATTATATTTAAAATAATAGTATTTTAAGTACTAGGCTAAGTATCGAAAAATGTTCACGTAATTGTGGTAATCAAAGTTTAAGGACTTGGACTTAATCGACTTACCTGGTGACAGCATTGTCCTGCATCCCCAATGGTAACCAAATAACAACAGCAATCCAACAATATATATACAGGTGTACCTAAAAGATCTTTATAATAATTAGAAAGAGGGGTACCGCAAATGGGTCCTAGCACCAAGACCAAGGGGTATAATAATTAGAAAGAGAGATACCGCAAATGGTTTCCTAGCACCTAGACCAAGAGGTCCTATGTGCTCCCCTTGAGAACAACTTGTCACCCAAAGGCGTGACGTCTCCGGATAAGAGATGCTATTGTAAGTAAATGAAGCTATAGGATTCGTTTGAGGCCAGACGTCGCACAGAAAGCCCACATCTACTCCGCCCAGATTGCTCCCAGGATTGATGGATCCAAGGTTTCGGACCCAAACATTATATACCTATAAAACATTTATACCTTTAAAACACCTATACTATGGCTTAAAACAAGAACTTTTTTTTAATAGAACGGATTGCTAGATTTTGATAGAACATAATATGGTGATACCGTTTTATCAAACAAAACAATTTTGATAATTCAACCCTCCTCAATTTTTATGCTCATGGTAACTAAAGATTTTATGTACCAAATTTAGATGAAGTATGTTGTTTACTACAAAAAAAGGTACTCTTTATAAAAGTCAATTACTCACCCGGTTTACTCAAAATTTGGAATTTTAATCATTGGCAGCTGCAATTTCGACAAAAAGATTAAATTACGAAAAAAATTATTTGTAATATATTCCAGGTATTTTTTAGATAAAAAAAGTACTTTTAAAGCATTGTACCTTTTGAGGACCTTTTAGGGACGTCCTATATTATATATATATATATATATATATATATATATATATATATATATATATATATATATATATATATATATATATGTATATATATATATATATATATATATATATATATATATAAATATATATATATAAATATATATATATATATATATATATATATATATATATATATGTATAAAAATAGGCTTATTATTCTCCGTCCACTGTTTCAAAGTGCGAATGTCACGTATAGAAAATATATTTGTAAAAAACGTAAATAGCAAAAGAAAAAAAAAACCTGTAACTGAAATAAAATGCAAATAACAAAATGAAAACGTAATAATTTTATGTAAATGGTTCACAACCCTGTTTAAAGTACTACTATGACTGGTTAAACACATTTTAACCAGTCAGTAGCAACACAACGTATATACCCGTTGTCTTCTATCCTAAATAGTGACTTCGTAAAAGATTGAAGCCACAATTACCTATAATTACAAGAACAGTACTGCAAATATTATCAATATTAGAATGGATTAATGTCCCACAATCACGTCCAGGCTCAACCTATTTTAGTCACGTAAACCGAAGAACTACCAGTTACATAATCATTAAATTTGGTACACCAGGAGAGATATTATATATTAATATATATATTAATATATATATATATATATTAAATTTTGATATTGTTTGATAAGTAATTTGAGATCAATGAAAATGTTCATGAAATTATAATAAGATATTCCCCCTACCTACACCAAACTTATATGTATAAGTAAAATTATAAATTTTTAAAAACCCCAACGCAGTAATATGGAACATAATAAGAACTTTACGTTACTTCCACCAAATTTTTATGTTTAATAATAATGTTAATAATCTGCCTATACATCATCTTGGAAAAGAGCTGATATTTTTCAAACGACTGAATCGATCTATCAAACATAGTTAAGAACCACCGAATGGAAGCCAAGCTATCTAATAAAACCTATTTCAAATCGATTTGAGAGATACGATGCCACAAACAGACCCACAAACAGACAGACAGACTGACACACGGATGTATCAAACTTACAACTCCCCTCTTGTTGCGTTGGGGAAAGTGAAAAATCAATCCTTTAGTTCTTGTCGCCACCCCGACGTTAGCGTACATTAAATTACCTTTGACTTTCGACTTTAGTGATCAAAATTATAATACCTTAACTTTAAACCGAAGCATTAACTTTTCACAACATTTAAAATTTTGTGCTTTCAAATCAAGCACATGCTATACTTACCACGCCATTGTCGAGAAAGCAAAGATTTGGCTCACTTGGCTCTTTTTCGAACATATGCACTTCATCTAATTGTTTTATCTTAACGATGGATATGCACACGTAGAAGACACCAAATGAATCCAATTTTGCCGATCAGAGGATATTTATCTCAGGATCTAGTCCAGAGCCCTAGTGCTTCGAGATACTAGGTTGACGATTTTTAACGACTTTTTCGGAAATATTGTACCGCATTCGGTTATAATGGTACCTGCCATACCGTTGCCGGGAAACCAATGTTTGGCGCGCCTCAGTAAAGTTCGCCGCAAATTGACTTTTTTGTTCCTATTTAGGACCAAAGGTCCTAAGCATGGTAACTTGTATAAAAAAAAGTATTTAACAGTACAATTAAATACGTTGTCGTTACAAAACCACATATTTTTTTTATAAAATAAATAAATTTCTATTAAAAAAACCTATTTTAAAACAAGCTTTTTATAGTAAAACTAATTTTCTACAACTTTATTTCTTATGTATTTTTCGATTTCTTCAATATTAAGAGAGACATACCAAATTTTATGTTTCCCCCTCCCTCTAAATCCCCCTTTCCCTTTGTCGATTATTTCCATGCTTACCATAAAAATGCATTGTCATCGAAACTGAACCAACATATACAAAATTCAACTCCGTAGGATAAGAGGAAGTGGTTCTAATTCAGCTTGTAAGATTTGACCTGAACATACATCCATACATGCATACATGCATATATACATACATACACACATACATACATATATACATACATACATACATACATACATACATATACACATACATTACAAGTTAAATAAAAGCTTGTAAAAAAGAGTTTATAATAAAAAGCATACTATACGAAAATTCTAACGCAGAATAATATACCAGAGAAAGATAAAATTATTAGATAAAATTGTAAAGATTATCTTAAATAGTATCTGAAAATTAAAGTAAATTCTACCTTCAATGTCTGACAAACTCTCTTGTACAACATACAAACTCAGTTTCTAGCTAGGCAAGGCTTTACTTGTGCTTTCATTTTATTCATTTCATCACAGCAATGCTGAAGATATAGAATGAAAATACTGATTTGAATAATTTAAAATATTTTCTAGTTCATTGAGTTTTTACGATTGATGCTCATTCGAAGAAGCTTCTTCTCTTTTTTTTCACTTGCAATTATGTTCGATTGTTTGGAAATCGTAATAAATTTTTGTTTGCTTCAAAAATTGCAAACACGACTTTAAAACTTTCTTCAT
Organism: Nineta flava; assembly: GCA_963920215.1. NCBI lineage: Eukaryota > Metazoa > Arthropoda > Insecta > Neuroptera > Chrysopidae > Nineta > Nineta flava. Next base: position 44,151,440 of record OY986040.1, read on the forward strand.
CGTGCTGTTTTTTTTTTTTCTTTTCTTATTTAAGATAGAGGAAAATGAACACAAGACAAAAAACCTTCATATTCATCAAGTTGTGAAGAAAACGAATCGAATAATTATGGTTGAAAAAAAGACAAATTATAAATTTATATTTTTATATTCGTTCAAGAGTAATGATTCGAAAAATTGAATTAAAATTATTATTTTTTGCCATGTATAAATATTACTCTGTTTGTAATTTATGAATGTTTTTCACATAAAATTTTATAATTGAGTTACAGAAGGTCATTCTACATCCCTCGTAAGAGTTCGTGTTTTATTTTGAAATATAAGGTTGGGTATACATTATCTTCTATTTGTTTATATCCGACAAAAAACATAAATGTTGATCGTTGAAGTTTTCGCACACAAAAATAATTGATAGACCAAAAACAAAAATTTTCGCCTGCAAAATTAGTGAAATCTACGTACTAAGGACTAAGTGTGTGAACAAAATTGAATAAATGATTGGTATATATTATTGGGTAAGTTTCTCCGGTGCAGATTTTACTTGGCAAGTGGATTTCATAACAATTGTATACAAAGAAATAAACTTGCCAAAGAAAATATGAAAACCCTACACCTGGGAAACTTACCCAATCATTTTTTCACTTTTATTAAAAATCTTGGCCCTTACATCGACTGTTTTCACAATTTTTCGAATACTCAAGCAGTTAATAACAATAACCAAAATACCCATAAACCCATCGAAAACGGAACCAGTAATAACCACAGCGAAAAAAACAATTTTGCGGCAAAGAAATGTTCCCGGATCTAATGAAACAAAACAGCGTTATGGTCATCTATTAACTGCTCTTGTTTCCAAAATAAAATAAAATGGCCCTTACACTACATTTGTAGGCGAATTTTTTTGATTTTGTTGGGTTATCAGTACTTTTTGTATGCGAAAACCGTCCTTCCCACGTTTATGTTTTTGGTCGGATGTCATTACTTTTTGCAAACTTTTTTACTTTTAAATAAATAGAAATAATAGTTAAAAAAAAAAATTTTGGTGGTTTATTCTATGCAGTAATTTAAGCAAGCAGAAAATATTTGATGTCCAATTAAAATATAAGCTGCGCCTTTAATTTTTTTTCTATAAGATTAGCATTGTAAAATTATATTGTAGCTAGTGAAAAAAAATTACTAACTGATTTAATTGCTTAAATAACCGGTATATCCTTAATTTATGTAAGAAAGTTTATAACAAAAGTTGTTTATTTTTAAAAAAGGAAACATTTTTTGTTTGTACTATTTTGTTCTATCTTTTTTGGTTTCAAAGATGGGCAGTTTTGGCCTTTTTGCTCCAACATGGTCCGATTTTGCCCATTCACGAACTTGACCTTACTTTTTAGTTCTAGAACACATATACAAAATTTCAGCTCCTTATCTTTTTCGTTTTTGAGTTATCGTGTCCACCGACGAACAGACGGACATGCGAAAATGGCCGAATTATGTCATTTTATGAACAGATTGAACACCTATGTCATCCATTTATATCTGCGATCAATATTTTCAAGCGTTTCAAAGTCGGGGCTAAACTTAAGATACCCTGGTATATTTACATATATCGGGTATAAAAATTATCATCTTCTAGATAAAATAAAGATATTCGAACTATTCAGACTTCTCTGGGTGGTTTCAGGCTATAGAATATTGATGTATACTATGGTGAGTAATTCAGATCACAATTTATCTTTACAGAAATAATCTTTATTCTGTATTTATATAAAACTACCATGTAGAAAATATACTTCGTAAGAATAACATTGTAATTTTAATTATAAAAATTCTCGTTTTCCAGGTAAAATTTTCAGACTTTTCTGATTGGTTTCTGGAAAGAGAATATTTATAATAAGTGAGTGAGTCAGTCAGTCTCCAAAATGTCAAATTTTGAGGTTAAATAACTTGGAAATATTTATGCTGTTTTGATGAAATGTAAGATGGCTCTCTACACTTTCACGCTACATTTTTTACTGAGATCTAAAGGACTAAAAACCGTCTCCAATCCTTCCTGTAAACATAGTTAGTGCTTAAACTTGGTCTGGTACACTACTGCAGTATCTGTTTCTCATAGAATTTTCAAAATTTATTCATATTCCAAAAATATCTATGAAATTAACCTTTATAAATATTCTGCAGAAGTAAACTCGTGAACAAATATAATATACTTCAATTAGTAACGAATGTAATATGGGCCACAAAAGTAAAGCTCATTTTGTTGTTGAGTTGTACCCTATTCATTCGGTAGATAGTTAGTATATTTTACAATAATAATATTTATTTTATTCCTTAAAATGCCAAAGGCTTTGAATACGCCATACATACAGTAAAAAAAATACTAATTAAAAAAGTTTTAAAAAAAAGCATTATGTAAAACAGGTTATGTAAAAATGCCCAGGATACAAAATGTTCGATAAAAACTTATATATACTTAAATAGAGCTTAAAAAACTTAAATAAAATATTCGATAAAAATCTCATTTAGTAAAAATGCTCAGGATTCACATAGAACTTCACATGAATTGTGTAATAGCATTTTGTTAGAAAACAGAGAAAACTGAAATCTAAGTTTATGGTACTTCTTAACTAAATTAATAATATTATTTTCAATACAACAGAGAATAACAAACTCCTGGAAAAGGTTTTGGTCTCTCAAACACATTTTTTAAAGTAACATACCCATGAGCTTAAAACGTAAAGTATGGAACGCGTGTATCCTACCAACAATGACCTACGGTACGCAAACGTCGGCCCTGACCATCTCACATTACAAAATACTAGGAACATGTCAAAGGACCATGCAGAGAAGCATGTTGGACATTAAAAGAAGTCATTCAATACCTAGTAACAACATTAGAAAACAAGAACAAATATTAAGGATGTTGTGGTTAATATCAAACAAATGAAATGAAGTTGGGCGGGAACTGTTGGTAGAATTAAAGATGATCGTTGGACTTTAAGATGCACGTTATGGACACCTCACAACCATAAGAGAAAAATAGGCCAACCACCATGTAGATGGAGAGACGAGATCGCTGCTTTTGCGGGTAGACAGTGGAGTAGATTGACTACAAACAAGAAGGAATGGAATGCACTGGGGGAAGCCTTTGCCCAGGAAGTGAGCTGTTACAGACTTATATTATTATTAATATATTTTCAATAATAATTATTGTACGACTTGTAATATGCATTACTTCATGAAACAGTCATTTAAGTATGATTTTAGATCACAATTAATTAAATGCCTCAATCAAGAGATCACCTGGCTTTTATTTTTATAAATCGAAAAGCCGTAACATGTGATTCACTGCCATTATACTCTATAAAAAAATGAAATACTGCTTTTTTTATATGTACTATTTTCTTAAAGGTTAAACACAGTAAAGCAGAATATATAAATAAAGTTACAAATATGTAAATATCAAAGTTTACAAAGTGTACAAACTATGTATAATGATCATAAAATGAATATTAATAGTTAAAATTAGGAAATAAAATTTTTCTTCCAAACATACACTCACGATCATAAAAATTGAACCAGTTGAAATATTTTAAGAGTTACTATATGTAATATTATACATATATTTAATAATATATACGCTTAGAATGTGATTTTCCGGTTCAATTTTTATGAACGGGTGTGTACATACAAACGGGGGTGGACAAACTTTTTTTTTTTTTTTTATTTAAAATAATTTGGCAAGGGCCATTAAGCCATTAAAGCCATTAACAATATGGTTATGTGGACAAACTATAATCACCCATTATGATAATAGTTTGTCCAAAAAAAAAGATTATAAAAGTAGTATTTATATCTTTTAGTGGATAAAAGCAGTACAGTTTGAAAACTACTGCTTTTTTACTTTGCAAAAATAATTTACTGCTTTTATTTTTAGAAAATGTAAGCAATTTGAACTATTTGACCAACTTAAAAAATTATTATCTTGTTGAAGTTTTATATATGATAAGTAGAGAATTATCGAAAAAATGTATTAGTATCTAATATTAATAAAAGGCAAAAAATGAAGTTTGTTGCCTTTAAACTGAGCACGGCCGAACAGCCATTTCAAAAGTTTTTAAATTAATGTAAAAAGATTTAGAGCGAAAGAACTAATGAGACATAATAATAAGAAATTTGTTGTGGACTTGTGGACGCACACAACAAATTTTTACGATATAAACATATATATATTATAAATATATATATAATAAATATTAAAAAAATATTCGTTACGCAGGGGTCACGTCAACTTAGTGAATTTCTTTAGAATACATAAATCACTCTCTAGCCGTCACAATTTTAGTCTGATCAAAGTGAAACATCGTACCTGATATGATTTTGGTATTTGCAAAGCCAATTTTATTAATAAATGGCATAGGGCCAGAAGACAGAACACAGAAGGTAGGTCCAGAAGCATAGAGAAAGAAAAAACCACAAAATTTCAATTATTCATTTTCTGTTAAATATTTTCTACACCATTTTTAAATAACAGAAAATTATATTTAAATTAGTTTAAACCGAAAATAAACACACAAAATATTTCATTGAAATTTTGTTTAAATACACAATTCAATTAGGTTCAATTAGGTTTCAATTAGGTTTTGTAAATTTTTCTTATGTTTGCCGATTTTAATGATTTACATGAAAGAGGACGTTCGCTAATTGATACCACGTTAATTTAAGGGATTCGAAAGATAAGGAAAGTATTATTACAGTAAGAGCTTGTTGTTCCTCTCTTATATATTTTCCAGACTTTTCTTTAAATTTAAATGAAAGTATGTTTCATATTTTCCGATATTTTAATCAAATAAACAGTCTTAAGGACTAGATACTAATATTTATCACATAGCACGGTAGTGCGTCAGACCAAGTTTAAGGAATCAAAAGTATTCAAATTATTGGTATAAATTTATTGTGTTGTTTAGGTGCAGGGTATTTCATATTTTACTTGGCTAGTTGTCAGACCACTTCGATAGATAGATAGATACATCTTGGGGTGCTCCCCCTTCTACCTCAGCCTGACGAGATTCGCTTCTCCCATATGTTGGCAATAGCCAGGACCTTGCTTATCAGGTCTTCCTGAAGGTTCATATATTCGGAGTGGCATGCACCGAATATCCTGTACTTGCTGTAACCTAGAGGGTCGCAGTCAAGGTAAGATAATGTGGCTGGAAGTTTCTTCCTCCTCTCCACACAATCTGTACACAATGGAACCGTTATGAAGTCCCATTGTGTGCAGAAGCTTCCGCACGAGATAATGCCCGGTAATGAATCTGGTAACCCTCTGCAGTGGCATCCGTTTCAGCGCATCGAGAGACAGCCTCTTTGTTGTACTCTGAAGCAGTACTTTTTCCCAGTGATGACAGTGTTTAGCATTTGACCACTCGTTGATCACCTATTTACATGCAATCCTTGGAATTCCTAAGATAGACTTTGAGCCAAAATGAAGGGTATTCTGACTCCTTTTTTTGCTAAGGTTGTCAGACCACTTAATAAACAATGAAAAAACTTGCCAAGTAAAATCTAAAATAACCAATCATTTGCATACTTTTCATAAATAACTGTATCCTCATTAAATACATATAACCTTTCATTATACTCTCACTCTCCAGCAGTCACAACTTTAGTTTGATCAAAATGAAATGTCTTACCTAATATGGTTTTGATATTTTCAAGGTCAAGAGTGTTAATAAATGACATAGATCAAGAAGAAAGGGGGCCAAACAGAAACAGAAAAAAACATAATTTATAAAATATCTCTATTTGCTTGAAGTGGACATTCGCTAAAAAACGAATTAATAAATGAACCGTCAGTTTGTATTATTTTGGCAGGGACTAATAAATCTATTTAAGTTATAAATTAAGTAATAAATCTGTTGAATTAATTTTACCGAAAATTTTATGTTATTAAATACAAAAATTGTGTAGACAAAACGAAAAGATTGTTATAATCCCAGCGTGTTGCATGTATGTATAGACTTTAATGTTCTGCTGGGTATTATCATTATTATGTATATGAATTTCTGATGTTGGTATTAGTAAAGTAGTTGTTGTATATAATATTAAATAATATTACAAGAAGGATACTAAGATATTAATAGATAATAACATAAGTTGGTACTTCCACTTAAAATGGTTTTCTTAGGACATAATAGGATTTAATTTCTCTGAATTTAAATATACATTATTAAGTCGTCCTTCTGTGTGTATGTGTGTGTGTTATTTGTTTGTGAAGATGTTTATAGATTGAGGTTCACTCATATTTATGAAGCGTCATTTGTTTCATTATACATATTCATTTTCCTTGCTTAGATAATAATATGTTTCCATTATGTAGAATATAATGGGTTCTAAAGTCTAAATCAAACTTTTAACCATATTTTCATGTTTTGAGGTCCCCATAGTCTATGAGCACCATATGTGAAAAGATAAATGTTAATAAAACCTATTTTGACAAAATGGAAATCCGACTTCAAAAATCAAATATTCTATAACAAAAAATGCTACAAATATATATATACAAGTTATGTGAATTTCTTTATGCTGACACCGACTCCAAAAATAACAATAATTGTATATATATATATATATATATATATATATATATATATATATATATATATATATTTGCTTAGGGGAACTAAAATTGGCACAAGAATATGCAATTATTTTTTTACTTTTCAGTGCATTTTTTGTTACAGAATATTTGATTTTTGAAGTCGGGTTTCCATTTTGTCAAAATAGGTTTTATATAGTAAATATTTTATTTATTTATTTAACATTGATTCCCTATTAGAAATGCATTTGAAAAGAGACTGAATATAAATATACGAAAGATTTATATACCGTTTATAAAAAAGTAATTTTAAAAGTGTTTTCCGTTTGCATAATGCAACAAATGGAGCCTCATACATCTTCATCACTTACTTGAGTATTATGTTTAATAAGTACTTGAAAGATGAAAACTATCATTTTTTAAGATGATCACAAGTTAAAAATGATCTTCATCAGCTTAATAGAATAATTTCTTAAAACCCAACAATTTATTAGATAGTGGTATATTATTTATTTTTAATAATAATTTTCAAGGTTATTTAGAACACCTAGTGCCAGTTATAATCTTCAATATTTTTTCCACTAAAGTAAGCAGTTAGTAATAAAATTGGTAGAGAGTAGGCCGTGTCCTGGAATGTAAGCCTCTCAAGGCTTTTGATACCGACCCCTAAGACACCTACTACCTGATACTCTTCCACCCTCTACCACATTTGGTTCTGTGGTTCTATGGTTAGACCTAGGTATCTTATTTGCAAATTAGAGGACAGAGATCGACTTTAGTCGGCTGAGCCAAAGGCTCAGCATTTTTCCAGACGATGGATATGCGTATCATCCGTCCCCTCACATTCCGGGAGGGTTCTCTAACCTCATGAGACATAGATGTCTCTTAAGTCCAGAGCCTGCAGTGACCGGTAAACATCCCAACCAGGTAAATATCTCTTTCCAGGTTTTGCAATGAGCCAGGTTGACCTCGTGGAAGTATTCCCAGTCATCAGTTTGACATATTTGCAGCCTTCTGTATCCTTCCATTTCCTATTCATAGATCTATCTGCCCGTTCATTTAGCGCGGAGGTAGTCTGTTTCATAGTTATTCCTATATATGGTTCTGGTCCATGACATGGGAGTGCGGATCCTTCACGGGTGAGTTTATCGTCCGTTTCTTTTCCTCAATTCCGAAGTGTCTCTAAGGTACCCACATTAAGGTGACAAATTTTGTCCTCGCCAATCTCTCCAGTGACTCTGGGCAATCGAGAAACAAAAAATCCTGCGCTCGGTGCAACCCACCACCGCTCCTGCTTGCCACTGAGAGTATGGAAAACTAATGAGTTTGAAAAATAGTATCGTATCGTCCTAGTACTTTCTACGTTATCGAAAGTGTACAACTTCAATTATTTTTATAGATGGGCAGAAATATCAATTTTCCATTCAATACTAAAATCTAGTACAAACAAACTTTAGAAATATGATAATATGACAAATATTACATGTAATAAAAATTTCTTATAGCACCATAGTCCTTACTCAGTATTGGAATTACAACCTCATTGATAAAAAAAAAGAGACACGTAGTGATTTAAAATTTGGTTACAAATTTTTTATTGTGAATCATTTTGAATAGTCAGCGAATTAACCATATCTTGAAATTTACTTGACTTGAATGATGTTTTCTGACAAATTCATTGTGATTTATTTAAAAGAAAAAACATTCCGATAGAAAATTTAACCTGATCAAATCCTTCATAAAATCGTATTATCAGCTTCAAAGAACAAGAAGAGTTACAAGTTTTTAGAACAGAAAAAAATAAGATACTTTTCTTTAAAAAAAAATAGGGGATTTACAAAACAGGATTTGAAATATAGACGAAACATATCTAAATACTTATTAACATTTGAATAATATACGATTTTTTACGTTCACAAATGTAAAACAAATATATTCTCATTCTACGTAACAAGGAATACAAAAATATCGTAAATGGAATAAAAAAGAAAATACAAGGAAGAATCATGAAAGAGAAGAGAGTATAATGCTTTTTATCATAAATACATTGATCTGTGTAAATCGACACAATTTTAATCAAAAAAAATTATAAAAAGTTTTTACAGAAAATATCAAGGGAAAAAAATAATTTTACATACAATTTAACTGTTAAATGAGTGTCGTGATAAGTCATTCAGCAATGTACGATATCATTCATTGCCACCGTACATTTGATTCGGAATCTTACAGAGACAGTTCATAAAGACACAAATCAATAACTTTTAAGATTCGAATTACTTGCTTGCAATATTAATTTTAAAATCGTTTTAGACATTTTAACATTAGAGTCTCACATAAACCTTTAGTTTTTCATGATAATCATAATAATATAATAATGATAATGAGGTTTCACGTCCGTTTCTGAACCTCCACAGTTTCTGGGCTACACACATCATTTTTTTTATAACCTTTAATTATTTTTGTAGCCATAAATTAATGGGTGAAGGACAAGGAGTTTGTACACAGACTAGAAATAGATAGGTTGTGCTGCAGCAATCGACAGAAACTATGATATTCATCTGAAGTTAGTGAAGGGAAACTGCAGAAAACCTTTACAAGCATTGTTGGTTTCTGCGTTCTTGTCCATACGCCAACAGTTTAGTCAATTAACCACCCCTTTGGTTTTAATTGAGAAACTTGCACTTGGAGCGCGTTAGACCGAATGATCACTTGGCTAACACACCTAAACTAATTTTTTTCAGTCGGAACTAAACTTAATATACCCCTGATATATATATATATATTATATACTGGGTATAAAAATACATTCATAATCTATACTTCTATTCATATACTCTATACTAATATTATAAAACTGCAGACTGTTTGAATGCGGTAATCTCAGTAAATATCATTTTCATTTGAATTTTTTTAAACGTTTAATAGCCCGTTTATTGAAGATTATAGGCTATAATGAATTTGCATTTCATGCATTTGTGCCGCATGGCAGCGAGATAGAGCAAATCTGTAAATATCAAAAATGTTTCTCTAATAAAAACAAACAACTTTTGTTTGAAAAATTTATAGTTTAGGCACAATTTCAGTGCGAATTTTGTGCGAACAGCTTGTGGTTCTATAATGCAACTCTTAGTGTGTACCTGTGTACCTAGGCCACAAAAGTTGAAGTCTATTTTTTAAATTTTATAATTGATTTGTGCCTTATTCATTCGGTTTTCGAAAAAAATTATAAAAATGATGTCATTTTTTGTGGCCATGTGTACATTCCAAACGTGCAGTAAGTCTTCTTACGTAAGTCGTTAGCTGCGCACCAATGAAACAAATCACTAGTTACAAAACTTCTTTGATGAATTCAAATTGGTGGCGCTTCGGTGATTAACATGCCTAGTTTGTTGGAAAGCGAAAACCACGAGTTGAGATATTTCTAGAAAATTACAACAATATTAATTATTTTAATAAAAAAGTATAAATTTCTTAGGCTCTAGCATCCTATGTCTATTGAATGTGTTGCTTGGTTCGCAAGTTCTAATGAAGCGTGATTTAACAATGGGCACGATGAAAGTAAATGAACGAGGCACACTCGCATAACAGTCTGTTACCGAATGGTTTGAAATTTCTATCTACTAAGTATAAAATGTATTCTGCGTCGAGTTGATAACTTGATTCAAACATTCTATTATTAAACACAATACAAAATAAAAAGTCTTGACATTCAGAAGAAAAAAAAAACAAATAGAGGTAAAACATTTCACTTGTTAGATTGCTATCAAACAAAACAATATATTTCTATTGTTCTTTTATCGGGTCAGTAATTTGCTTTGTATTTTTTTATGAAATAAATTTTAATAGATAAAAAAATATTCTATGCCATTTCTTTTATGCTAAACATTGTTGATTCTATAGAGTTTTATCTTAATTGAAAGCTTCCTTATACCATTAAATTACAATCAAATATATTATTTATGAAATTGTTTATATCTGCTCTGTAATAAGGACTACAGACGTGCAACCTGTGCAGGAACATTTTCAGGACAAATGAATGTTCGGTAGTACGTTGCTAGTCTGTATAGCTGTTGCAGAACAAAATTACATGTCCTTATCTAAAGTTTTACATATTATCTAAAATTTTACATATTATCTAAAATTTTATGTTTTCCTAATATTTTTTAAAATGTTTTATTACATAGATTGGTAACTTTATATACTTTATTATATTTATACTTTATTTTTTGTATTGATTATAATATATTTTTGTTAAAATTTTTTACAAAATACATACACATTAATAAACTAGAGATACATACAAATAAACTAGTAGATAAATAAATTTAAATTTAAATGAGATAGAAAAAGACAAGATGACAAGTGATTGAATTTTTTAGATAGAGTAATAAAGTAATGTTCCCAATTTTTTTTTTTTTTTTGTTGCACGCCTGTAGGAAAAAAATTTTGTAGGCGAATATTTTGAGTTCAATGTTGCTGCACAATGTTCACGTTTGTAGCCTACTTAACCTAACAATACGGACTCTGCTACGAGAAACTTAGTTCCAACTAGTTATAGTGTATTCTAGTTATAGTGTAACGGCTAAGCGGATTCTTATAGATCTAGAACAAAAACAATTAAATAAAAGATACATGTGATACTTTGTATTTTGTTCTCTTTAATAGGCATATGCAGTTATTCCCACTACAAGAATAGTTAAAACAAATCTAGCACTTGCGCAGTAAGATGTCAAATGTTTAATGTGAAATTCATACAAAACAAAGTAGATTAAGACTGTATTCAATTCGAACGCTAATACGCTTTCTGAGGGGTGACCTCGAAATAGCTTTCGGTTGCCAAGAAGAGCAATAGATTGCTATGCGCAGATCGTCGGCGTAGAGGGCTGTTTCAGTAGCTCGATCCTTCGGGATATCGTTTATATAATATAAAAAGAGGCGGGGTCCAGGCAAGGACCCTTGAGGTACACCAGCTTTGACACGGTATTTATTCGATTTACTTTGTTGGATATGAATTTGTGGTTTTTGATTTGATAAATATGGAAACAGGAATTCTAGAATATTGGTTTGTATATCGATTTTGGATAGTTTATGAATACGTCCATCGTGCCAAACTGTATCGAAGGCTTTTTCGATGTCCAAGAGGACCGTGCCAGTGGATTTATTCTAGTTAAATCTGGTAGTAATGTGGTCAGCGAGTCGGTGAAGCTGACTCACTGTTGAATGGTTCGATCTGAAACGAAACTGTTGGGGGATAGCTGCCTGTGGATACCTTCATGCGACTGCGGCCGGTTCAAAACTACATTCTCCATGACCTTGCTGAGAGATGGTGGCAAACTGAAGGGTCAATAGCTTGAAATTGACTTAAGTTGCTTCCCCGTCTTCGGAAGCGCTTAAACTTTACCGGATTTCCAGAGGTCAGGAAAATAACCAAGTCTCAAGCATGTAGTATAGATATAACTGAGTTGTGCTACCGTCTTCCGAGGAAGATAGCGGAGCACAACATTAGTTACACCATCATCACTGAGAGCCTTCCTACACTTAAGTTTCCTTAAGATGTTTGAAACATCATGGAGTGATACGCATTCGACATCGATGGGGTTAATGACGAAAGAACGGATATTTTCCAAGATAGATTAAGATAGAACTAGTCTGATATCAGATAGACGTTATATGGACTTTCAATGTTCATTTTATCAAAAAAATATATGTTTGGGTACTAGATCTACCTGTATGCCCAATATCAACTTTACAGGATATGTGGTAGTAGCGTAAAATTATGATCTACTAGTGGCACAAAATTATAGCGGTTCCCGCTATTTTAAGATTTTTGAATTGAAATAAATTTTAAACGGTTTATTCGTTACCGATTGATAAAACTATTTCTTATAATTCTGTAAAATTTCTACATTCGAAAAATCATCACTGTAACTCTTATCGTTCAAAAGTTATATCGACGTGAAAAATGGTCTAAATTAAGGTGTATTATTAGAACTGTAAGCACGAAGACCGAAAAGCCCTTATATTCGGCCTTACGCAATTCCATGCTCTAGATAAGTGTTAACATCCTCCCTTTTTGAGGGACAGTAGAGACATGCAGCTATGGCTATTACAGTAATGCAATATGGACATGTAATAATACTATTTTGTTCAAATGAACATATTCCAAATTGTTAAAGACGATTGGTATGGTCATTAAATTTTTATTAAATGTTTAGAACAAAACTAAGAGTGATTATTAAATTACAATTCGACAAATGTGAATATTGTGCACTACTCGATCATCATATATATATAAATATATATATATATATAAATATATATATATATATATATATATATATATATATATATATATATATATCTATATATATATAATGCACCTTATACTAGGCTTTTTCCTAGTATGTAGCTTTTTCCTTTTATATTGCAAATCTTAATACATATTTTTGTAGGGAATAAAAAAAGCTCTACAAAAGAATGTTTTTAGATCACCCACGAATTTTACCTTTCTTTTTAATTTAAAAAATTTTTTCTCTGCTTGTTTGTACCTGTAAAAATAGGACATTCTGGATAATTTGTCTCAAGATAAAGATAACTCGAGAATTTAAATATGTTTATGAATTTAAGTACTTATTATACGCATTGAATGTTTTCGAGCCATCTATAAATCATAATATTAAAGTGGGACTTTTTTCACAATAAGTTTACATCATTATTAGGCAAATAAAAATAAATTCATTACGCAGGAGCTGCGGAAGGTTAGCAAATTTTAGTCTGATCAAAATGAAATTTCTTGTTTGATATGATTTTGATATTCCCAATATATATATATATATATATATATATATATATATATATATATATATATGTATATACAATATATAGAAATTTTAACGATAGTCATTTTTAACATCTAATAGGTAGGATCGATGGACATTTGAAGAAATTTTAACGAAATTCCAACATTGGTACAAAAACAATTGCTGCATTTCCTTTCGAAGAAATTCTCTAAAATTCATACCAATAGTTCGAGAGAACGGACTCAAATGAAATTTGAAATTTTATTTGAATACTACTTTCAATAAAATAAATTTTCTCGAAAACAGAAGAATCAGCCAAAATTTTGCAAACGCCAGAGCTAACAATTCATCCTATATATAAGAAATCATAAAAAATGAGATTTTTCAAACCACAAAACATTTCATCATCAGTCGTAATAATATTACGATGATATATCATACTAAAAGCGACAATTTGACGGAGCATCAATTATATTTATAGAAAGATATTCTAGTAATGTTATTTTGGTAAGGGAACGAATAAGGGGGTTTTAACGAAACCATAATCCGTTCAGTCGGTATATATTCTCTTCTTCGTCAGAGAGATTTAAAACCTCGTGGGAATATATCCACTACACACATCATCACAACTGGATTTGTCTACCAATGTTAGAATTCCGTATATATTAACTATAAATAAGATTTTAGGGTAAAATTGAGAATAAAATGCTTGAAATATTTTAACTATTCTAAAAAGGTTTCTTAATTTAAAGAAGTTTTGGGCAGAACTCTATGAATTCATCACCTACATACACTTTTTTTGCATAAAATTTTGGGGGCATAAGAAACAACTTAAGATTTTTGACAAAAGAATATGCATAAATTTGTATACGCGGTATATGTAAATACACAAGGGTGTATTAAGTTTAGTTCCGACTTTATAACGCTTGGGGATAAAATGTCCGCCTGGGGACATGATAACTCAAAAATGAAAAAAGATAACGAGATCCAATTTTGGATGTGTTTTTTAGAGCTAAAAAGTAAAGTCAAGCTCGAATGGGACAACGTTTGGGGAAAATGTAAGAACCGTAAGAAATCTAAAGACAAAAACTGTTCCTTTTTTAAAAATTAACAACTTTTGTTTTAAACTTTTTTACATAAACTCAGAGTATATCGGGTATTTAAGCAATTAACTCAATCAGTTGTTATTTTCACTTGATTTCATAGCCTTGATTAAGTAGCGAGCTATGTGGTAAAGGTTTAACAAATTGATTTCAATACCAAAGTAGATTGTTAGGAGCCATGAATTCTAAAATTCAATACAAAGAAATCGATGAACATGAAGTAGGAAAATCGTATTGACTTATCGGTTTACAAAGGATGATTAGTTTAATAAATGAGAATTTTTTTCACCGATTTAGAGAAGTATAAGATACTTGAAGTTTATATTATCTTCATGATTATGAAAATATAGAAATTTGTTGTTAACATCCAATCCGACCATAAGTCGCATCAAAGATAAAAGAAATTAATAATTGTTTATTGTTGTTGCTCATGAATTTAGCCATAATTGACGAATTGATGATTAATCGATAAATTTTGTGAATACTTAAAAGTAGAGATCGTTAAAATACCTTTGTCCTTTACAAGTTTTACTCACGCTAATATTAAGAACAGAAACTTCATGAGTTTTTAAATAAGAATGTTTTTATTTTCTTGCTTATCTACTTTAAAACATTGGTGTCATAACAATTACATACTAACGATTTTAACGAAATGTTTATAAGATGTTGAAATATATTTATACAGAAATAACCAATGTTTTTATATCAGTTTTAAAATACATTTTGGTTTATTTTCTTTTATAAAATAAACTTATGGAATAACTTTATAAAAATATACTTATGGAATCGAGTCAGAGAAATAAATTTGTATACCCCCTAAAATTTGTTGTTGTTGGTCCGAAGATAGATCGATAGATATCGATCCCTCTCTACTTAAGTCTGGCGAGTTTCGTTTCTGTCATATTTTGGCAATAGCCAGGAACTTGCTTAGCAGGTTTTCCACAAGGTTCATATATTCGGGGTCCGAAACTATTGACTCAATTTGATTAAAAATTCTTTTCTTACCCTGTAGGAAGTATATATGAACCTTCAGGATGACCTGATAAGCAAGCTCCTGGCTATTCTCAACATATGGGAGAAGCTAATCTTGTCGGACTGAAGTAGAAGGGGGAGAACAATGGACCGTAAGGTTGTAGTGCAATACTTTTTAGACTCCAAGATGTATCTATCTATCTATCTAACTTATCTGCAGTTAAGGCCTAGATAAGAAAAATTTCTTATATAGACCTTAATTTCTTAAATTCTTATCTTAAAAACCACGTGATTAGAATTTATTCAGGGAATGCACAATGAGAGCATAAAGTCTGTTACCATCTAAAAATAATCGGATCTGTTGAGGAAAAAAGGAATGAAAAGGACTCTAAATGGAAGCACTGCTGTAAATTTTCATCCGATTCAAAAAAAACAATAAACATTTAAGAGCTAAAATAGTTTTCAGCAAGAAATACGTTTTAAGGTGTGTGAAAATTTTTATTTTTCGATTTTAGATACTTATCTAACTTTATATAGTATATCAATTTTTAAATGTTTTACATCACTAAATGACTAAAAACAATTCCCAACAAGATGTCGTTATTGTGGTAAATAAAAAATAAACTCTTGTATAAGTCATCTGCACAGTTTTATTATTTGAAGAAAAAAAATTGTATAGCTGTACATACATGACTTTACAACAATGTTTATATTCAAATTAAAAGTGTTGATAAAATGATTTCGGCTGACAAATTTTATTAATGTAGATGTTCTACCAAGCTAGCAAAGACAAGTAAAAAAAACGAGAACCCACCTCACCTTAGCATAGACAAGTCCGCAAAATGGATAAACGTTGTACCATAATTAGGTGCGTTTTAGAGGCTAATTTGGTCCTTAGTTTGTAATTTTAGTTCTTTGGCATAATTTAACGCTTTTAGTGTTTTCTCATAATTTTAGTGAGCAGAGAACTTTTGAGATTAGATTCTTGGCACCTAAAAAGTACCTAATTATGGTACATCATTAATCTATTTTGTGACCTTTTCTCTGCCAATTGGACGAGGGTCAAACAAAACTAAATACATATAAAAATATGAAAAAATATCAAAACTAAATATGTATCTGTTTAATAGCTTCAACAACTTTAATTTCTTGTCATTTGCCCTAAAATGGCAACTTACTAACTAATTTTGAAGGCCGACGTTTTGCAAAATGACTATTAAAAAACGTAAAATTGCATTTTATATTAAATACAAATAAATAGAAATTTTTTAAATAATGGTTATTGATGCATCCGATGTTTGAGACAATCAGAAAAAATCTCGACAATGAGAAAAACCTCGAATTTGGGCCTTATTAGGAACCGAGTTTCTCAATGTGGCTAGTAAAAAAACGTTGTCAAACAAAGATCAAATCAAAGTTACCAATATAATTCAGTACAAATCATTAAACTCTTGACTAACTTGTTCCAGAAGTTAGTCAAGACCAATCCAAAAACAAAGAAAATTAGATAAAAACAGCTGGTCAAAAGCTATTGATCTAATTTCAAATTGGCAAATAATCATCTAACTGACTCGTTGTTATAAATCGTGAGAAAACTAACTCGTTGTTAGTATTCTCGAAAACGGCTGGAACTGCAAATCTGGAACTGTGTTAACTAAGTGGACCTTTGGTATTGCTACTATGTAGATTATATGCATTTTATTTTGAAAATATAAAAAATGTGTTCGTATTAAAAACAAAAACAAAAATAATTTACAATGTTTACACAGAAACTAAAAAATTACTATTTGAATACAAAATGATTTTGAAAGTGTCAAAACGATTTCGATGAATGTGATTTAAACAAAAAATCTGCTGCAAAACATGACCTCTATATGCGAAATGGATAAATCAATAGTATAGAGATTCCAGGATTATAAAAAGTATTTGTATTAAAATGAAAATACTAAAAAATTTTAAACCAGAAATTTATTATTCTGGAAAATTTTGGAAAAATACTATTTAAACACGCTTTTATTAACTTGGTATGTTTCTATGTATGTAACGGAATCTTTGAACGTGATTTTCACCCCCTTCAAAATGTCGGATTAAATTGAAGCTATGTATGTATATGTAGTTCGGATGACAATACATTTTTATGGTAAGCATGACCGCAAGGGAAATGGGGTTTAGAGGGAGGGGAAAACACAAAATTTGGTATATCTATCTTAATATTGAAAAAATCGAAAAACACATAAGAAGTAAAGAAAAATAGTTGTAGAAAATTAGTTTTACTGTAATTAAGTTCCTTATCATTTTTTCTGTTTCTCTAATATTTACAGAAATATTGACGGTTTAAGATTGAAAATTTAAATCTAAATCGAAAATTTAAATTTAAATATCTCTGTACACGAGATATCGAGATAATATCTCTGTACATTCGAGTTGTAGAAAAAATTATGAGGTAAAGAATTGTTGCAACAACTAATCTCCTTACACATTTTTCAATTTTTAACACGCTTTTATTAGCATCGCCTGTATTCATCTATGTATGTAACGGTAGAGAAAATATAGTAATAATAACGGTTAATATAATACGAAGACATGGTAGTGCCTCTTTAGTAATTCACAGTAATGCTTGTTTAGTCTTTATCAAGACTAAAACAGCAAAAAAAAGCAGCGGAACTAAAAAGTAGAAAATAATTTTTAAATATGGATATAATTAATTTGATTGTAAAAAAGCGTGGGGTTGATACTTTAAAAATACGGTAAAGCACCCCACGCTTTTTTACAATTAAATTATTTATATCCGTATTTAAAAATTATTTTCTACTTTTTAGTTCGACTATTCTATAAAAGCGTGTTTTTTAGTTTTTTTAAACTATTATTTATTTAGTCTAATAATTTCAATTAAAACTGTTTTGACTTTTGAGCAACAACTCGTGAAAAAAATTTAGTAGGTATTTGGTGTATCGATTCTATGATGCCATTAGAGATTAAACTGTAAATTAAACAAACTTCACAACCTATTACACCCAAATATCCTTTGTGCTTGTTACACTCATGTTTTATTTGTTCTATTATTTCAAATTGGTATTAATAATATATATGATATAATACATTAATAAATAAGTTAAATGAAATATATATTGTGTCTAAAATCCACAAAGCAATACTCATCCTACTCATCTAGATACTAGATATAGATACTAGAAATCAATAAAAGTATGCAGATATTTATGTTTAGGTATCTAGATATTTATATCTAGATACCTTACAGCACTGGTTAGTACATACAAAAACAATTTTTTCAAAGCAGAAAATATAATAAAAATATATTACCGTTTTAGAACTGCAGAAGTGTATGATCAATTTTGCAAAAGCTTACCTGAAAAAGAAAAAATGCGTTGAATTAGTAAAAACAAAAACTTGTAATCTGATATATTGTATACATAAAAATTATTTTCGTGTACACAAAAAAACTTAACCGATTTAAATAATTTATTTTTTTCAGATGCTCAAGCTCTTATCAAATATGGGAAAAAATTTGAAGATAAAAAGTTGTATCTCAAAATATTGGGGTTTTATAAAAGAGATAAACCACTAAAAATAAACTAGACTAAAAATAATGAAATACGTATTTTTTATTTATATTTTTCGGCGTCTAAAACAAAAGTGGGTGGAGCATATAACAATAGTCATCCTGTATATATAATAAAAAAATTATATTTATAAAACAAATGAATCCACCGTGTAATGATTTGGGATCATAATTTTTATATTCACTTAAAAAAGCCTGTGATTTCTGCAATCCAATCATCTACATCCACTTGTTGAAATTTTATGGAAATTTTCATTTAAATAATCTTAAAAATGTCAAGTCATAATTGCTTATGTTACGGTCAAGCGTTGCGCATTTAACTATACAGTTATGATTCAAATTTGATTGATTAAGATACTGGTTAGATTAATAAAAATGGTTCAATTTTCGCTGACGCTTGAAAATCTTCCCTCATGCGATAGTGAAATAAAATTCGACAATTTAAGTAATAAAAACAAATAAAGATAAAATACATGAATAGATTATGATACATGTGCTACGAAAAACAAACAAATACAGTAAAAACTTTTTGAAGTAGTTGGGCTAATTTTCACTGTTGGTAAACATATGTAACTTTTGATAACAGTACATGGAATAAATTGATTCCTTATTTATTAATAAATTTTTTCTTCATGTTTCTCTTATAGATACGTATCTTAGTATACACGAAATGATACTTATATACAAACGTGTTGAACAACACATGACTTCCATTACCACTTTTAAAACATAATCTTTTCATAAGTTCTTTGATAGTTTGACCAATTCCTTGAAGAGGTTGCTTCAAAAAGTTTACAACAACTCTTATGGCGCGTTATGAGTATCCGACCAGAATGTATTTTCAGCGAGTAAATATGTTACTCGTCGCTAATTTGGTGACAATTTCACCGTGAACATATCCTGAGACAATATAAGAGTAATTTTAATAAGAGTAAAGTTAACAGGAATAAATGTGCATGGAGGAAATTTTAACAAGAGTAATTTCAATATAATTTAAACTTTATTATACTTTAAATCTAGTATATTTTAATTTAGTTAATTTTCTATTTATTATTATTTTTGTCTATTGATCTCGACTATCTATCTATTTCTAATTGTCAAAGAGTAAATTACGACTAGCTAATTTATACTGATGACGACTACATTGTAGTCGAAATACGTATTTATAATACAAAAACTGATCTAGGCACTAATTATCATTCGATAATATAATGTTTAATCTAGTGTTGATCAATCTTAATTACTTCAGGTAGTTTCAGCGTGCATCCACTTTTCAATCACATAGCACGGTAGTGCGTAGGACCTCTAGTATATCAGGAACCAAGTAAAATATGAAATACCCTGAGAAAGTAAAAAAATAAATTTATACCAATGATTTGCATACGTTTGTTAAATAACTTTTTCCTCCTTAAATACATATCACAAAAAAATCTTACGAAATCAGTATATACGAATCATTTTCTTTCTTTTGTCACTTATTTTTTAGGCGAACATTTTTGTTATTGCTGGGATATCTATAATACTTTTTGTATGCGAAAACTTCCCTTGACGCTTTCCCAATTTTGTTTTTGAACAATTATAGGGGAATCACTCTGATGAACAATATAACCAAACTCTTTCCAACCATAGTAGCAAATCGTATCCAAAACTGGGCCGAAAGTAAGGGAGTTGCCAAGATACAGAGTATGTACTGTATAGCCCAATCAGTATCAACATAAGACACAGTAAAAGTAAAGTTTACACCACTTTTATAGACTTCCGTAAGGCGTTTGATTCAGTCCACCACACTCTCCTCTGGCAGAAGTTGCACGCAATGAGAATAAGTAGTAAAATTATTAATATTCTAAAGAGTTTGTACAAGAACGCCAATTTTAGTCTTACTTTTACTACCAGCAGCAAAGTAGGCATTATTAAAGGAGTTTTGCAGGGTAATTCACTTTCATCCCTGTTATTTAATTTATTTGTCAACGACTTATAATTTAAGACCGATAGCAACGTCAGAGAAGTTGGAGTGGGAACAATGGACATTCTGCAATTACTATATGTCGACGATCTGGTCTTAATTACATACACCCCGGCATGGCACAAAAAGCACATTCGATAAGTATTGTACACAGAATCAGCTTACAATCAACACCAACAAGACAAAAATGGTCGTTTTTAAAAAGGGCGGTAAACTGAAAAATTTATCATTTAATATTAACGGTATAAATAAAGATATTGTGTCGGAGTACTTTTATCTCGGCGTCTAATTTTTGTCCTCAGATGTCTTTGCTAGGGCGGCAGATGGTGTTGTAAAAAGAGCTTTTCCGGCTGTACATAGTGCCAAATCTATTATGGCTAAATCGACAATGCAATCCTGGGAACATGAGGAACACTTCTTAGTTACCCAAGTAACATTTATAAAATTCAGTTTTTTTAATTGCTGGGATATCTATAAAGAAAGTAGAATTACAAGTTATTGGATTTTAATGGTGCCTGGCGGGTGGTTGCTACTATGAAAATTGCTTGGCAATGAATGTCGTGATTTCTAATACTATTCCGAAGAAAATATAAAAAAATTACGCTTTATACTTTGAAGAAAGTAAGTACCAATTTTATACATCTTTGCTATCTGTTACCTGCCAAAGTCACGATGATCTAAACTGTATAGTCGCCGATCGTTCCTAACTCTGTTGGGGACATGCGCACAATCACTTTCAGCTTTTAACAAATGAGGAAGGTCTGGCGATCACCGGCTCTTAGACATTATCATATTTCTTTATTGCTTTATCACTTTTCTTTAATATTTTGTAATTGTTATAATTTATGTAAAATTTATGCTGTCAATCACTGTAAGCTTTATTACAGATACAGAATTGTTTTTAGCGAATATCCTGAAAGGAAATAGAGCTTTTGGTCTCGTACCAAAGTCAAAATTTCGATGTAATCGCTCTAGGGGTCACAGTTTTCATTTGATCAGAATTAAATTTGGTATGTGAGGTCCTTTTGATATTTAAGGCCAAGTTGGATTATGGGCAAAATCGGAAATGGGACAAGGGCGGTTAGAGGGAGGGGAAAACACAAAACTTATATGTTGGAAAAATGTCTAAGACGTTAAGTTATAGAAAATTAATTTTACTATAATTTTGTTATTTATAATTTTTTCTATTATTTCAATATTTACAGAAATATTTACAATTTAAAGCTGAGAGTTTTAAAGTCCTAAATATCTCTGTAGACAATAAAGTTTCATAAAACATTACCAGGTTAACTCCTTATACATTTTTCGATTTTTCTAATATTAAGAGAGGTATTCTCAATTGTGTTTTCTTCTTCCTCTAACAACCAACCTCCCTCCCCACGTCCCATTTACGAATTTACCTATTAATTGATGTTTCAAATACCGAAAGTATATGAGATACGAAATTTTATTCTGAATTTAATGATATTTAAAAAAGTCGCCATAAACATTAATTAATAAGATAAAAGTTAATTAAACTCTGTTTCCGAGAAGTGATTTATTTCTTCTGACGAAATTCGCTAAGCTGCGTAGCTAATATTTTTGTTATTTTTGAATTATTTATTATGGAAGTCAACTTCATTAATAAATAAAGATATATTATTTAAACTAATAGAATAAAACGTAATATATTGAGTATCTTTAACTTTTCCAGAAAAAAAAACTTTAACTACCACGTTTAAATATCTATACGAAAATATTATTTTCCAATAATATTATAAATTGGATAATGGGTAAATTTGTAAT
Source organism: Nineta flava (assembly GCA_963920215.1). Taxonomy (NCBI): domain Eukaryota; kingdom Metazoa; phylum Arthropoda; class Insecta; order Neuroptera; family Chrysopidae; genus Nineta; species Nineta flava. The sequence continues at coordinate 44,174,229 of OY986040.1, forward strand.
ACGTTAGTCAATAAATACATTTAAAGAATTAAATAGGGAAGTTTTCACGATACTATACTATTGATACTACTGATAATTAACGAACATCTTACGTTCGTTCTAGAAACCATTTTACAATAATATTAGTTCTCATTAGCATACACAGTAACTGTTACCAATACCCGATTAAATTCTCGTTCGGTTGGTCACGTACAATGTAAATCTTATCAGATTTTATTTATATTTTTGATTTACGACATTCTCAAATAACGCTATTTTTTTATAATAATCATATTAAAATACAGTTATTCTAAATGTATAAGGGTATAAAATTTTACTTGGTTGTTCTAGCTCACACATTTGAACTCTATTTACAAAGCATGGCTTAGATATTAAAAGTATTTTTTATTATCTTTTAGAACTGCGATCTATTTTTTTCTGGAGGTCGCATGAAAACCACAAAAAGGTTCAAGAACGCGAATAACTATCCCATTGATTTTCAGAGTTTATCATTCAAACTGGCATGATCCATCGGATTTGAAAGTTCCATAATAATCTACCCTTATAAGTTTTCAACGTATAACTAAACACGGTCATTAAAAGATAGATAGATTGTAGAGGCTGCACTTGGACCATGAGGTTCATTGTGATGCCTAGGATATGAGGATATGAGTAGAGTGGAAGGAATTTTTGTGTATAGACAAGAAATTGGTAGGATATGCAGCTGCAGCCGACTATGGTAGGAACTACGCCGATATTTATCTGGAGTTCGTAAAGGAAACTGCAGAAAATCTTCTCAAGCATCGCCAGGTAATTCGTTCTTGTCCATACGCCGACAGTTTAGTCAATTAACCGCCCCTTTTTTTTCATAATAATTGACAAACTGCCCATGTCGGGATTCGAACCCATAACATCCCAATTTCCAAGTAGGTACACTGCGCAGACATAACGTCTTAGACCGCTCGACCACTTGGACTGGTTGTAAAATGTAAATAATAAATATATCCTTCTACGAAAAACTCGGTTACATGTTAATGTAGTTTTATTTTGATGATTTTTGGGGTTACGTATAGGATACGATCCACCTTATATGTGTGTTCTAACAAACATACATGCGTCATGTTTGAAGAATTGGCTAAAACGTCGATTACGTTTAAAATTAAACACTACAGAATCAGAAAAAAATAAAACTTTTTGCAGTTTAATTTTCATGGAAAGATTCATTAACACTTGGACCAGGTTCGTACCGACGGGCTTGGGACCCCCAGGGTCAAAATTATCGGGGGGCCTTCCTGTTGAAAATTGACTTCGAAAGAAAAAAAAATTTTTTCGGGGTAACGTAACACATATATTTCGGCCAAAGAATTGTTATGAATCCACCCACATATTTATTACGTACTTATACTTCCATTCATAAAAATTGAACCAGTATGTCACATTCTAATCGTATATATATATATATATATATATATATATATATATATATATATATATATATATATGTATATACGAGTATATCACTAAATATATGTATACTATTAAATTCAGTAACATTTAGAATGTTACAACTGATTCAATTTCTATGCACGAGACTGTACCTACATTTTACAGCGTAATTTTGATATCATAAATGGTTTTTATGATTATCTAGTTTTTAATTATCTAGCTATTTAGAGCTAAGACAAGCTGTCACATATTATAAATTTTGAAGAATCATCACTAGACCCAACTCAGCGTTCAGGGTCCAACAATTAAGAACAAACCTATACATAAACGAGTGAATCTTATACTTAAAAAGATCGGCTTGGATACATCGTTCAGTTTTTGAAACTAAAAATAAGTATTTTAAAGAAAAACCAAAAAAATAATCGAAATAATATATTGAAAATATAAATCATGGACTCTATAGCTTCAGATAGATAGATAGATTGATTGTCGACCCTAAGGTCCATTGTGATGCCTAAGGATTTGAGGATGTTTGAGTGGAGTGGAAGGAATTTGTGAGTAGACTAGGAATTGGTCGGATATGCGGCTGTAGCCGACTCTGATAGGAACTATGCCGATATTCATCTGGAGTTCGTGAAGAAAACTGCTGAAAACCTTCTCAAGCATAGTCGGTTATTTCGTTCATATCCATACGCCGACAGTTTAGTTAATTAACCGCCCCTTTTTTTTGGCAGTGTGCCAGAGCAATCGTACTCTATAGCGTCAGTCTAATATAGTGAAAAACGGGTTTTTGTATGTTCCTATATCTAAAAAAATATTTTTCTCGATTTTATGGAATCACAATCGTTCTCAAAAGCTCTCGTTAAATCAATTTTTTGGACTCTCTCATTTTCAATCGATAGAATGGCTAGTTCGATAGAATAGCTTCCGGTACTCATACGCCGATTCATTCTAGACTTAACTATAAATAATAATAATAATGCTTTTTTTTGTTATAGGCGCTTGAGCAGTCCAAAATCTTGATCTTTTTTTTAATAACAAAACAAAAAATTTTTGTCTCTCGAAATAGTATCGTGATTTTACCGAGAGCTTTTTGGTCCTGGGTCCAAACCGTTCGTGGTAAGTTCAATTCCCACTTTCACCAGCCTTGTAACGGGCCTGACCATAGCACATAGTAACAAAAATTGAAACACTCTTGCATAAAAATTGTATTCGAATTTTTTTTATGGACGTGTTGTTTGGATTTGATCCGAAAACTGAGAAAATTTTATTAATAATAGATTGACATTATTAACCAACTATTTCAGTAGTTTATGTTTTTACGTCAGTTATATACTCGTACATACTTTGTTTAAACAGAATAATATTTTAAAATCTTATTTTATCGTTATCTGTTTATGGAACTACAAATTTAATTAATGGAACGTTTTAATGAACCATTTAGTAAAATGAGAGGCATACGTATATATTATGATGATTATTATTATTATTACACTTTTGCTGGGAAGCAACAGTATTTTCTTTGGGTTGAAGCACGTTTTTAACATTTAGTAACTGGAAAATAACTTGCAATATATGTACGTGATTTTGGTCAAAAAGGCGTACAATGTTTCCCTCATACCAAATTTCATAAAAATCTACTGTATTTGTAGTACTTTATTCTTCTCCATTGTGATTTATTACAATTACTCCTAGTAAATTTTTTTCCGTAGTTATTGTTAGTAATTCAAACCAAGTTGGTATATTTATTTCAATTTTGAAAATGTTTTTTATGTTTCTATTATGATAATACAATTTAGTGTTTAACAAATTCGTATTAATCAGTGGACGTACGATCTTGTTTGACACTGGCGTGAGAAATATTTGATGACCGATCTTTTAGCGAATTGCCTCATCAAGGAAAAGCCGAATTCGTTAATGGATAAAATCGGACAAAATTTGGTATAGCTATCTTACTATTGGAAAAATCAAAACATATATTAGCAGCAAAGGTGTAGAAAATTATTTAAATTAAAATTACAATTTAGGATTGAAAGTTAAAATCCAAAATATCTCTGTACACATTAGAGTTTGAGAAAAAATGACATTCTTTTCTACAAAATTACATTTTTTGATTGCTCAAATATTAAGAGAGATGTTTTATATTTTGTGTTTTCTTCAAATTGTGTTTTCTTCTTCTGATTTTTCAAATACCAAATTCATAATAGGTTTACGACATTTCATTTTAATCAGACGAGAAAAGTGACCACTAGATATTGATTTATCTATTATAAGGAAATTGGCTAAGTAGACGCAGCTCCTGCATAACGAATTTTGTTTATTATATGAAACAACGTCAGTTGGTAGTATGGTAGTATTGCACTTGATAGTATTTCCTGACTTTTAACTGCAACGCGAGTATCATACTTGATTTTACTTTTATAACATACTTTATTTTTAGCTAGACTTGCATGTATCTATCTATGTATGTACATGAATGTAATGGAATATTGTATTTCAGTTTTCACCCATTTCCGGGCGTCTGAATAATCTGAAATTTTGCAGACGTAATAAGGACCGATGACAATACTATAAACAAAGAAACAATCTATAAAATTTTTTTTATAGTCTTTTTTTCATATATATATATATATATATATATATATATATATATATATATATATTTATATATATTATATACATATAATATATATATATATATATATATATATATATATATATATATATATATATATATATACATATATATATATATATATATATATATATATATATATATATATAAATATATATATACCTATTATATATACATATATAGTTAGTTATCTAACAGTATACGAGTAGATAGACAAATTTATGAATTAAATTGAATTACCCAGATTTATTAAAAAACGCATCATCTTGTAACATAACTCTATTTTGTAAAGAATATTATACCGGTTGTTTAGTTTACATCTTCGCATAGCAGATCTCCCACGAGTATGAGTTGTATGTGTTAAACTGTTGTATGTGTTATGCTTAAAGAGTGGGGTTTTTTAACCCGACTTCAAAAAAGGAGGATGGTTCTTAATTCGTCTGTATTTTTTTTTTTTTTTTTTTTATGTGTGTCACCTCAGAATTCCAACATTTATGAACCGATTTTGAATTTTTTGTTTTTGTTTTAAAGGGTTTGGTTTCCCATTGGTCCCATTGGCACCAAATCGCATTCTGATGAGGGGATCCCCGGAAAATCGAGGAAAATCCTCATTTTATATGTGATAACCGATTTTTGCGAAATTTTTTTTTTTTTTTGAAAGGGTATACTCATTCATAATGGGAAAATAAGAAAATTTTTTTAAAAACCGACTTCAAAAAATTTTTTGCAAAAAAAAAACCGACCCCAAAAAAAAAAATTTGTACAAAAAAAAAACAAAATGCATGTAAATAAAATTGAAAATCTGTTATTAAAAAATGCTCTTAAAATTAAAAAAAAAAAAAAAAAACGGGTAAAAAAAAAGTTTTACAAAAAAAAAACCGACCCCAAAAAAAAAAATTTTTACAAAAAAAAAACAAAATGCATGTAAATAAAATTGAAAATCTGTTATAAAAAAATGCTCTTAAAATAAAAAAAAAAAAAAAAACCGGGTAAAAAAAAAATGTGTTATAAAAAAATGTGTTATAAAAAAATTCACTAAAAATTAGTCGTTTAAGTAGGTCTACCCATATTTAGATAAATAAAACTAGTTATAGAACTTTAGAGTCACTAAAAAGCGAGAAATGAAGTATATTTTGACAAAATGGAAACCCGACTTCAAAAATAAAATATTCTATAACAAAAAATGCACTAAAAAGTAAAAAAATAATTGCATATTCTTGTGCCAATTTTAGTTCACCTAAGCAAAAATTTTTAAATATATATGTACAATTATTGTTATTTTTGGAGGCGGTGTCCAAAAATTATGTGAATTTCTCTATGCTGACACCGCCTCCAAAAATAACAATAATTGTACATATATATTTAAAAATTTTTGCTTAGGTGAACTAAAATTGGCACAAGAATATGCAATTATTTTTTTACTTTTTAGTGCATTTTTTGTTATAGAATATTTTATTTTTGAAGTCGGGTTTCCATTTTGTCAAAATATAGTTTATTAAGTGGACAGATCTGTTGTTATGATTTGTCATCAGTTGTTATGATTTGTTTGTATGAGTTGTTACGTTATGACAACAGTTTAACTTTAAGTAAGAAAACAAACCTATAAGACCTCCTTCTCATACACATTGCTTAATTTATACATATGTACTCTCTCATACTTTCTCATACTCTCATACTCTCTCTCTCATACATCTGCTATGCGAAGATGTAAACTAAACAACCGGTATAATAGGTTAATTTACAATAACATATAATGCAAATACACAAACACACAATGTTAGTAGTTATAGTTTCTCAACGTTTATTATTCAAAGTTCTATATACAAAAATACCATACGTGCATGTATGTTTTATTTATATACGAAGATCCTTCGTATTATAATTTCGAGTGCATACATGTGCAACATATATATATTTATATATATATATATATATATATATATATATATATATATATATATATTTACAGAATGTTGTGAAATTCATTCAACTATACCACGGTGTAAAGCTGCAAAAAAACAAACAAAAAAGTTTCATAAAGTTTTTCGATTTGACGCTTATTTTTATGATATCAATTAAATACAATCTATAAAACACTGATAAATTCAACCAATCACAGAGCGCATAGTTTAAGGGGCCTATTACCGTCTGCCAGCCTTTTAACAGTAAAGCGCCATGATCTACTGCTGAGGCCACGCCTCCTCACCTATCCTCCTCACACGCTCTGTGTGATTGGTTGAATTGATCAATGTTTAATTGATTGTATTTAATTGATATCTTAAAAAATAAGCGTCAAATCGAAAAACTTTATTAAACTTTTTTGTTTGATTTTTTGTAGCTCTACACCGTGGTATAGTTTTCATGAATGAATTTCAGAACATCCTGTATATATATAGATAGCACTTGTGTTGTATTTAAATGTATAATATCATATGTATTTACATACATACTGCTTTGTAATAATACTGTAATACTATTCTTGTTACAACAAATTTAATTTATCAAAATCTGATTTATCTAACTTTAAAAGTATAATAATAATAATATTTTATAATACGTGTTATGTTTGCCTTTATTTTTATCTCTTTTGTCATTGATAAAATGAAGTATAAATTCAAAACTAATGGTTACCAAATGGCATCAGCACAATATCCTTCAGCTTAATACGAACTGATAAAACAATTGCGTATAATGCAAGCGTCTTTGATACCCTTGTTTTTAAACCCATCAGCTTAGATAGATAGATAGATGTATCTTACGGTATAAAGTGTATCTTATGTATACTATGAAATTCAGTAACATTTAGAATGTTACAACTGGTTCAATTTTTATGCACGACACTGTACATACATTTTACAGCGTAATTTTGATATCATAAATGGTTTCTATGATTATCTAGCTATTTATAGCTAAGACAAGCTGTCACATATTATAAATTTTGAAGAAACATAACTATACCCAACTCAGCGTTCAGAGTCCAACTTTTAGAAACAAACCTTTGCATAAACGAGTGAATCTTATGCTAAAACAGATCGGCTTAGTTACATCGTTTACGTTTTTGAAACTAAAAATAAGTATTTTAAAGAAAAACCAAAAAAATAATCGAAATAACAGATTGAAAATAGAAATCATGGGCTCTATAGCGTCAGATAGATAGACAGATAGATTGTAGAGGCTGCCCTGGACGGGCTACACTACGACCATAAGGTCCATTGTGATGCCTAAGGATGTGAGGATGTGAGTGGAGTGGAAGGAATTTTTGTGTAATAAAGTTTGGTACAATTCGTCACTTAACCATTCTTTCTAAAAGTGTAATTAAAGAGAGGTGATTTTGTGAACATTAATCAAAATTTAGAGTTATCTTCTAATTTGTATGTTTAATCGCTAGAATGACAAGATTGTTCTTGAAATTTAGATCCTAGACAAAATCTCTCATCCAATTTTAAGTTTAAATTTATCAACAAGTTTACACTGCCGATGGAATTGAAATGAAAAAAACATTTTTATAAAAACTTTAGCTTTTTTTGAGAAATGTCAATAATGCACAACGAAGAAAATATGCGGATAGCCGAAGCGGCCGAAGAATTCAATTTAATTTGTCAAGTAGGATACTAAAAGCATTTTGGATATTTGTTATTCTTTCCTGCTCTAATAAAAGCTCAAAGTATTTTCTTAGTTTTTCATTGCCAATTTATGTAGAGTTAATTTTCAAGCCAATACTTTTTCAACCCATCCTTGTTCAAGCATGCTTATTAAATCCGAATATAAATTTTTTAATTTATTGCTAAGAAAAAATAAAATAAACTTAATCTTTCTGTCGAATCTCCAAGAAAGAAAGTCGCTACCACATGCAATCACTATAAATAAATTAACTGTTATATATATATATATATATATATATATATATATATATATATATATATATATATATCGAGTATATAGTTTTTATTCACAAATAAAAAGAGTTATTTAACTATTTTGCTTAGCTATAAAAAAAAGATTTTTTTATGCTTACTCAACATGTCTAGAAAATAACGATATATAACCGATTGTAATGAGTTCTTTACTGTTCTAGAAATAAAAAAAGAAAACGACATAAAATTTATCAACATAAATGATTCCAACAAGTAGTGTACAAGATGATCCAAAATTCCTTGAATGGTTCCAATTGTCATTATTCTTTTATATCAACGTAAGTATATTACGGTTCTTAGAGATTATATCAACGCAGCCAGGATGGAAAATTTTTTTCGATAAGCTTATTAGTAAAAATTTCAACATTTGAGAAAAGAAATCTATTTAATGAGCTCTTATTATAACATATAACTGCAACAGCAATATTTTATGACCGCTCCATAGTTTACTTTTTTCTAATGATGAACGACTATTTTGATCAACTTGAATACTTGCTAAATTATTTTCAACTTTTTAACGCAATTTGGGTTTAAAAGAAAACCTTTGTTTAAAAAATGTTTTTTTACTTATGATTAATTATTTTAATTTCATACAATTGAAAAAAACATAAAACCTGATGTCATACAATGGTGTCCCGTAGCTTATCTAATCGTCCAAAATATTGGTTTTAGAGAAACCATTTACAATATTGTACAATATTCTTTTAAATTTGAGCTTGTAAATCATCGTAAAATTGCGACCGCCACAGCATGTTCAGATATACACACACACAAATATATAAACAGCTTGTATTTTAAAATACAACCCAATCTAGAAACAATGTATAGTGTATCCATCGCTGTCTATATGCAGTGTTATGACTATGATATGATGTCTTTGTTACAGATACATGTAGACCCACTCACACGACGGACGACGGACAATAACGAAGACACTGACGATCATCATTCCAACACGACGGACGATGTATACATGAACGAGTAAGATGCAACTATGTATAAATGATTGCACTTAGAGAGTGATAAGTATATATAGTTATATCATACTATAGTTATATGTTATATAACACTGATTTTATTGCAGTTTAAGTGTAACAAAGACACCATATCATAGTACACTGCATATAGACAGCGATAACCAGTCCAAGTGACCGAGTTGTCTAAGGAGTTATGTCTGCGCAATATGACTACTTGGAAACTGGGAAGTTATGGGTTCGAAACCCAACATCGGCAGTTTGTCAATTGTAATGAAACAAAAAAGGGGCGGTTAATTGACTAAACTGTCGGCGTATTGACAAGAACGAAGTAACCGGCTATACTTGACAAGGTTTTCTTCAGTTTCCTTCACAAACTCCAGATGAACATCGGCATAGTTCCTATCATAGTCGGCTGCAGCCGCATATCCTACCAATTCCTAGTCTATACACAAAAATTCCGTCCACTGCACTCACATCCTCACATCCTTAGGCATCACAATGGACCTTATGGCCGAAGTGTAGCCCGTCCAGGGCAGTCTGCAGATTGGGTGTATTTTAAAATACAATATATATATATATATATATATATATATATATATAGATGTATACGTTTTTGATATATACTTAAGTAGGTTCGATGAACATGAAATTTTTCCGGAAGTCCCTCATCGATACAAAACCAATAGCTTACATTTTCTCCGAAATTTCGCTAAAATGAAAATATAGCAAATTCTCAATAATCGATCGTGGCAAACCTCGTATCGTATAATTAAATGAGTATTTGTCTTAATTTAATTAATACGTAATGATTTATTTATTTTCTGTAAATATCATTTTCAATGAAAATAATCACAACGTCATAAATATTTGTTTATAGAATGGTGTATGTAACAAACGAATGTAAATAGAACAATGACTGGACTCTCATTAATTAAACACATGTGCATAAGGTATTATTTAATTACCTGCATAAATGAGCATTATTAAATAATTATATAAAATTGAATTAAATATTTTATAATAACAATTGTTTGTTACGAGTACGTAGGTATATATGTTGTAACATCGGTATAAACGTAACCGATTCCATCCAAATTGCACATGAAAATTGAGATTTCTCCATTTATATACAATTTTATTAAATTATTCGATAACATATGTGTTTGTGTGTTTGTATGAGTATAAATTTTATATAACATTATACAAATAGACATACAGACGGGACACAATGATAGTATGGGTGTTTATACGATTTAATAACAAGATAATTAAATAATGCTATTTATGTACAAGTATGCATGTATGTATACTCAATGTGTGTAAAATAATCAACGTGACGATTGACTATGGGCTATGTACATGGTACTGTTTATGGGTTATGTAAAATATAATTGAAAACTAGCTGCTAACAATTTGATAAATCAACAGTGCAATCATAAGCTTTATGTGTATCATCAATCTTATAGGAGCGTACAGCAAAAATGGCTTATAACAGAGTTTATGGGAGGCAATTGAGATCGACAAACATAAAAAAGGACCATTAAAATTACTGAATGACGGAACTGAGCTCATTAATTCAAGCTTTTTTCAAAAAAAATTTTTTATTTTACCATCTTGATTTTTTTTCATTTTTTAACTGAATTTTGACACAATTTATTATTTTAACTGACAATTATAATCGCTGAATTTAACTTTTGATCTACTGATTTTAATTTTAATGTTGTAACTCTTATTTTACATTTATTTTATTTTTACTAACGAAGAATTATAATTGTTACTTTTACCCATTTTAATTACTTTGAATATTTTCTGTATTTAATTTTTACTTATTTTATGTATTTTTATCAATTTTTATCTGTACTTATTAATTTTATTTATTGTTAAATATTCATGAACAAAAAATGTCTTTTGCCATTGTTTTTTGTTTTTGTTTGTAATCGCATTCTTTTAAACTACGTCACATAAATTTAGGTATATTCACAGTTCAAGGATATATTAGTCGAAACATGTCATATTAATTAAAATATTAAAGTATTTTAAATAAAATAAAAGCGAGAATAGCCAAATAATTATAAAGTTTTTGTTCAAAACCTTATAATGGACTTAGTATAATAGACCATAAAGTAAAGCTCTCTAAAATTAAAGTAAAGCTCTCGCCAAGAATTTTTTTCTCAGAAGGTATATACTTCGTATAATGTCCTTAAACAGTACTTGGTATAACGTCCATTATTTTATCATTTTATTTTTACCTACGAATTTTCAAATAATTTAGTTTTATACTTTAGGAGCAAGCCGACCAGAGGAATTTTATTATTCGGTTTTTGGATTCTACGTCTTATGAAATGAAAATCCTCAAAGTTTGAGTGAAAATTTAAATGTATATTCTAACATTTGTTTGTTTTGTATTTTTTTTTTTGAAGAAAAATAAATTTTAAAGGAAGCAGAAAACAGGGCTACCCAATATGCGAATAACTTTTTTGTACGACAATTTTTTTATAAGATTGATTATTGTCATTTCCCCAGGTTTAACATACCATTTTTTTAACCGTTTGAAAAAAATAAAAGGGAAAACGATATGTTTACGAATTTGTCAAATCCAAGTTCCCGCAAGGCCAATTTTCAGATGTAAGATTGATAGATGTAAGATTGTAGAGGCTGCCCTGGCGGGCTACACTTCGACCATAAGGTCCATTGTGATGCCTATGGATGTGAGGATGTGAGTGGAGTGGAAGTAATTTTTGTGTATAGACTAGGAATTGGTAGTATATGCGGCTGCAGCCAACCATGGTAGGAACTATGCCGATATTCATCTGGAGTTCTTGAAGGATACTGCAGAAAATCTTCTCAAGCTTAGCCGGTTACTTCGTTCTTGTTCATACGCAGACAGTTTAGTCAAATAACCGCCACCCTTTTTTTTTTCTTAACAATTGTCAAACTGACGATGTCGAGATTCGAACCCATAACCTCCCTGTTTCCAAGTTTGCATACTGCGCTGAAATAACGCCTTAGACCGCTCGGCTACTTGGACTGGTTTGAGATGTAAGGACTCAGTACCCATTATTCAGGAATAAATCAAGTTGAATGTCAAATTATTTCGCAAATATTCCATAGTAAAAATTTAATATTTTACTGGGAAAATATTTAATTTACATCTAATTACGGCTGCAAACTTTAAATACTCTTCAATTAAAAACTAACACTTGAACTTCATAATAAATGAGAAGTTTGTTCCCTTATTGACATTTAAAATTTGGTCGGTTATTTACAATAGACCTTTGCAAGAGGGATCTGAATTTTTGGAGCTTTTTCTTTTTATGTGGTCTAATACTCATTAACTAACAAGTTACTAGGTAAATGAATTAATTAATTTAGTAATACAATATTCAAAATAATTTAACATATCTAAAATCCATATCGGACTCCAATTTAAGTAGCGGCAAGAGAGAATAAAAATTTTAGAACATGTTTCAGTCGGTCAACGTATCATATTTCAAAAATTTCGTCATATTTCAAATTTCAAGGTGAGGCACCTTAAAAACATTTCGTGCTCCAATTTTAGGAAGGGAAAAAGGGATTTTTAGACTTTTCTTCTAATTAAGCCCAGACGCAAAAAGTGGGATGTTATAAGTTTGAAGCCTATGTGTGTGTATCTGTCTGTCTGTCGGTGGCATCCTAGTTCTCAAACGCGTTGACCGATTTGAATTATTAGGTAGCTGGTTTCCTTGCAATGGTTCTAATGTTTGATAAATCGTTTCAATGCTTTGAAAATTATCAGCTCTTTTCCAAGATGATGTATATGCATATTATTAAAGGTAAAGGAAAGTTCTTATAATATGTTTCATACTATTGCGTTGGGGGTTTTTTAAATTTTTAATTCTTTCATTCTTTAAGTTTACGTATCTAACAAATTTAAAATTTAACGAGGTCTAAATGGGATGATTGTAATAATAAATCCAGTGAGCAGTTGAATGCATAAACGAATTGTTGTGTCTCTCATCGTAACGACGATATATTAGCTCAGTTGTTCTTTATTTGCGGTCGACATATTCGTCATCTTTTAAAGGTAACCAGTTCAGTAATTTAATAAATTATTTCAAGTAATTTCAATAATAATATCTAAAAACCATATCGTACTCCAACTTTACGTGTGATATTAAATATTTTAAGAAATTACGATCTGTTTCAGTCCGTCAACGTATCTATCATATTTCAAATTTCAATAGTTCAATTAGTTTCACAATAAAACCTATTTTGACAAAATGGAACCCGACTTCAAAAATCAAATATTCTATAACAAAAAATGCACTAAAAAGTAAAAAAATAATTGCATATTCTTGTGCCAATTTTAGTTCACCTAAGCAAAAAATTTTAAATATATATGTACAATTATTGTTATTTTTGGAGGCGGTATCAGCATAGAGAAATTCACATAACTTTTGGACACCGCCTCCAAAAGTAATAATAATTGTACATATATATTTAAAAGTTTTTGCTTAGGTGAACTAAAATTGGCACAAGAATATGCAATTATTTTTTTACTTTTTAGTGGATTTTTTGTTATAGAATATTTGATTTTTGAAGTCGGGTTCCATTTTGTCAAAATAGGTTTTATTTCTCGCTTTTTAGTGACTTTGAAGTTCTATAACTTATTTTATTAGTCTAAATATGGGGTAGACCAACTAAACGACCTACTAACTTTTAATGCATTTCTTTATTACATTTTTTTTATCCGTTTTTTTTTTTAATTTTTAGTGCATTTTTTCATAACAGATTTTCAGTTTTTTTACATGTATTTTGTTTTTTTTTTTGTAAAATTTTTTTTTTTTTGGGGTCGGTTTTTTTTTGTAGAAGATTTTTTTGAAGTCGTTTTTAAAAAAATTTTCTTATTTTCAAATTATAAATGAGTATACCCTTTCAAAAAAAAAATTTTGCAGAAATCGGTTATCACATATAAAATGAGGATTTTCCTCGATTTCCTGGGGATCCCCTCATCAGCATGTGACATGGTGGGACCGAATGGGACCCAATGGTGCAAATGGGAACCCTTTAAAACAAAAAAACAAAATTCAAAATCGGTTCATAAATGACGGAGTTTTGTGACACACATAAAAAAAAAACAGACGAATTGAAAACCATCCTCCTTTTTGGAGTTGGGTTAAAAATAGGAGACAGTGGATCGAAAATAAAGTTAGTTGTGCTCGAACATTTCCAATCACTCCCGGGTATGTGATGTTCATGCCAGATATGAATTTTATCAATATAAATTTAGTTTTAAAACTATTGATAATAAACCAATATTGTGTATATTAATTATTTATAATTATTATTAGTTCAATCATATTGATTCAATAATAGATATATCAAGTATATAAAGCTTTACACACAAAATTCAATATTATTACATGCCTACTGTATCATTATATTTAATGTAATGTTAGTACACATATGTATTATATAATAATATAACGCATCTAGTATATGATTATAGTACGTTGAATTGAATAGATAATAACACCGAACATCTTGTTTCACAGTATGTTAATATGAGATTGTACAACCATAGGTAAGTTGTTGATAATAACATTACCTTTGCATTATTATACATGTATGTATTTAATTTGGAGTGTAAATAATTGAAAAAACTGTGCAAACATTAATATTTAGGGAAATATTAATTAATAGACTCTGCATAATTCAGTATTAAATCCAATTGTTTTAAAATTTCCTTTTTAAATATTCCTAATATAAATTTTTGCCAGTGCTGCATAGCACTTTGTCCTCTTCTTAAGAAATACGCGGATATAAACTTTAAGGGGTTACATCACCCCGAGATTTTCAAAAATAGAATTTTTTGCTAGATAGATTGCGTAAAGTTTTAAGAATATTTTAAACCATTTGCAAAATTCAAATTATTTCCGAAGTTGAAGCGATACGAATTGATCGCGGTAGAGAATAGGGCCGAAACTCAGGTAGCGATCGTATAGTGCGAGAGACCAAAGGTTTTTTTTCAGGATGATGAGCATCAAGCTTGTAATTTGTAAGTAGCTTCGTTTTGACAAGACGCCCAACTTTTTTAATTATAAAATTTTGGAAAACGGTATCGAAATTTTCTGGAAGCCGTTGAACATTGGGGATGTGAGACTCCAAGGTCATTCCATTGAATTTGTAGGACGAAAATTTTTCCTCGTTCTGCACTTGATTATCTTACAATTAAACTTAAAAATAAGTTGATGCTCGTACACTTTGGATCAACCGTTTGGATTGACCGATCATTCAAAGTTTACGAGCATCAAGTTATTTTTTAGTTTAAATGTAAGAAAATCAAGTGAAGAAAGAGAAAAAATTTTCGTTCTTCAAATTCAACGGAATGGACTCCGAGGCTCCCATCCTCAATGTTCAACGGCTTCCAGAAAATTTCAATCCGTTTTCCAAAATTTTATAATTCAAAAAGTTGGGCGTCTTGTCGAAACGAAGCTACTTACAAATTACCAGCATGATGCTCATCATACTGAAAAAACCCTTTGGTCTCCCGGACCAGTATTGATGCATTTGAATATTATGAATACAAAATTGGAAAATAATTGTTATTTTGGACGGAAAACTTTTTAATATTGCGAAAGAAAATGTACCCTTATAATGCACTTTTGCTTCTGAAGGCAAATTCACAGTTTTCAATTACAATTTTTCAATTGTCTATATTTGAAAATTATGAAAATTTTTAGAAAAATATTTTACATTTTGTAACAGTATCTTGTGCAACAAGTGCGGTAAGTTGTCGATTGCCCAAGAGAGCGATATTGTCCACTCATTCGCTCGAGTGGGAAATCGACAACACCGCACGATTTGCAGATACTATTTTTTTTTACTAATACGGGATAAGTGCCCTTTTTTCAAGCATTAAAAGGCTTTTCCACTATTACCATACGACTTAGATGTATTGCAAATATTTATTTGAGGGCGCAAAGTATACTTGTCGCCCGGTGTAAGTAGTAATAACTGAATAGGCAAACATTCATTTACCGCACGAAAAAACGTGCACTAAGATAGTGATTTTCCCGCATGAGTAAAAAAAACCATTTTATATATCATTTAGCATTTGAAATTTCCAAGGATTTTATATATTAAAATAAAATATATAATATGCTTAATAAACATAAATAAATTTATTATGCAAATAAAAGAATTTAAAAAAAAAACTTCAAAAAGTCGTCTACTAAATATTTTTGTCATTGTTAAAATGGAAACCATCCTTTTTCTAAATTTATATTTGTAGCGCATCTTCTAATTACTATAGGACACTGCAAGATTATTGACTTATTGTTTCAACCACGCCACATGTAACAGATACATAGATATATAAATCTTGGATATGAAAAGAATTGCACTTCAACCTAATGGCGCATTATGTTCCCCTTCTACTTTAGCCTGGCGAGGTTCGTGTCTCTCATTTCTTGGAAATAGCCAGGGGCCAGTTTAACAGATTTTCCTGAAGATTCACGTATTTGGGGAGAGTTGTACTGGATATATTGTACATTTTGCAATCAAGAGATACGCAGTTAAAGGTTTTGCAACTGAATGTTTCTTCTTCCTCGCCGATTACCAGCCAAGCAACCGAGCGGTCTAAGGCGTCATGTCTGCGTAGTATGCAGTACTTGGAAACTGTGAGGTTATGAGTTCGAATCCCGACATCGGCAGTTTGTCAATTATAAAAAAAAAAAGGGGCGGTTGATTGACTAAACTGTCGGCGTATGGACGAGAACAAAGTAACCGGCTATGCTTGAGAAGGTTTTCTGCAGTTTTCTTCACGAACTCTACAGATGAATATCGGCATAGTTTCTATCATAGACGGCTGCAGCCGCATATCCTACCAATTCCTAGTCTACTCACAAATTCCTTCCACTCCACTCACATCCTCACATCCTAAGGCATGACAATGGACCTTATGGTCGAAGTGTAGCCCGTCCAGGGCAGCCTTTAGAATCTACCTTCCTCGCCGAATAGCTTAGCACATAATCCCTTGTGGAATTATATTGTGTGTAGGTGCTTTCGTAGGTAAAAGTGTCCGGTGATGAATGCGGTAACCTTTCGAATTTGTATCCTGTTCAGGTTGAGAGCATCTAGGAATAGACTATTTGATACATTCCGAAACAGAATTTTCTGTTGCGGTAATAGCGGTGTGTGTAAAGTTCATCGACTCGGTGATCACTTTTTTCATGCTGTCTTTGGAAAGCCTAAAATAGGTTACGTGTCTATAAAATATATCTACACTCCCTTCTTCGCTAAGGTATCTGCTTTTTCGTTTTCTTCGAAACTACTGTGATCTGGTAGCCAGATCAATTTAACGTGCCCAGTAGTTACTCTAGGAAATCCATGATTAACCTTTAGTTGCTTTAAGAGCAGCTAATCAAGAGATTTTAAACGTTCCAGTTTATGTAACAAACACGTAGGTTCTTCCGGACGCAACCCGACGAGTAACAGATTGTGTCCATGGGCTATTTTACACATGTAACATTTCATGCAACTATTCATAAAGCATACTTTGGTGAGCAAGCGCAGTAATATTTTTTGATGAAACTATGCAGTTATAACACAATAGACCTGGCATCTATTCGATGCAATCTTATATGTAACTTCAGATGTAAGAATATGGTGATTGGCTTACTTCCTTGTGATTGGTTTACTATGATCATGTGACTAAAGTGGTTAACAAAGAAAGAAATATTTAGCAAGATAAGAGTTATAGCTATTAACAAAACATGCGATTGATATCTTTCTGTATGTACATATAGATGTAAGTCTCGTTATATCACATACATTTATTGCGATTGAAAACTTTCATCAAAACTTTCACGTGTAAAAACGAACCATGTAAATAAAATTGAGTTATTGATTTTTTGTTAAAGATGTCATGGTGGAATATCAAATAAAAATTATATGTATTATATTCAATGGTTGAAGACCATATCATCTATGGTATCAAATGCAATATGTATTATGTACCACTCTGTACTACACATTAATTTCCAATTAAAATCAATATACCCCCTATAATAATGTAGTAATAACGATAATGATTGTGTTCCGCACTGTGTATTCTGTTTATTTATTATAAAGCGTTGTAATTATAACAATTATCATGATAAATTATTTTAATATATATTTCATTAGTTACAGAAACACAAATTACTATAATTTGGGGTACCCTCGAACTTTTTATTTAAAAAATTACAATTTAAAACATTAACATAAAATTGTAAATGTCTCCTTGATTGTTTGTTCGAATCACGAAAAAACTAAAAAACTACTGGACCGATTTTGACCTTTTTTGTTGATATGTTTATGATTAGACTTACAAACTGATATATATTTTATTTCTCTACAATGACGGGACCCGGATATAGGCTTGTTTTATATATTACTAGCTTATACCTCAATATAATTTCCCATCTCACTTTTCAAATATTTATCGACACTTCTAGCAAATTTCGATTTCTGCGAAAATTTGCGAATTGTATCATTCTATCAAAGCGAGAAATACAAACCAGTTTTTAAGTGCAGTCCTAAGCTTTTACACATACTAAATATTATCAAAATCGGTCCATTAGTTTTTGTGTGATACTCGAACAAACAAAAAAAAACCAAAAAAACAGACATTTACAATTTTATAGTAGAGAAGATGAAAATACTTCAAGTCAACCCCTACCCTCCCGATTAAATATAAAATGTTATATTTCTTAAAAAGATGTAAAATGCGAAAAAGATTTGAATAAGAGTAAGAAAATTTTGTCAATTCATCCTCCGATGTTGTTCGAAATTTTATGTTGTCCAGTTTTTTCCTAAACTGATGAATCAAATCAGTTGGATATTTGTAGGAAACTCTAGGTTAGGATCTCATTCGCAACCTGATTAACATTTGAAATGCTTTTGTGAAATATTTCGCATCCCTTTAAATTGGATTGGGTCGGTAAAATTGGGTCAAAATAATGTTGTTTCGAGAAAAACGTGGCACATTCGTAAATTTGTAAAATTTTTGCCGTCCGGTTTGCTCTACACCATTAAATAAAAATGTAGAAAATCTATAGGGAGCATAAGTGTTAAAGTCTAGATGGTAAACATTTCTTGGTAGTAAGGAAGTACACAGGATATGCAAAAATTTTATATTCCCTTAAAACAATCGGGTCGGGTTGGAAAGAGTCTGTATTTAGGTTGAGACATAAAACAAAATTATGTATCAGTCATTTTCAGCATTTTTCACCTGACTCTTACCAAAAGAAGTACTGTTTTCGCCCTGTCCGTATGTTTTATTGTTTCATATGTTAGATAGATATATTGTAGAGGCTGCCCTGGACGGGCTACACTTCGACATAAGGTCCATTGTGATGCCTAAGGATGTGAGGATATGAGTGGAGTGGAAGGAATTTTTGTGTATAGACTAGGAATTGGTAGGATATGTGGCTGCAGCCGACTATGATAGGAACTATGCCGATATTCATCTGGAGTTTGTGTAGGAAACTGCAGAAAACGTTCTCAAGCAGAGCCGGTTACTTCGTTCTTATCCATACACCGACAGTTTAGTCAATTAACCGCTCCATTTTTTTCCTAATAATTGACAAACTTCCGACGTCGAGATTCGAACCCATAACCTCCCAGTTTCCCAGTAGGCATACTGTGCAAACATAACGCCTAAGACCGCTCGGCCACTTGGACTGGTAATTCATATGTTTGTCCGTATGTAAACATTTTTTTTTTTGAAAATGTATGTATAAACCATTTATAGATCCGAAATTCGTAAGTCGAACTCAATAATTCAGATTTCGTTGTTTTTATCTCAATAATCCGAGTATCATAAGATAGTGATGTCACTTCCAATAACAATCTATAATTTCTTAAGCGTATTCTAGAGTTAAAAATTGACTTCAAGTTTAGCTCGGTTCAGCATCTACCCCTTAAACCTAATGTTTTAATAAGCCTACGTTTATAAGTTATTTTTTTCAAACATCTTAACGAGTATTCTTGGAGTACAAGTTATATTTTTAAACATCTATATGTGCATGCAGTAATAACACAACCAGAAATATTGCACACAGCAGATGGGTTGTAAACTTTTAGAGCTCATGGTATGATAATAATGTTTATGGTTATCAGTCAATAGTTTATTAGTATTGACAATTTATGAGAATACAGACAACATATAATAATGAATGGTATGCCGTATTTACACTAAAGTTAATAAAATATAATTATTGGTTGACGTTGTGATAATTTTATATAGTTATTAGTATTATATTAGTTTATTATTATGGATTGCATCAAATAAATCATTCAATATCTTCGTAGAGCGTTATGGATAATGGTCGGCTCCTCCGAAATTAGAAAATGTTCAAAATTATTTTTATCTTCATGCAACTTTTCAAACGAAGCTTTTTTGGAAAATTGAACTTAAACCTTTGGTAAACATAAAACAATTGTTGAAAATAATAACTGACTGAGTTAATTGCTTAAATCTCGAAGGCGCAGAATCACTAGAGAGATTGGCAAGGACAAAAGAGGTCACCTTACTGTGGGTACCAGGACACAGCGGGGTTGAAGAAAACGGAACGGTAGCCGTGTTCCCATGTAATCTAGGAATGATCGGAACCATATCTAGAAATAACTAGGAGACAGACTACCTCTGACCTATGCAGGTTGCACACAGGTCAAACTAATAATTGCTGGCTATAATGCCGCGAAGCTGGTAAAAACCGGAAAGTATCAGAAATCTAGCCTTTAGTTCAACCAAAATAGGGGAATCTCTAGAAAAGCTTACTTGTCAGGCTTCCCTCTACTACTACTACTAACTAATTGCACCAAATTACACCATGCTGAAATAAAACATTTGCGTAAAAATCATATACTATGATTACACAAAATGACTTCTATTCACATATTTCAATTCGTATTCATATGATAAAAAAATGAATAATCATAGTCGTCTTTAAAGAAAATCAAAACAATTAGGTACTGCATTAAACGCTAACTTATTAATCTATTGTTTAATATGCACAAAGAACATATTACAAAACATATCTCCACATTATAAAGATTTTCCATTGACGATGTTATTCATAGTACGTTCTTATAATATATATCGCATTGGTGTTGATTATTATACACTATGTAAACTCATTGTACACATCAGTTCAATTCAAAACCAATATTACACATTTGGCGTTTTAATACCATTTGCATTTGAAAGCGAATGCAGATATCAGCACTTGGAAAAGTCTTTTCAATTTGACAAATAAAACCACCCGAACATTCAAGTTTCAAAATTATATTCTATATCCAAAGAGTATGTCAACATGTTCTATGCGATATTGTGCCACCGGATGAGTTTTTCTTCATAGTGTTTCGTGCCAAAGTTGGAAAATCATAACGGTTCTGGAATCATTTCAGTATCTGTCTGCCGATCACAGACTTTTTCCTCAAAAAGACTACACAGGTAAATGATCAAAATTTAGAATAAAATTTTTATTTTACTTCTTGTTTACTGCAAAACGAATCTGTGATTTGTAAAAATCGCAATTTGGAAAATTTTCTCTTAATTAAAAATTGTTTTTTCGTTATTTTATTCAAATTTTTTTTAGTGATATTTTTGCAGATAGGACAGTAGTATCCAAATGTTTCCCAAAAACTGCATAAATGAAAACATCATATATATATATATTGCAGAATTTATGCTTCAATATGCTTTTAATTGACAACAGGATGCCCTTGAAAATTTTTTTTTTCCGGTTCAAATCAACAAAACTAATTTTTTTCCTAAAAAGTTCTCAACTCTGATATTTTTCTTTTAATCGATACCTTATTAACTGTATTGTCTTGAGCTCTACTTTGTGGAACATTATCTTGATACCAGCCAAGAAGCCGCGCTTGTAAAGGCGTTGTGTGTACTTGGAACTGGGAGCTTATGGGTTCGAATCCCGACATCGGCAGTTTGTCAATTATTTATAAAAAAAAACGGCGCGGTTAATTGACTAAACTGTCAGCGTATAGACAAGAACTAAGTAACCAGTTATGTTGGTAAAGGTTTTCTGCAATTTCCTTTACGAACTCCAGATGAGTATCAGTATAGTTCCTAATCAAAGTCGGCTGCAGCCGCATATTCTACCTACTCGCAAAAATTCCTTGTCTTCCACTCATATCCTCACATCCTTAGGCATCACAATGGACCACAATGGTAGAAGTATGTCCCAACAAGGACAGCCTCTACCATCTATCTATCTATTATCTTGATTCGTGATTTTATTCAACTTTTTCTTGGCGATACTTTAAAGGTGGGAGAACAGACGTTTTTAACAGTTTTTCTCACAAAAATGTATTTAAAAAAGAAGTAAATTATGTCATATACGTACCCGAATTCTTACTGCAATAAGCTTTTATTGGATACCCAATACGACAAACTTGGGAAAATTTATTTTAATTTTCCGTTTCAACCTCAATAACTAACTCGTTAATAAAAAATAAGAATTTTAAACCTCTTGTTTATATTTGGGTAATTGGATATTGCAACTATGCCAAACTTTAATCAGCGTGTAAAACTCTCTGAGAAAAACATGCTGCCTATTTTGGCAGGGAACACTAAAAAAAAGTCAAATGAGTTCAAAGATAATTATTAATATTAGATTATGATATTAAGATTATGATATTAATCGATGTCTAAGAATAGTGCTTTTCAAATACAGTCAAGGAGTATCGATGTATGCACCGGAAATCACCCGTTCGCATATGATCACATACAGTTATTTCAGAACTTCCAATCTCCACAATCAAGACCAAGCGCAAAAATACATAAAATTAGAATTATGAAAGAATACTAGAGTGCATGTACCGTCTTTACAAACTGTACAAACTATATATAGAACAGCATTTCCGATGATGATCTACCATTGACCAGAGAGTAGCTTCAAATCATTTTAGATTAGTTCATTTTTTTTAAATTTGTTTGTACAACCAAGTCTAAATAGCGTTGGTACTTTTCATTATTAGTTCAAAATACAGAACAAGACACATCAACAGTATGTTTGTCCTCGATTTTTTTGTATTCACACTTTGAAATGAAAAAAAATATAGGGATCTGTCGTAGATGAGTGAAGAAGAACGACAAACACATTTGAACGAAACAACATTTATTCAACATGACTAATCTGAGTAAAGGATTAATCCATACCAGCTTATAACGATGAGTGAAATAAAGAATAAATGTCATAGATATAACATACATATATATTCTAGATTTTAATCTTCTTATTATCCTGTATTTACTTTAAATGTGTTCAATTCTTACACAATCTCAAATATAGTTCTTTTGAAAATGCCAACATATTCTTCAACAATGAATTCTACTATTTTGTATTATTTTGCTTGCACACGCTATTGTAGTTTTAAATGCACAATCTGTAAATCAATAATTGTGGTTTTAATCTATCATCTGCTTAGTATTCGTATATTGGATTTAATTTAGTACAATTTTAGGAGGTGTTCTATTGGATGTTGTTGGAAAATGGGAGGATCATGGAAGAAAGTGAAGGAAGTGTGCTATTATCTACATGGTTCGAGTCACCCTATACATATATATATATATATATATATATATATATATATATATATATATATATATATATATATATATATATATATATATATATAGATATATTGTTGTGTTGAAAAATTAGTGAAATAATTTTTAAAACCTCAGCACACAATTCTTAAAAGTATTAAATACTTTTAAGAAAATATTTGTCTCTTAAGGTTTTTTTATTTAATTGCAAAAAAGAACAAAAGTCCTTTAATAAAAGTTCTTATAGTTTGTTTTTTTTTTAATATAAACTTTGAAAGTAATGTAAACTTTGAAAAGTAATGAGAGGAAAAAAGAAGACAATCAAATATTAATTTAATTTAAATCAAAGAAATCAAATAATAATTATTACATATTGATTTTAGATTTTTTTTCCTTAAAGTTTTCTTTGTATATAAAATCAAGATTTATATTACTTTTAAAACCAAAAATCAGATCAATTATATAAATTATTTTTAAATAAAATATACCGTATGTGTTGGAAAGCATTGCTAGTAGAGAATCAATGTTAAATATTAATTACTATAATAACTATACATAATATGCGAAATAAAAATAGTGGGGTACTCTTTAGTGTGTCTGTTGTGTATGCTTTCTGGACTTTTTGTACTGCATTAACATGTAATGAGAGTGAGATAAATATGTTCATTGTTGTCTTCTTAAGCTTAGCATTACTTCTAACAATTGAATATCCCTGCTTTTTTGAATATCCCTTATTATTTGTATGTGGAATGTTTGAAAATAAATGATAGTATTCTATTGACGGTATAACATAAAACAACAATCCACACAAATTAAAGGAAAAATAAAACCCCCAGAAAGAAAGAAAAATAGAATTCCGACAAAAAAAATGTTAAACCAACGGTTCGAATATTCCTCCATTATTTGCTAAACAATATCCGAGTCGATTGTAGAAACCTACCCGGGTATTCGCACAATTTTCAACAATTATTTGCCTTAATTGTTGCAAATTTTCAGGCCTATTCCGTGAATAGATCTGTATTTTGAGAAAACCTCACAAAAGAAAAGTCGTTAGGAGATTGATCTGGCGGTCGTGTTGGCCATTTGAAAGTTCAAAACCACTCATCAGACGTTCCTGGAAAGTTTGTTCCAGGAACAGCGTTACTATCATGGCATTGTGTGCAGGGCAACCATCTTGTTGGAACCATACAGATTCCAGGTCTAAATTAAGAAGACCTCTAACAGTTAGCAAAATATTATTTCGTAACAAACTCAAATATTTTTGATAATCTCAAGATCTGTCAATGAAGAATGATCCTACAATATGGTCACCCAATATTCCAGTCCACACATTCAGTTTCAGCATGTATGTGTATGTATCGTTTTATAGTAAATATTTTATTTATTTATTTAACATTGATTCTCTATTAGAAATGCTTTTGAACACGGTCTGTATATAATTTATTTGATACATATTTACATAGATTCAATTTCGTTAAATAATTTTTATACAAAACACTTGACCTATGCTATTTATTAATAAAATTGGCTTTGCAAAAACTAAAATCATATCAGATACGACATTTCATTTTGATCAGACTTAAGCTGCGATCGCTAGACAGTAATTTATGTATTCGAAGGAAATTTGTAAAGTTGAAACAGCTCCTGCGTAACGAATTTTTTTTAATTCTAACATGTTTTTGTATGTTTATATTGCGATTTCCACTTATGCAAAAGATCATTGATTCAATTAGAAGTAGAATATCATTTTAACTACATATCCCGCTATGATTAATTGTATACTTTAAAGCTTCATGTTTGCGTTAATTTCGTAGATATCATAAAAAGTCTTTTCGTCAACGAATTTGAATTTAATCGCTTTTTATGTTTGAAATAAAATAAAAATTGTAAAGTTATTCCTCAATTCCCCACCAAATCCTGAAATTGACGAGCATAAGTTTCAAATGATCGTTATATCTTGAATTAGGTACTTGGACAATTTTTTATTATTACATGCATCAAGATTCAATATAATTGATGTATATTTTTAAGAAAGTACTACAATAAGTTTTTACAGAAAAATTTCCAAACAGTAAGTATAATTACATTAAAATAGACTTACCCCGCATGCCTGGCGGAGGCAGAAACAATTGACAATTTGTAAAAATAAAAGATGAGCAACTTTACTGTATAGCCTTAATATAAGTTCATTTAAAAAATTCAATTTTTGTTTATTTCATATTACAAAGTGATCTAACAGCGTCTAACAAACCTTTGCGAACCTCAGTCAATAGTTATTAAAAGACATATTATTATATGAACCTGTTGGGATTTTCGATTCGATGGTAGTTTTACTAAAACATATCGGAAAACTAATGATGTGATGCTTTATCATCAGTCAAGTCTTGTAACCTATTGAAAAGCATCTAAGTGTTGCTATTTATTAGTTGCTTATGGAGTCAGATAAAAAAGAAGATATGAAATAATTGTAATATATTTTTAATGTTAAATGCCAAGCATTTATGTCTGCGATCATTTTTTTCAAGCGTAAAAAAGTCGGGACTAAACTTATTATTCCTTGTATATACCAGGTATAAAAACGCTTAATGATTCTTCAACAAACTGTATTAAAAATGCATAAAGTACGGCACTTCGTTCTTATAGCATTCTGTACCGAAAAATCGCTTTAAGGAATATTCAAATGTCTGCGATAAACTCATAATTTTTTCATAAATTCAGTCTTCTTGTAAATTATATTTTATCTTAAATATATTTTTTTACTACAACTAACAATTATTACACTGGTACCTATTTCTTTTTTAAGTTTTCATTTTTGTAAGTTATAATGCCTTTAAATGGTCCACCCTCTGGCCACCTAGTTACATGAATTTATTTTCTGTAAAAAAATAAGTACACAGCGTTTTTTTTTTTTTAGAAAATATAATGTCTTTGTAAATATGAGAATATTTTGTTTTCAAGGACGCAAATGATTATGTTATTTTTTTTTTAAATTATGTATTTGTACTGAGGGCCACAAATGTTTCGAAAAAATTTGTTAGTATATTTATAATAAGTATATTCTGGAATGTAAAGAATATTGGATAGAGCATGACAACAACAGCTCACCAAGTTCAGTAACAATTTAACATTCGTTGAAATCAAAATCTTAACAATTCAAAAGTATAATTTAAAAGTTGTAATTATTGTCCAAAAAGTAGTGAAATAAAGTTTACAAAAAATATACATTTCAAGTATTGACTTTATCACACCCACCTTTCGCTACAATAGTACAAGGAATTCAAGCAGATGCCATAATCTCTGAAGTAGAATGATGAAATTGAGTTAAAGGTTAGGTTAGAAGAATAATTTCACTTCCCAAGAGGCTTATCCCTTATTGAGCTATGATTATTAGAAAAAATTGTTTTCATCAAAATATTCCTTACCCTTAACAGCCAATATATGACGAAATTTTATGGTTTACTACAAGTAAACAAAAAATTTACTGATTATCGTCTTGAGGTGATGTTGTTTTCCTATTTGGTATCAGCCTAACAACCAACTGGATGTTAATGTTCAGCAAATAGTTTCTTTAGACAAAATAATTATTTAGCGACATTATACCTCAAAGACGTCTTAAGATCTCAACACAACCGTTTACCGGGGCATACACTTTTTATAATGTTCAAAAGGTACTCGTAGTTCGTGACATAAAAAAAAGTTAATTTACAATAGTAGCTCTTTGAATTGAAAAATTAAGATTACTCTATTGGTCTTAATATTCATGACAAAATAACTATTATTCAATCAGCACAACAAACCGGTTTGATTTTATTATAGCACAAATACATAAACACATATAGACAAATAAATAAATTTAAACTTTTATATTTCGAAAACAAAACGGTAACACACGATTTTTTTTTTTTAAATTTATTTATGTCGATTACCACTGTCGATTATATTTTCTAGTATAACTGATAATAGTTGGGCGGGCATGAAGTTTTACATGCTTCTAATAAAAGAGAGTGAGAGAGAATGATAACTTTGATATTAATTATCTCGCGTTCTAAACGATCAAAAATTCTGAAACTTCGGGATTTATTAGAAAACATTATTTTTAGCCTGTGAAAAAAAATGAACAAAATCTGTCGAAAAGTGGTAATATGCTGGAACATCATTAAGCATAAGATAATATCGACTAAAGAAAATGCGTACCTTGTTCAAAATTTTGCAGTTGTGCCGAATCTGTTTGGTTTTTGAACAAAATGTTAGTACAAAAGCTGTTCGTATTTTTATAACGAATAACTTTGATGCGAAACATATATTCGACCGTTATTTGTAAAATTAGGAGAAAAGGACGCCTATTTTGAAGACGATATAATATTCTATTTATTTCTAAGTTATATAATGAACGAAATACTCAAAATTTATAAACGAGAAAATATAATTCAAGAAAATAATATACTAAAGTGCCTTAGTTGATAGGTGTAGTACTCTTAACATACCCACTTCCATAGGCTCAAGCAACATACTAGATGGTTATTTACTAAGATTACATGAAGGATTATAAACAACAGTTAAATTCTACTGTGAGTTTTCAAAACAATGACAGTGGTAAATTATGTAATAGTAAAGAATGGCGATGAATTATGTATAAAAATTATATTTGCCATATAGGGCCCATCATTTGGTAGTTTTACAGGAAAGTTTTTTCGGAGTTCTGAAAATTGCTATTTTCGCGCCGCCATATTCGAAAAATGGCGTCCAAAAACAGTTTTTTAACAATATCTCCTTCCCAATTCATTTTACGATAAAAATATTTATGTAATGAATTGAACTAGAGAAAATTTTCTTATAGTTTATGTGGTGACCATTTTTATTACAAAATGAATACCTTCAACGTAAGACCACTGCAAACCGACAAACATCTACACCCACACGCATATTTCGAATAAAATTTTTAGTATTTAAAATACACCTCCGTGCGTAAAAAAATTATGATAATAATAACCCTTTATTTTTATTATTTTTTAACTTCATGAAGCTTCTGGAGCAAAATACAATAAAAATGATATACACAAACATTATAGTATTTACCTTAATAAGTAGAGTTTAATGACGTTTTATATTACGCATACTACTCAGACAAACTTATTACATTAATTAATAAACTGGAAAATTACTTATTAATTTTATGACAATTTCAATTAATAAAAATTATATATATATATATGAAAATAAACATAAATTTTTTCACCATCTGTTCAAATTTATTTTATTAGAATATGAAACTTATTATTATCATAATTTTTTTACGCACGGAGGTGTATTTTAAATACTGAAAATGATATACGAAATATGCGTGTTGGTGTATATGTTTATCGGTTGGCGGTGCTCTTACGTTGAAGCTTTTCATTTTACAATAAAAATGGTCACCACATAAACTATAAGAAATTTTCTTGAGTTCAATTCATTACATAAATATTTTTATCGTAAAACGAATTGGAAAGGAGATATTGTTAAAAAACTGTTTTTGGACGCCATTTTTCCAATATGGCGGCGCGGAAATACCAATTTTCAAAATTCCGAAAAAACTTTCCTGGTAAATCTACCAAATGATGGGACCTATATGGCAAATATAATTTTTATAGTAAAATTTTACATAAATTATTCAATTCCAGTGTTGGTACCCGACCCCTCTTCCATGCTTGTGAAGGTTTTCTACAGTTTTTTTTTCACAAACTCTAGAACAATATCGGCAACCTACCAATTCCAAGACTACATACAAATTCTTTTTCGTCCACCCACATCTTTATTGTATATGTATCACAATGGCCCTTATGGTGTGTCCTGTTCGAGGCAGACGCTACAACCTAAACTAAGTTAACCATCCTGTTTATATATCACTACCTCGAAATAGTGTACCCTAGTTATAAGAGAAAAAGTCAATATAACTGGAACAGCCAAAAAATAAATGCACCGTACGGTTGTGTAAATATTTTTGTAAAAGTTAGAGATACAGAAAATATGCCCAGATGATAAATTTTAGTAGCATTTATTTACTACAACTTTACTTATGTTCAAGTTTTTCCTTTTAGATATATTACGACGGTTATTTTTTCCCACGCTCTAAGTCGCACTTACCTCTTAGCTAACTTTGCCTATTAACGAACTTGACCTTTCAAATAACATAAGCAACTAGACAATTTTAAGCGATTGGGTTAAAATTGCGACCTGCAGAGCGAGTATAGACACACAGATATATATGTATGTTTATATACATGAGTATGTTATACTCAAACTTAGAGTAGGTGATCTTATATTATTTTTGATTCTGATCCCAATGATTTCACTGATATTACGTCCAAGTACTCTCTTTACCATGAATTATTGTTTTACGAATATAATAATTATGCGTTCCTAATATTTGACAAACTTTCTATAGCCATCAGCATAAATTAAATAATACATATCCTCATTGCAATCAATAATATAGTACTCATTATGGTAAGGTTTTTTTGCATGTGATAATAAAGAAAGTTCGAGCAATATAACAACGTCTTATAATACCTAATATTCCGAAACATATTATATAGTCTACATAGAAGGCGTGTGCTATTCGGAGCAGTCTTTTCATGCTCGTTTCATTATACTTGCGTTTAAAGGTACACCATACTTTGTCATAATTTCAACTGTGTAATTAAAATTTTAATTGATAATGTGCTCATTTTGTATTTGTTCTATGTTGATTTTATGTATTACTAAAGAAAATATCTAGAGCACGGAAGTGCGTAAGGCCGAGTTTAAGGGGTTTTCAGCCATTGTGCTTACAGTGGTAAGCATTACTATACTTTAATGTAGACCATTTTTCACGTCGATATAACTTTTGAACGAAAAAAGCTATAGTGGTGAGTTTTCCACTATAGATAGTGTTGTAATGAAAATTAAAAAGATTAATAAGATAATAAGATTAATTATTGCTTTTGATTTAAAGTTTTTCTATTTTTAAAAAAATCAAAAATTGAAAAAAAAATTATTACATATAATTTAATTTTAATCAAAAGTCATACAAATTGAATGTTTTTCAAAATAACAAATAAATAATTTTGTAAAAACAAGATAGTTTTTGTAAAACAGAAGTAAGCTAGCTTACAGTAATGTATCATAAAATTTGTGTATAGATTTTGAATTGACACTGGCCGTGTGCATTAAGTCGCTAGTTGAATATCAACCAAGCGGGGTGTGACAATGGGTCAAACCCAAGGAGAGGTATAATTTTTAATTAATTTTATAAATTGTCTGAACACTCCGACTACGTCCATGGGTGTTGATACACTAAAATATTCTAGAAGCCTCCATGCGAAAGTATATTGTCAACAAAAAAATATTTATTCAAAAAAAAAACAATCATATTCTTGAACAACCCATGGCGGGTATATAAACCGGTGACCAGTGTTGATTCAAATCAGTTTTTAAATCGTGTCTGATTAAAGTTTAATATCGACTATTGTCTGTTAGTATCAAAGTTGAAATCAAGTATTGTCTGATTAGTTCAAAGTATATAATTGTTGTTCAATCCAGATCAAGTTAAAGTTGGAATTTGTACAAGTAATTTGATCAAGTAATTCAAAGTTTGACATTGTGTGAAAAGAATTAAAACAATTGTTGAAAAAGAAATTGGATAATCATTTTTTTTTTAAAGCAATAAAATCAGGTTTTTTTTTTGTTTCGTAAAAACTTGTGTTTAATTTAATTTTTTTTTTCTTTTCTTTAAACAAAAACGTGCGTGTTGTTTCAATTACAAAATATTTAGTAATATCATTTACTAATATATTTTTTTTTTGTTTTTGTCGAGTATCGGAATCATTGCAGGTTCGGGCAGCGCTCCTTTGAGGATAAAGAGAGCCAGGATACCGCGACAATAGTTTACGGAATTATAAGAAAAAGTTTTTTCAATCATAGTCAGCGACTAAACCCGTAAAAAGTTATTTCAATTAAAAAATCGTAACATAGCGGGAACGCCCACAAGTAAGCGCGTATAACCTATCATAATGTTCTCCTACTTCCCGATATCCTTAAAAGTTGATATTTGGCATACAGTTAGATTTAGTACTCAAGCCGACAGGAAAATTATGAAAACTAGAAATTTCAATCGGGAAATAGAAAATTTTTGCATTTTTGTTTTGATAAATTTAACATTGTAAGACCATATAGTTATAAACGTCTATCTGATTTGTTTTAAAGAAATTAACCCATTTTTAGATATGTTAGAAGCGGACAAACTGGAAATTTATAAGAAAAATGGGAAAACTTTAATTTTTTCCACGCATTATCCCCGAAAATGGGAAAAAACACAAAAAATTACCTTTTTTATCTAATTGTAGTGTTTTCTATATAAGAAATTAGCGAAATCAGCTTCAGCTTTGAATATTTAAGCCTTTCAAAAAGTATTCATGTCCGATCAAAAACATAAATATAAAAAAGTGCCGAGTTTTCGGGGAGATACTTCATATAATAAAAAAACAAAAAAAAAAAACAAAAAATAAAAATACAGACGAATTGAGCCATCCTCCTTTTTGAAGTCGGGTTAAAAAGTGATGATATCCCATTCAAGGACCGAGCTATTTACCAAGTAAATAGCTCTGTAAACTATTAAAATGAATGAGGGGTAAATTGATTAAATGTAAGAAAAATTTGGTTGAAATTTTTTAAGTTTTCCCCTAGTATGTTTTTAAAATTTATAACTTGGCAAGTTATTCTTTCTTTTGTTTTAAATATTTAAAACTTGCCATGTTATAAAATTTTATAAACATACTAAGGGAAAACTTACAAAATAAATTTCTTCTTACATTTTTTCTAACCAAATTTTTTCTTACATTTAATCAATTTACCCCTCATTAATTTTCTTGGTAAATTGTTTATAAAGCTATTTACTTGATAAATAGCTCGGATCTTTAATGGGATATCATCATTTTTTAAGGAGCAACTATTATATGAAGTATCTCCCCGAAAACTCGGCCCTTTTTTACATTTATAGTTTTGATCGGATATATTTTAAACTTAAAATTATATTTTAGAAGTATAGTAATAGTAATGATTATTTTATATACAGTGTGTCCCAGATTTTAATCCGGAAAATTCATACGAACTTGGACGTTTTCAAGCTTCGTTTTCGAGATACAGGTTGTTAAAGTTAATAAAAAACAATTTTTTTGTCAAATGTCTCAAAAACTACTTGCCTGATTTCGGTTGTACTTGGTATGTGTTTAGTCTTCAGTAAGTCGCTTAATTTGTTGTAATTAGATTTAATTTAATTATTCCAGGAGTGACTCTTGGGCATCATCCCTAGATATTTTAACTAAAAATTTGAGTACGCCACTGCTTTCTTCTAATTTTCATATAATTTTTAGATTGAATAATTAAAAATAATTTTAACGTTTTGTAAATTATTCGTTTCAAGCAACCTATTTTGGTTTGTAGGTTCGAATAGATCTTATTCAGTAGGTGTGACGATGTGATCCCGAGAAGAATGAATTTTATAAACAGCACTTACACATTCCATAAAAGACAAGAATAATTTGATAAAATCTGGAGTTTAACTGTCCACCATGTATATAGTAAACATATTAAATAAATTTTAATTTTATTTAGGTAAGTAATTTATTTGTTATAATAACGTAATTGTATCGAAATTCATTTATATACCATAGTTAATTGTTGATATATTATCTGTTAATTATTTTATTTTGCATACAAATTATATAACTTTCACAGATTTAAATTTCTTTCTAAGAATTTTGGAAAAAAATAAATAAAATCGACTCCAGGAAAAATTATTTAAAATAAAGAATTCGTTACGCAGGTGCTGCGTGCGTCAACTAAGCGAATTTTCTTAGAATACATAAATCACTCTCTATCGGTCACAATTGTAGTCTGATCAAAATTAAATGTCGTATCTGATATGATTTTAGTATTTGCAAGGCCAATTTTATTAATAAATGGCATAGGCCAAGGTGAAAGGGGTGTGGTGAGAATGAAGAAAAGACAAAATAAAAAATATCTCTCTTAAGGTCCAAATAGATGCAGAACATGGTTGCAGCAACATTGAACAGCAACTAGCTTGTTGCTCTGTGTGTGGGGTGGTTGCAGCAACAAAAAACAAACTTTTTGTTGCTGCAACCACTCCACACACAGACCAACAAGCTAGTTGCTGTTCAATGTTGCTGCAACCATGTTCTGCGTCTATTTGGGCCATTAGTATTAGAACAATCGAAAATGTATGAGGAGTTAAGTTCTAGATAATCATGTTTGCTACAATTCATTTCCTGATCCTTTTTTTCAAACTATAATGAGTATATATATTTAGGATTTTAACTTTCAATTTGAAATTGTAAATATTTCTGTAAATAATACTGTAACAAAAAAAATTATATGAAACAAAATTATAGTCAAAATAATTTTCTACAACTTTATATAATATGTGTATTTAGATTTTGCCAATATCAAGGGAGCTATGTCAAATTTTGTGTTTCTCCTTCCCTTCTCCTTGTCCGATTTGACCCATTAACGAACTTGACCTTTCAGATATATACATACATATATATATATATATATATATATATATATATAAATTTTAACGTGGACATCTATGAGGATCGATGAACAATTGAAAACAGTTTTACGAAATTCTATCATCGGTACAAAATCAATAGCTGCATTTCTTAAAGAAGAAATTGGCTACAACGACTTTTTTCATCTAAATCACGGAACTCACTTTACTGAAACACAACAAGATAATTTTTGTTTGTCTTAGAGAGAGGTAGTAAATTTAAACGGCCTAAATTATCAACGGCCTAATGGTCTAAAATTTTCATAGTTTTCTTTAATATATGTTTCGTAATAAAATGACACTAATACGGTCCTTTGGTATAACATCTACCAGCATGTTATATCAAAGAATAAAATCGCATGAGAATAAAATCGACTTTAAATCACAAACATGTTTTGTAACCACATAGGACGTTCTAGTTATGATGAAAAAAAAAACAAGGTTAAAGTATTTTTATTCATTTACAAAATTATTTGCCCATATAGCAACATGAAATAACATTTCGAACAGAAGTCATTCACTGTCGCAAATCATAAAACACTTTGGCTGTAAATTGCATTTTACTGAACTCTGGTTCAGTAAAATAAATCTGAAACACATAAAAACTAAAAATTCCTGAGTATGAAATTTAAATAACTCAACGTACTCACATGTATATATTTCATTCACTTATTCACCTTTTATAAATAGTAAACTAATAAAATTAATTAATAATTATAAAATTTTATTCACTCAAATTCTTTGGGTCTCTGTAAAACAAAGGACTTTTTTCATTGTTAGTTCTCAATTATTTACACAATAAAACTTATACCACATCACTCGAAATAAATTTGTTTCTTAGAAAATTTAAAAGATATAATTAAAAAGACTATAATTACGTTTAACTATCAATATTCCGATTACAACGCTCATCGTCAGTATAAAAAATTCCATATAACTAATAAAAAAATAAAATAAAGCCTAAAACAAACATTTGGAAACATGTAAGTGAAAAAGTAAATAGAAATAAGTAACAAATAAAATAGAGAAAATTTAATTTCTAGCGAAAAAAATCAAAAACTCAAAACTTTTAACGTTCATCGAAAAACTCTTTTAGTTTAGTAATACCAAAATAATTTTTCATGCACAATGATTAAAATTTCTTTTAAAACTTGCAGTCGTCTCTATTGGACGAGGGTTGTGTTTTATCACTCTGTTTTGCAAAGGTTTTTTTTTATTTATTTGGGAATTAAATTAAATTCGAGGCAGGTGTAAGACTATTATCCCAATTAAGGGTTTTGTTACCGGCTTTATGGATAAAAATGCTTTTATATGAAATATAAACAATTATATTGCATCATGATTATTATAAAATTTTACCGATTTTTTATTAAATTGCCAGGTAATATTTTGTTCTTTGTATTTAATTAATGTTCTTCAGTCAAATATATTATTTTTGATTGGATAAAGACGAATATTCGCTATATATGCTTTTTCTCGAGGTTCACAATCTGAACAAGAAAACTGATAGATGCTAGATTTTATCTCTCCTCAAAGTCCCGCCCCCTATTTTCTCCTGAACCGATTGTGCCCATTAACGAACTTGTCCTTTCAATTACAACCGCAAGCTAAATTTTATTCCGATCAGAATAAAATTGCGACTAGAGTGAGTACAGGCACAGTTTTAAAAATTTTTCAAAACTAATATAGACATGAGAAAGAATAGAGCACAATCATATTGAAAAATATTAATTTTTTTTATGAAACAGAGTTAATTCGAACACAGGAGTTCAGGTCGGGGACTCTAAGACTAATGAGCGGGATCTTTACCATTCAACTACAGATTTGCTTACGGTTTTTAAGGTTCAATTTGTTCAACTTCTTTCAAATTCTTCACACATATTACACGGCTACATGAAAGTTTAGTGAAAAACTTACAAATATGCATCCACAAAAAAAAAAAGGAAAAAATAAAAATCATTTATTTAATAGACGTACTAAAGGGAAAAAAACCCTAAGATAAAAGTACATACCACTTATATTAATAAAGAACATACACACTAGCAACAACCATCAACGTAGTAAAAAAAATTCACCTGATCTAATCATCCTTATTAAATGTTTGAAAACCTAAAGTTAATATATTTCAATGCTGTGCTTTGTGTGTAATTCCCAGCAGTTGTTAATATCATGAAACAACAGCAACAACAAGGGTTGTTTAGAATAATATTCTTTCTTCGTATAAAAAAAAAAACAAAATGCTAACTAAATTGTTTGTTCATTAAATTTTATATTTATTATGTTCATCATATAAACAACATACCTACAGTATCATATAATACGATCATAATATGGTTATATGCATATAAAATCATATTTACTTTTTTTACCTCTATGAATAGACTAATACCATGCTCTTCATCAAGTTTGAGTGAGGTGAAACATTTAAAACAAAAATTTAAACGAAATTGAAATTGCAATAATAGGTTAAAAAATAATAGGTTAAATGCAAATTGCAACATTGTATTTGAAATTGCAATCACAGATTTTGACATATACTATTAGTACAGTCATTTGGTGCTCATATAATAGGTTATCTGAAAAGATTCCCGGGAGTTTTCAAAATTGGCCATTTTATAAACTTCGTCGTGCTCTTTCTGAATTTCGCTCGCGCCGCCATATTTGAATTGCAATGGCACCGGTGATAATTCGCAAGTTTCATCACAATATACCGAGGAGGAAGAAACGGAGACTGTTCTAGAGCAAGCATATGATGAAATCGAGGAAGAAGAGGATTACTACGAAGCTGATAATCTCATCGCAGATGATGTGGAAGAACACTTGGTCCATCAAGAATAACAAGGACAAGGAGAATGTGCTAAATATTTTAATAGTGCATTGCGTGTGGAATAGGCCTATTGTGCATAACAGGATAAAAAAACGCGCCACTTTGTCTACCTTTTAATTCCCAACTTAAAACGCCTGTTTAGTTGACTTTGCAGCGCTCGTACGCTAAAACTATTCATTTTACAAAAAAAAAAGGTAATTATATAAATTATAGAAAATTTTCTTTTGTTTAATTTATTACATAACTATTTCCATCGTAAAATGAGTAGGAAAGGAGATATTGTCAAAAAACTGGGCAAAGATACGAGGCAAAGATACGAGGTGGCAAAGTATAAATTTGGATAGAGCACGTCGAAATCTATAAAATCAAAAATTTTCAAATTTTCAAAAACTCCCGGGAATCTTTCCAGGTAAAACTACCAAATGATCGGGCTTCATTCCTAACAGGCTTTTATTAGATGAACTGGTATGTGTATATACACTGGGCCATAAGTATAGTTCATTTTAGTTGATTTGTATCTTATTCATTCGGTTTTTGGGAAAATGCTTCGAATAAAAAATGTTAGTAGATTTATAATTAACCAAAGCGTTAAATACAATCAGAAAGAAAAGAGGGTTTCATTAAATAAATCATAACGTTACTTAAGCATCATTCTGTACATAATAGTTTAATTTCAATACAAAGCATGGGCTCCACGCGATTACTACATGTTTCTTTTTCTTTCTTTATTAAACTAAATTTTTTGATATTAGTCTATGCCATAAAGACGTTGAATAAAATATTTAGACCTTTAAAATCAATTGGTTTATTTGAATATTTATCAAATATTCATATTTCGTTTAGTAACAGTTGTTGACTCAAAAACATCACACACAAATTTTTCTTTTAATTAGAAAAATTAAAAATTGATTATTTCTTTTTTTAAGAAAACTACATAAAAAAAATTAACACAAAGAACAATGAAGTTAAATCTCTATAGAAGGGTCTGGTATTACTAACTTCAGAGCAGTTTACTCGTTTAGACACTGATGGAACACTGCCTTGGCACTAAACAGTTGCATTCCAAACTCCTATAAAAGGGTCTGGTGTTACATATCTCAGAGCAGTTTACTCATTTACACACCCATGCAACTCTGGCTAGGAACTAACCTGTTACATTCCAACTCTTATAGAAGGGTTTGGTTGTCAGGACTTCACACAAGTTTATTTATTTACATATCAATTCAACATTTACGTGGAACTTAACTGTTGCATTCCTACTTCTTGAAAAGTCTTGAGTTAAACACATCAACTCAATACATACCAAACATACTACTCATATACTTATTAGCATATTTTTAAATTGTTTTTTTTGTCTATTTATGTCCAACTAGCGTTTATTTATTTCCATTGTTAGTATGGTTGCCTTTCGGTTATATTATATCTACGGAACCGACTAGCGTTTACTTACTTTGACATTTAAGTAATATGTCTGAACATTGATACCATTTTTTTACATTAAATCCTTGATATGCAAAATCATACACATCTAGGGATGGGGAATGAACCCACGACCTCTGGCTTTCTATACCAATGCTCTACCAACTGAGCTACCTTAGATGTTATGGTAGTGCTATGCATAAGATCCTTCCATCATTTCTGATGCCATTGTATTATTAATTTTTGTTTATTTACTTATTAACATATTTTTAAATAGTTTTTTTGTAAACTAGTGTCTATTTATTTCCATTGTTAGTATAGTTGCCATTCGGTAATATTATACCAACGGATAATATCCCCATCCCTAGATGTGTATGATTTTTCATACCAAGGATTTGATGTCAAAAAATAATACTACTAATACATACTATTCAATTACATACCAAAGCTACACTGACGTGGAACTAAACTGTTCCATTCCTTCTCATATAGAAAAGGTCTGGTGTTACCTACCTCAGAGCAGTTTAATTATTTACATACCCGATGTAACACTGACGTGGAATTAAACTATTTCATTTCTACTCCTTACCCAACTGTTACCCTCAGATACTCAGTTACACAAAAAGTCAAGTAGACCTAAGGAGTTACCGATAAATGACATAACGCACTTTACGTACCTTTTCCCCTAACATATAACACTATGCATATATTTAGCCTAAAGTTTGTTTTTATTTCGTGTTATATAACTTTTTAAATCAGTAGAATGTGTAAAATAATCGAATGATATGGTTAATAAGAAATAAAATTTAAAAAAATTAATTATATTTAATCTTCTATATTGTCGGCACATGAAGGACAACCAATCCATGATCAAATCTATCACCAGGATAACTGTAAATAAATATTATATCTTTGCGTGAAGTGCAGAATAGACACAGAACTTGGTTGCTGCAACATTGAACTCCGCCTATAAAATATTTTCACCACAGACGCTGCAACCAAAGTTTGGGATCATAAAATTTAATTTTTACTATTTTATGACTCTAGTCATATAAATTCTATCATTTCTCATCATGTCTCTATCTATCTCATTTAATTTGTATAGTTTATTTATATCTTTAGTAATAACTACACAAATAATTTTATACAATATAATATATACAGTGTGTCTACTTAAGTTGGCTCCATATGGAAAACTTTTTTATTATAATGTTTACGAAAAAAAGTTATTCTTTATAAAAATCTCTGCATTCGAAAATATTAATATTCAGCTATTCACTTTTGACATAAAATGTATAGGGTGTCTAAAAATTGAAAAAGTTCGATAGGAATGTGTTGACCACTTCAATTTTAAATTAAATTTTGTTTATTTTTGTTCAAAATGTAGACCATATAGAACAGATTATACGGGAAACGGTTCAAGAAATCACTCCCGAGATATGTAGGAGTGGATTTAAAGAATTTTGTAAAAGGACAATTACATGTATGGAACGCGAAGGTGGATACGTTGAGGCAAAAACGAACTGAAGGTAACTGTTGTTACTTACGTCAACAATAATAATTGTATTTGTAATGTAATGTATGAAAAATAAATGTTCTGTATTCATTATTTTGTTACATATCATTCAAAATGTTTCAAATCAGCAAATAAACATTTGAAGTACGATGACTGGTTAATTAGAATAACAGATAACGTGTTTTATAAGTAGGACTTGCAAAATTTAATTTAAAATTGAAGTGGAAAAAAAATTCCTATCGAACTTTTTCAATTTCTGCACACCCTGTACATTCGATGTCAAAAATAAATAGCGGCATGTTAATATTTTCGAAAGCAGAAATTTTTATAAAGGATAACTTTTTTTCGTAAACCTTTTCCATATGGAGCCAACTTAAGTAGACACACTGTATATATTATATATAATGTAAATTGTAACCAATATAGGTATTTTGTATATGAACATTTAACTCCTCCTACTAAATATCAAATAATTTTTAATGTTGCAGCAACCGATCAAGGTCATGTTTTTGGTTGCTGCAACAAGTCCACACACACAGCAACATGCTAGTTAGTCTTCAATGTTGCTGTTCAATGTTGCACGTTTGTGGAGGCCCTGACACGCAGATCTATCCTCCTACTATATAACATCACATAACATAATACCATACCCTACCCCACCCTTAAAAAGTGATATGTGATATGAATAATCCAAACGTTAAAAATTCTAATATTGAAATTAACTGGGTGTGGCCATAGATAGGACCTATTCACTACAGGTTGGAATTTCCAATATGGTCTACATTGTTTTATTGTTATTATACCCGGTATATAATATATACCAAGGCATATCACCTTTAGTCCCGACTTTGTAACGATTGAACATAATGATCGCAGAAAAAAATTTGATATAGGTGTTCATAAAATGACCAATTAGTCCATTTCTGCAAAGTTATGTAAAAAATGTTTCATTCTGTCAAAGCAAACCATAGCGAAGTAGCTTAATACGGTATAGGTTTGGAAGACTGCCAGGCCAGAAATATTTTAAAAAAAGATTGAACATATATTTCTATGACTTTTCTATATAGATATGTACCAAACTACAAATCAAATTGATATATATATATATATATATATATATATATATATATATATATATATATATATATATATATATATATATATATATATATATATATATATATATATAAACAAATTTTTAAGGAATCAGTCATATTTTTTTCAATCTAATTCAGGATGAATTAAGTGAAATGGGTAAATAATACAAATTTTCGTTTATACCTGTACATAGAGGTCATGATGTTCAATGTTTCATATGAAACTTTTTTTTATTAAAAATAAGCATTTTATTGTATTTTTTTAATATGTGATCTGTTTGGTGAATCCCAATCATATGCATAGATAGATGAGACGAATTAACAATTCATTTCAAAGAATCGGTTACTCAATTTCAATGCTGAAATTCCTCTTATTGATCCGACTGATAATTTTCAAAAATACGGTATTGTATTTTAGAAGATTTTGTTTTTATAAGATACATCGTTGAGTTTTTGAAGTAAAACTTTTTTCTCTTGACAGAGTAACTTGGCTTATACTGACTATTTTCAATTAGTGTTTACACACTGTATACTATAAATCTAGAATATGAGCGGTAATTTAACTCATAAATGCTTATTTACAAGAGACAAATGCTCAGAGACAAATTTATTTGACATGCATAGGGTGGCGCATAAGTAA
Organism: Nineta flava; assembly: GCA_963920215.1. Classification (NCBI taxonomy): domain Eukaryota; kingdom Metazoa; phylum Arthropoda; class Insecta; order Neuroptera; family Chrysopidae; genus Nineta; species Nineta flava. Next base: position 44,215,866 of record OY986040.1, read on the forward strand.
TCGAATGCTGACTTTCAAAATAAGTATATATCATTTAATATCAAAATAGCAAAATATATATATATATATGTATATATATATATATATATATATATGAATATATATATATATATATATATATATATATATATATATATATATATTTAATATCAAAATAAATATATATCCATAATTTATACACTAATTAAATCATAACGTTACTTAGTTATGCGCAACCCTAAATAAAATCTGTTCGTGTTAAGATTATTTTGTGTTGGGTTTGATTATGCTACAACTCAAATTCTATTAGAATTTAATAAATTCATAATTGCTTCAAATCAATAACTAACTACCTTGTCCAAGTATTAATAAAAATTTCAAATAAATGTTTTCAGCGAATTTCCTCTTCTAGGAAATATTTCCTCATCGTGTACCGATGTCAAAATGTCGCAAAAATTTCTTCGAAGTCGAAAATGAGCATTCTTGAAATTCATATATAGGATGTATATATATATATATATATATATATATATATAAAAATTGCAAAGACAGCGTATATATATATATATATATATATATATATATATATATATATACGCAAATATTAAGGGAGATATACTAAATTTTGAGTGTCTCTCTCGCTCTAAACCCCTCTTTCCTTTTGTCCTATTTTGCCCCACATTATACTTTAAGCAAAATGATTAGATAATTAATTTTAGAATTGAAATTGTAGAATGATTGCACAATTTTCTAAACTTCTACACTTTATCGATTGGTCTAATATTAAGAGAGATATTTTATACTTTGTGTTTTCTTCTTTGTCTTTGCTCCCCTTTCCTCTAAAATCGATGCCATTTATTAATAAAATTAGCCTTGCAATTACCAAAACTAGATCAGATGCGATATTTCATTTTGATCAGACTAAAATTGTGACCGTTAAAGAGTGATTTATGTATATTGTAAGAAAATTCGCTAAGCTACTGCGTAATGAATTATTATTTATATGAAATACATTTGCCTCTCCACAACCAGAGTGTACGAGTTTATTTATTAATTTATTCGTTTCACTTATAACGTTTTTGTCAGTTTTTTTTTTTTTGGTTTATAATGTTACGTTAGAATCTGCATAATATGATAAGCTTAAGCATGCCAAATGTCGATATAAACAAATCAAATCGGTAAATGTATAAATGTATAGTAAAGTTTGTTACACGAATAACTTAATTTTTTGATAATAACTATGATATTTAAAAGGTTTAATGCATTTCTTCAGACACTCTATATAACCGTAATCTAATTAAAACAATATTGAATTCTAAATTTTTATTTCGCGTGTAAGAAGACTAAGGCTTACGAAGAAGATAATTGTTTACTGGAATAAAATACAAAAAGGTATTTTCATTAAATTACCTTATTTTTATTTTGGGTTGCAAGAACGATTAGAGCCAACTAGAGCTAGACATAATAATCCTTGATAATAAATTAGTGTACTATGAAGAAACTAATTAATTAGTGTAATTATCTTCAGATTTTAAATTAGTTACGCCTATAATTGATTTTCAAATAAGTATCCATCAAATGAACCGTTGTATATTTTATAACTGATCTTAATGTATGCAATGTATACATAAATACTGTTTACGTGAATAGAAGAAGTATATACTTTTTTATTTTCAAATTAATTGGATGTAAATCGTTATATCAAATGACGTTAAACCAAAATGATTCTTCAATTAAGTAATTTTATTCGTTTTACCCCCCCCTCCCCAATTAAAAATGGTTAAAATGGGTGAAAATGTTTGGGAAAGATCGCAACCCAACCCAACTCCCCGATAATTTAATATTGAAAGAAAAATTTTTTTCTTAAAAATGTAAAAAATAACATTTTTGAATTTTAATGATTTCAAGGACGAAAAAGGTTGGGTTGGGTTAGGCTTTATTCGGGTGGGTTCGGTTGGAGTAGTTTAGCGGGGGTTATTTTATTGTAGGGTATTGGTTTGGGGTAGTTTAGCGCATATGTGGGCGAAGTTGACTTCACTCAGCTCTAAGTGAGAGGTACCTCCTCCCAATTATTATTATTTTCTTTCTTTAACTAAAACATTTTCTGAAAAAAATATAATAATACCAACTCTTTTTTATGGTCACTATTATACAAAGTATACAATACATACAATACATTGAATACATACTCTGGAATTTTGGGCTGGTAATTTGGGGCAAAAATGTACCTTTTTAATATATTTGTGTATGAATACAATATAAATGTTACATAAATTATAAAATATAAATCTTTTGATCTTTAACGTTTACCGCTTGACAATTGTAAACCGCTTGTAAATTATTTTGATGGTTTAGATACTAAACCATCAAATTATTTGGAATTTTCAAAAATCTAATTCTAAACTTTAGAATTAGATTTTTGGAAATTCCGAATAATTTTCCTACACTATTCATATCGGAGAACTAATAAACAATTCTTTACCTGATTTAATTATGTTTTCTTCGTAGGGGGTATAGTATAGTGTCATTGGAATTTGATGACATTGGATACAATAAACCAATGATAAGGCCGTGGGGGTGGGATAATTTGTTACTGATTTCTCAATGGTTAAATTGTTTAATTACATAAAGTGGAAATTTTATGTTAGCTTAACAATTAGCTTAACAAATAGGTAACAATTTAAACGTATAATATAGCAAGTAAAAAATAATTTAATGGTTAACATTATTCAATAGTGATTCAAAGTTTATTAGTGATACAAATACACTTTCGAAAATGGCTGGTACTCATTTGAATCAAATCATTTGAGTAAGGCTGAATTTTAAGTACTTTTTCAACTAATCGATTACGTTGCACCGTTAGATTAGCTGTTCTTAAACAGACTAAGCAGTTCTTAATTTTAGGCCCCCGATATCGACTGCCTAAACTATTTTTAACTTCAAGTACTTGTTTCATTATATTTCAAATTTTGCCCCTATTTCTAGAACATTTGTTTGTATTTTATAAATACGTATTTCGACTACAATGTAGTCATCATCGGTATGAATTAGCTAATCGTAACTATCTCTGGGATATGGATTCAGAGATATTTTGTTTGTTGCTAATTTGGTGCCTGTGTCACTGTGTCACTGATGTGCGGCTGCAGCCAACTTTAATAGAAACTATGCCGATACTTGAAGCCGAGTTCGTGAAGGAAGCTGCAGAAAACAAGCATAGCCGGTTATTTCGTTTTTGTCCATACGCCAAACGTTTAGCCAATTAACCACCCCCTTTTTTTTGACAATTGACAAACTGCCGATGTCTCAATTCGAACCCATAACCTCCAAGTTCCAAGTTCCAAGTGCACACAACGCTTTTACAAGCGCGGCTACTTGGCTGGTAGGGTATAGTAGCATTTCCGCATGTCTGTCTACAGACACGATACATCAAAAATAAAAATAGATAACATGCTGACATTCGATGTATGGGTTCTATTGCTAAAAAGTAAGGTTAAGTTTGTGAATGGGAAAAATATACATGTTTGAAAACGCAAAAGATAGAAAAAAGGCTTTTCCTAAAACAACTGTTGTTTTTTTTCGTAAATTCATTAGTTTAATGAAAATTTGAGTTTAAACATCTGCAGTTACTCTGATCGGGTATGTAACCAATTAAGTCAGGTAGTTGTTATTTTCAATTTAAAATTAATAAATGCTGAAATAAGAGAACAACCACCGAATTTTAGTACACATGGCCACAAACTAAGCTCTCATTTGTCAAAATTTTATAATTATGTATTGAATGGGATGTTTCTTGACAAGAATCCATTATAATTATTAAATAAAACGAATATTTAAGATATTCGTAACAATAATTTTATTTTGACTATAGGTACGGAATCACAGTTCCTTCATCAGAAAATATATGTATTGTCAATATGTATATGTATTGACAATGTATTGTCATATATGTTCTAAGAAATTGTGTTTCCAAAACTAAAGTAAAATTAAAATTATTGTTACGAAAATTTCTAGTATTAGTTTTTTTAAATAATTTTATAGTTAATTTGTTCTTAATTTATTCTGTTTTCGAAAACAAGCTTCGTAAAAAAGTTGTACATTATAATCCTTAGACCCTTTATTCGAAACATTTTTCCAAACGAATAAGATATAAATCAACAAAACCATTTGAAAAATGAATGCTATCGTTGTGTCCCATATATTACCTACGTGATCAATTACTCAAACGAAATAATAAGCAATTACATTTCCGCAAAGAAAGCAGAGTTTTTTTAATTAGACTCGTAGAAATAATTCATAATTATCCATCTTTAAACAGTCAGATTGCAGAATAATTAGAAGGTCAATTTATTTTTTATGCTATCACCTGTGACCTATATGGCTGAGTAAATTGTTATTGATGGGTAATGTTTGGATCCTAAGAATGACTTACCTAGAAAACGTAACTAAATAAAAAATTTCATTTGGCTGACGTTCGCCACGTTTTGCAAGATGTATAGTATCCTTTCCCCATAATTCCAAGAGATTTTTCACATATTAAATATATGATGATGAAATGGTACTAGAAATTTTACCTATGCTAATGATATGTTACTAAATATAATTCAGGTCCCTTTCTTTATCTTCCTTTAGATATATTTGAGATAATAATGTTAAAAAATAAATAAATAAACTTTTGCCTATTGTTGTTCGAGATTTTTACTTCCTTTCATCATACATAATTATGTTGAGTAAGATTAACTTAGAGATTATCTGTAAAAAAAAAAAAATTCCTAATAAAACGTATACCCAATTTTTTTCTATCCACTAGAAGACGCTCACATCAAAGTTGTTTTTTATCTTTATTCTTGTTTGTTATATCTCTTTACATTTTGTTTAATATAAATAATAAAACCCGGTTATTCACAACAATTTAACAGATCGATCCGGCCAAAAATAAAACTGTCTTAAAACCTGTGTAATGTTATCTAGAGATAAAACGTTGTTGAAAATTTATATAAACTACAAAAGTGTATCTCGACCCCAAAATCTCAAATAAAAAAAAAAAAGAATTAACCAGTGGGTGTCAGTCAATTCTAAAATAAACGAGCATCAACGGTAAATCAAAGCGATCTATAAGGAAAACGAACGAAAAATAATAAGCTATAAATATTATTTAAGCTTAAATTTATGGTATGGTAGATGGCAGCACCCCATGAATTCGTTCATTCCCCACTTTTTAGAACTAGAAAACATGCACAAAATTTTAGTTGGTTATCTCTTTTTGTTTTGACTGTTCGATAGGTGTTCGGCGATCAGGCGGGTAGACTGATGGACGGACACCTATACCAAAAATTTTGTTTTATGATCAATATTTTCAACCGTTTCAATTTCAGGACTAAACTGAATATAACCTTTTATAAATCATATTTAACGGGTATAAAAAATTACATAAAATGCACTAAAAGTTGAAAAATAAATAAAGATGAAGGATTCGTAAACGAATTGTGTTAAAAATAAACGCCTTATAAATTCCGAAATATAAATATGAAACTAGTGAAAATACCAACTGACTGAGTTAATTGCTTAAATACCCGGTATATAGTGAATTTATGAAAAAAAGTTACAAAAGTTGTTTATTTTAAAAAAAGAAACTTTTTATCTCTCTAAATTTTTCTATCTCTTACGGTTTTAAAGATAGGCAGTTTTGTCCATTTTTTTTTCTTCACGAAATTGACCTTATTTTTAGCCCTAGAACACCTACAAAATTTCAAATCGCTGTTTTTTTTCGTTTTGACTTATCGTGTTGACGATAAGTGTTCGTTATTTTATGAACACCTGTATAAATTTTCTGCGATAAATATTTTCAACCGTTACAAAAAACGGAACTAAACTTAATATACCTTGGTATAAAAAAATTTTAAAGGATCTTAAAATAAAATTCATAAATTAATGAATTAAAGCATATTTGCAATATATAACGTATTATCGGCTCATATGAGTTTAACCGTTAGGTAAAACATAATCGTATGCTGAAAACCCGACCCTACGTTGTATTGTATAATACGAGTATATGTATTGTTTAAAGGAATTTAATATAAAAAAAACTCTTGACGTAATAAAAACTGTGTGTTCTTGTAAGTATATTAATAATTTCTTGGGATTATTTTATATCAAATATTGTGTGTAATACGTTCATTTTAAACAAACAATGCAAATTACTAAACAATTTATTTATTGTTAGTATTAAAAGTACTTCAGATGTAAAGTACTTCTTACTTCAGTAAACACACATTTCATATCGTTATATACGCTTAATTGTTGTTTTTAATTCACTTTGATTCTCGGGGTTTCTAAGAGGTTTTAAATTTAATACATTTTGTACTACATTTTCATAAACAGTTTAGCTGTATGGTGAAGCTTTTTAAACCTTTTATATTTAAATTTTTCCCCGAGAACATGTTATTGATTATTGTTTTCAACTTTAAAAAACAAGACCACCATTTATTAACATATTAAATTTTTGTATGAAACGATCAAATATCCAGTCGTTTAAATATAACCACATGTTCAAAGACTCCTAGCTCGCAGTAAAACTATGTTTATCATTAGCCTCTCTAGTTGTGGATTACACACAACGCCGTCACGTTTATCTCAAATTTCAAGTAAATATATCTACTAAGTCACCACCATTTTGGTTTGAAGTAATTTTTACTTCAAACCAACAAATTTTGAATTCAAATGTTATCGTCATAACAAAGCCCAATTATTAAATGAGGAAATTTTGTAATAAAGGAAATGTTGTTATCCTGCATTGCATATTTCATCTGCAGGGAGCTTTTGGTCTTGTACCAATGTCAAAATATCACAAAAAATTCTATCACCGCATCTGAATACATATATATTGAAATAGAATTTTGGTTCTTGAGGTGCTTTTAGTATATGGAAAGGTCAAGTTCGTTAATGGGTAAAATCCAACAAGGGAAAAGGGGGGTTTTGAAGGGGGAGGTAACACAAAATTTGGCAAATAACCATTAACATTGGACATATCGAAAAAACATAAGCAGTAAAGTTGTAGAAAATTAGTTTTACTATAATTTTGTTTCTCATTATTTTTTCTGTTACACTAATATAAACAGAAATGTTAAAATTTTAAATATCTCTGTACACATAAGAGTTTTGAGAAACATGATTGAGTAATGAATTGTTGCAAAAATTATTTTCTTCAACGTTACTCCTCATATATTTTTCGATTGCTCTAATATTAAGAGAGAAATTTGATATTTTGTGTTTTCTTCTTTCTCTATGCCTTCCCCTTGCCAATACCAAAATCATTTCAGATACAACAGACTAAAATTGTAGCCGCTAGAGAGTCATAAGCATAAGTGATTTATGTATTCTAAGAAAATTCACACAGCTCCTGCGAAACGACTTTTCTTTCATATTACCCACGTCACTATCAAAGATTACACTTTTATGGTGGAATCTATGAAAGATGATTCTATATGATGGTGATTTCTGAAATTTACAAATTGAAATCATAGAAATTTACAGAAATCCGTCAGGAACGGGATTGATTTGCTAGTTATTTCACCTACAGCTTTTATGCTACCCTCGAAAATATTTTGAAATTTAACATGAGTTTGTTTCTGTATAACGTCTCTATACGACATGAACAATCGAGGCAACAAACTAATCACAAAAGAGGCAAAATTTGACACTCAGTGCAGTGTTCATCACAGTTTTAGCCGCAATGTTTATTTAAACTGTTATTTTTTATTCTCTTGTTTCTTCAATATATTGTAAGTGTAAGAAGTGTACCAAAATATAGGCCCTTCACAGAGGACTTAAGCATAAGTTAATTATAGCGTAGCATCCAACGTGTCAACGAGTATGAGACTGTGGTTTTAGAAATATTAAAGCATATAATTTATAACGATTAAAACGAAATATAAAAATGTAAAATGTAAAATTAGTCCTTTTATATGGTTGCCAGACTTGGAAAATGACAAAAACGATCGCAAATATATTACAGGAATTCACAAAGAAATGTCTCAGAACAATCTTCAATATACACTGGCCAGAAAGAATTACGAACGAGGAATTAATGAGGAGAGTAAACCAAAGCCCTATCAATGAAACAATAAAGAAAAAAAGTGTGGATAGATAGGCCACACCTTAAGATATAATACCATATAATACCATGCAATACCATCAGCAGACAAGCCCTAGACTGGAACCTCCAAGGAAGCAGAAAATGTGAAAAATCCAAGATAACCTGGAAGAGGTCAAACGAGAAAGAGATAGAAGAAGAAGAAGGAAAAACTTGGAGAGAAATAAAGCAAATGGCCCAGAATCGAATATAGTGCAAGGCATTTGTTGCGGTCCTACGTCCCTCAAGGGAATACATGTATTAATATATCCGACCAAAAACATAAATGTAAGAAAGGGCCGAGTTTTCGGGAAAATCCTTAATGTAATAGTTCCTTCTTAAAAAGTGATGATATGAGAGTAATGACCGAGCTATTTACAAAGTAAATAGCTCTAGACTTCATATAATAGTTGCTTGTTAAAAAGTGATGATATGGAAGAAAGGACCGAGCTATTTACAAAGTAAATAGCTCTAGAGTTCAGATAATAGTTGCTCTTTGAAAAGTGATGATATCCCATTAAAGAGCCGAGCTATTTACAAAGTAAATAGCTCGGTAAACTATTAACTAAAAAAAATAATGAGGGGTAAATTGATTAAATGTAAGAAAAAATTTGGTTTAAAATTATTTCATAAGTTGTCCCTTAGTATGTTTTTAAAATTTTATAACGCGGCAAGTTTTAAAATATTGGAAATCAGAAAAAATAACTTGCCGCGTTATATAAAATTTTAAAAACATACTAAGGGAAAACTTATGAAATAATTTTAAACCAAATTTTTTCTTACATTTAATCAATTTACCCCTCATTTTTTTTTTTAGTTAATAGTTTACCGAGCTATTTACTTTGTAAATAGCTCGGCTCTTTAATGGGATATCATCACTTTTCAAAGAGCAACTATTATCTGAACTCTAGAGCTATTTACTTTGTAAATAGCTCGGTCCTTTCTTCCATATCATCACTTTTTAACAAGCAACTATTATATGAAGTCTAGAGCTATTTACTTTGTAAATAGCTCGGTCATTACTCTCATATCATCACTTTTTAAGAAGGAACTATTACATTAAGGATTTTCCCGAAAACTCGGCCCTTTCTTACATTTATGTTTTTGGTCGGATATCAATAATTTTTGAAAGGCTTAAATATACGAAGCCAAAGGCTTCGCACAAAACGCGTAGCGTTTTGTTACTCTTCGCATATGCTTCGCGTGTGCTATGCGTTCCTTTCGCTTCGCGATACTTTACTCTTTTTAGATTCACATTTACAAAGGAGACCGCTTCGCGTTATATTACGTCAACTGGCTCTGGTCGCTTTTTGAAGGGCTAAAACATCAATATAGTATGGTTGTAGTATAATATTGGGGACAATGGGAAATCAAACCCTTTAAAACAAAAAATTCAAAATCGATTCATAAATGACGGAGTTCTGAGGTAACACGCATTAAAAATTGTCCTGCAATTTTTGTGTTTTTATTAATAAAACAATTAAATGTGTAACACCTGTATACCTAACATATATGAGATTCTGTACAATATTTTGTACAGTATGTTTTTATTAAAACTTTATGACGCGGCAAGTTAATTTTTCTGATGATTTCAAATATTTTAAAACTTGCCGCGTTATAAAATTTTAAAAACATACTAAGGGAAAACTTTCGACATAAATTTCAACCAAATTTTTTCTTATACTTAATTAATTTACCCCTCATTTATTTTTTTAATAAATAGTTTACCGAGCTGTTTAGCTTGTAAATAGCTCGAAACTTTATGGGATATCATCACTTTTTAAGGAACAGCTATTTTTTGAAGTCTAGAGCTATTTACTTTGTTAATAGCTCGGTCCTTTATCGTATATCATCACTTTTTAAGGAGCAACTATTATATGAAGTCTGGATCTATTTACTTTGTAAATAGCTCGATCCTTTATCCCATATCATCACTTATTAAGAAGCAACTATTTTATTAAGATTTTCTCGAAAACTTACCTTTCTTACAAACGGAAAATTTAACAATTTTAATTGTAATTAAAATAACATATGAAGCATATATCGATCTGATTTGTTGACAAGGTTACCGCCTCCTTTTTGATTAGATAGACATTTAGTATTTAAATAAAAATTGCTAATTTAATAAATCAGTATTTTTTAATACTCCAAATAGAAAACATTGATTGTTTTATTGTATTGTTACAATGTAACTTTTTTTAAGTAAACAAGTTGTTTAAAAATAAACAAGTTTATTTTCAATTAGCAATTCGTAATGATGAAGAATTAAATAAATTATCTGTTGTAACAATTGCTCAAGGCGGTATATTACCAAATATTCAAGCAGTGTTATTGCCAAAGAAAACTGAAAAGAAAGCATAAATTTTATACATTGGATTGTTGATAATAATATTCATCGATCATATATCATAGGCCATTTATTAAAACGCCACAAATTAATGTGAAATAAGAGTGATATATTTTTTATTAAAATAACTATATAAGATGTTATTTGATTTGTTTCGATTATGACTTCTAAACTAATCGTTTATTACAGATAATTGATTATCAACGTTATAGTCTTTGAAGAAATGGCTTGACCCGTTGGCTCCACTTCACAAAAAAAAATTCGTTACGCAGGAGCTGCGTCAACTTAGCGAATTTCCTTAGAATACATAAATCACTCTCTAGCGGTCATATTTTTAGTCTGATCAAAATGCCTTAAGGCAGTTTAAGGGGTGTTTTTCCCATTTTCGGAGGTTTGCGTTATAGGTAAAAAAATTTTTCAAAGTGTTCTGTTAACTTGACTTTATTTCGGGTCGATTGGTCAAAATTCCATCATTTCATCATATATAGAACTGAAAAACGTAATTTTGGGGGGTGTTTTTTCAATTTTTCGGGAGTTTGCAAAAAAAAATATTAAGTTTTTCGAAATAACTTCCTAATTTGTAGCTATTAAGCGTCGATTGCAAAAAACTGCATCTTGTTGTATGTATAGAACAAAAAGGTTGGTTTTGGGGGTGTTTTTACCAAGTTCGAAGGGTTGTGATGGAAAAAAACCGATCTTTCTATCATGAATAGAAGTAAAGAGGTAAGTTTTAGGGATGTTTTTCCCATTTTCGGTGTGGTTGCGATGTAGGTAATGAAATTTTTCAAAATATTCTGTTAATTTTGACGTTATTTCGGGTCGATTAGTGAAAATTCAAACTTTATAGCATTTATAGAACAGAAAAACATAATTTTGGAGGATGTTTTTCCAATTTTCCGAGGGGTTGCACTGAAAAAATTGAAGTTTACTGATTTTTCTCGTCAGATTGAAGCAATTTCACGTCGAATACAAAAAACTGCATCATTCTAGCATAAGGGCTTGGTTATAAGAGCTTTAAAAAATTTTTGCAGACGGAGCTGCAACGGGCAATGCTAGTAATAAATAATAATTGATCAATGTATCAATGTAAAATATAATCAAAAAGTTAAAATATAAATAAAATGAGAATATAAATTAATGTTTTACAAAATTACCATCAAATGCGTATATAAAAAAAATTCACACAGTGTTGGGCACCCATCCAAAAACTAATTGTAAAAATATGTTGCTTAACTTTTAAAATCAACGCATACTGCTGTATTCAAATTGCAATGTCTATTTCTATATGGTATAAAAATTAATAGGTATATATGATATATATCGATTTCTACATGGTAGTTTGCGTTGAACTAGTCTTAAAACAAAAAAATGTTAAATTTTCCACTTTTCCGATACAAATTTCCAGTTTTCGCAATTTTTCCGTCGGTTTGGGTACTACAGCTATCTACATGCCCAATATAAACTTTACAGCATATCTGGAAGTAGCTCATAATTTTGATATCTAATACTTAAGTTTTTAAGGCGTTCCCGCGAATTTTGCATTTTTGAAGTGAAATAACTTTTTAACGGTTAATTCGTTAACGTTGATTGAAAACATTGGTTCTTATAATTCCGTAAAGTATCTATATTCGAAATATCAACCCTGTAGCTCTTTCCGTTCAAAAGATACAGCACCCAAAAAATGAGCCTAAATTAAGGTGTAGTAATAACACTGTAGTGAAAAGTCCGAATGTCTCCCTTAAAACTCGGCCACGCACTACCGTGCTCTAGATATATATATATATATATATATATATATATATATATATATATATATATATATATATATATATATATATATATATATATATATATTTATAACATATTATTTTTGTATACTAAAACGTCACAATACTAAATCAATATCCAGTACGGTTAAGAAGATGCGTTGCATGAAAGGCTGATGAGTTTATTTTTCATATTAATATTAATTAACAGATAATATACAGAAAAAATATGTATTCAATATCTCTACTTGTGCGTTTTTCAGGAGTTTTTAATATTCATACAATAATTTTGAACAATTAGTTTCAGTTTTTCCCTCCAAAGTCAACTCTAACTCAGAACGCTAGAAAGGTGATAACTAGATAAACAGAAATGTGATTGAGATCATGAAGCCTCTACACCTACACTTCTGGCATTATAAAAAAAATGTGTTTCCAGTTTATTTGAAGTACAATCGTTTACTGGATACATTGAATGAAGGATACGTTTTGCCTTTTATGTCAAGATAAGGATATTATATGATCAGAATAACATTGAAATAGAATAAACGTCCATATTATTTTATCTTCGAATTTTCTGCTTGAATGAATTTTTACTAATCAACTTATGTTGTTATATAAATAGTAGATACATTGAATATACTTGAGTGAATTGTTACCGACAATATTGTGTGTATTTTAGTGATGGGATGAACTATATTAGCTTACCTTTTCTTTTTGTTTGAGTTCAAGTTTACAAAGTTTTCTTGTCAAAAATGATTGAACATCTTGAAATAGATGATGTTCATGATTTGCAAGAAATACATTTTTTAAAACAATAAAATATTGTTCCCCAATTTTAATACATCTTCGAAACTGTGAGAAACAGATTTCAAAATAATAAACTCATTGATCGAGTATCTAATCTAGACTGGCACTTTTGTTTGGAAATTAGCATATGAGGGTGTTAGAGAAGATATAATCATAAGACAGCTATTAAAGGAAAAAAAATTTAAAAATCTCTAATTGGGATATGTAATTTCAGCAAAGTTTAGAACCAGGATAGACGAAAGTTATTATTAGCTAGGACAATTACTTATTATAAATAAGATTATACAATGCATATATTGAAATCTGCAGGTTTATGTGACCTTCTGTCGGTGAGATATGTTGTTACAAAGCTGTTAACCAGTCCAAGTGGCCAAGCGGTCTAAGGCGTTATGTCTGCGCAGTATGTCTACTGAGAAATTATGGGTTCGAATCTCGACATCGGTAGTTTGTCAAATTATTAGGGAAAAAAAGGGTCGGTTAATTGACTAAACTGTCGGCGTATGGGCAAGAACGAAGTAACCGGCTATGCTTGAGAAGGTTTTCTGCAGTTTCTTTAAAGAACTCTAGATGAATATCGGCATAGTTCCGACTGCAACCGCATATCCTACCAATTCCTAGTCTATACACAAAAGTTCCTTCCACTCCACTCACATCCTGACATCCTTAGGCATCACAATGGGCCTTATGGTCGAAGTGTAGCCCGTCCAGGGCAGCCTCTACAGTCTATCTATCTATCTACATAGCTGTTCGCCACAAAAGTATATACTTCGTCGGTAAAACACAGCAAAGTAAATCTATCATGTAAAAAAAGTGTACTCATGTACGCACGTAAGAAATTATACTTCTTTTTAAATAATTTGTTAAAATAATATGAAACACTATTATTAAGACAGAAAAGTGTAATTAAATGATATAGTAGTGAAAAACTACAATAGAAAAATTATATATTGTATCAAAAACCAATGATTTTACATTGTATTATATGGTCGAATAGAACCAGCGTCACTCCTTCCGTTAAAATTAGAGTTTAAATGACTGGCGTTAAATTCATTGTTTACATTAGAATCAAAGTTAGTAAAATTTATCAAGACTAGGACAGTTTTAACAATGTATACATTTAATATACAATATTTACGAGCCCGTAAAAATTATATCATTGATAATATGGCTAAAAAATCTAATACTCTTCTTTTACCAGAAGCATGGAGTAATAATGATGAAGATTTTCCTCCTATACCTAATTTCAACTATATAGTCAAATTTAAATGTTCTCTTGTAATACCTGGCGGTGTAGCTATTCACCAAAATAATAACGATCACTCATCTTTCGTTCTATATTGTGTAATACTTTCTTGTATTTCAATCCGCAACATCTCAAGAAACTGAGATGATGCGGATATTCGCATTCACATTCGCAATCACGGAACTTCCGCATTCATTTTAGCACCCACATCCGCAATAATACATTTTGCGGAGCTTTTGCGGATGCAGGTGTTGCTTATTTTGTTTAGCATTTATGATTGTAAATAAATCACAACGTGTTTAGACGTGTTATTATGTGGATGTATTTTTTATTGTTTTCAAAAATTTATCATCTTTTGAGTATTTTGCCTTGAATAATCTATCAACAATGCAATCACCGACGCAAAGTGTAATTTAGTCTTATAATAAAACATACTCTCGCGAGGGCCATGCATCCACGTCTTTGAGGAATAAACAAAAATCAATACACCTGGAGCAGCTTAGCCTGTAAAGTGCGGGATTAATCTATGAACCTCTGTAAAACAGGATGAAACCTGAAATTGCAGTGACATTGCTTTTTATTAAATATAATGAACAAAATTATAATTTTCGTACAAAAAATTTGATTATAATAGAATGATTATTAAAAATGATTACATTTTTTTTTCCTTTATTCATGTACCTAAATTAAGTATCTCTTTATGAAAACTTAGCATATAAAACCTCATTCAGATGTGGATGTGAGACTTAATATTACCATATCCGCGGATGTCCAAAATTTTGCGCCTGCAACATCCTTGATATCCTTCAATATGCAAAAATCATAGCACACACAATTATTTTCTACTGAAAAGTTGGGACACCTATGTGACAGATTTACTTGTTGTCTGTTTCTCTAAGCATCTAATATATATCTATATAAATTTAGCTTTTCTACTATACGACACACGT
Organism: Nineta flava; assembly: GCA_963920215.1. Classification (NCBI taxonomy): domain Eukaryota; kingdom Metazoa; phylum Arthropoda; class Insecta; order Neuroptera; family Chrysopidae; genus Nineta; species Nineta flava. Next base: position 44,231,086 of record OY986040.1, read on the forward strand.
GTTTTACTAAATGTCTCCTAAGCATCGCACATTATAGCAGGATAGAAAATTGTGTAATATCGCTTGATCGAGTGCTACATCAGTCGAGTGTTATGCAAGCGATTCGTTACATGCTGAAAATAACACTACTCCTAAATAAGTATGTATGTATAGTTCCATATCTCTTTAAGGGATGTTGGTGACTACTTTAATCCATATTTTTCGCTTTTCTGGCATTCTGCATATTTCTACTAAAGACATTCCAGTCCAAGCTTTCAAATTACCGATCCAGCTAAATTTGTAGCACCCCATTTCAAAGGCATCTATTGTTTTTATTATATTTGATGTCAAAGTCCAAGTTTCGCAGGCATAAAGAAAAACTGACCACACGTAACATTTTAAAAACCACACAAGTAAATTTTTGTTTATTTTACAGTCCGTTAAGGATTTCTTATGAGTTTCATAAATGTACTCTCTAAAATAAGTATGACTTCAAAAATTCCTACGTATTGTTGTAATGAAAATTAGTGAAATAATTTTGAAGACCTCAGCACACAATCTAATTGCAAAAAGAAAATAATAAGGAAAATATTTATTAAATTTGGAAAATAAATTACATCTAGATCTAAAATTATTTTATTTTAAAAAAAATATATAAAATTTGTTTTATAGCAAAACTATTAAACTATTATTTTTTTAATTAACATAAATAGTAAATGCTTATTATTGTATAACTTATGTAAGTTTTGAATTGGGTTACTAGCTTTACTTTATTTAGAGATAAACAAGATTTGATTTTTTAAATGTTTTTTTGTTGATTCGTCTAAACATGATTTTGCGACGGTATATAAAGCCGGAGCCTGACCCAATTTGAGTCAGTTCTTAAATTCAATCCGAAAGGAACAGTAGTGCGGTTTGAAGTTACCATTGTTGAATTAAACATTGTTAAAATTAGTATTGTTCGAGTATAAATAAAATAATCTATATAGATTCGACAGTGCTCCTTTTTGGTAAATAAAGAAGAGAGCCAAGATACCGCGACAGTATCTTTAAGACAAATAATAATCTAAGACATACATTATCGCAAAAAAATTTTCTTCACACCAAACGAGTTAAATTATGACTATCAAATAAAATCGATAATCGATAATAATTGCCGAAATTCCTGTATGGTAGGGACATCCAAACAAGGACATTAATGAATACTTTCTATGAATAAAAAAAAAATGACAAAAATGTGTCCCATGACCTATTTTTTACCACACCCAAGACCTTATTTCGAAAACAGTACTTGATAGAATACGATTTCATTTATAAGTAAGTTTTATACGTTAAAAATTTATTATTCACGACAGACTTAACTTTTTTATTTAAATTTCTATTGTGTTGGTTTGGAAACTAATTGATTTAATTTTGACTAGACAACGAACAAAAACGTAATCTTCAAAAATTATTGACGAATTGTTATGCATAAGTTATGTTAAAAGAAAATGCCACCCCGTTAGTAAATTTATTGAATACGTTCACCGCATAGTAATGACAAATTATTGAATACAAATCATTTTCACACAACATATAATTATTAATCATTTCAGAAATTACTTAATAAAAGTATAATTTTGAGATATTAGTATAACATTAAATTACTAAATAGCTTTTAGGGGTATCTAAAGCGATGATATTCAAAAATTGAATTATGCTAAATCGATTAAGTTTTATTTATTTCATAGACATAGTAAGAATTTAGGATTTTTATTGGCTGTCTAACTTGACGTACTATTAAATGAATGTGTTGTATTTTTCTAACTTAGTTATTGATGAAACATTGCAGATATTTAAACATCCAGGTCCATGTGACCTTCAGTCGTGACACTTACGCAGCTATTTTTTTTATAAATAATGAATGTAGTAAATTGGCAAAATACAAAAGTATGTGCTTCGTCGGTTGCATTTTTTTAACAAAAAATAAAAAAGTCGTATTCTAGCCGCCATTGAAAGCCTTATGTCTTATCTTAAATAAGTAAGCCTTATCTTATTATCAACAACTGATATTATTGCAAGTTGCCATCATTGCAAGATAATACTTTACTGTTTAGTCAATATCCATGAACTTCATCATAAGATTCTCCTGCCAATTTTTTATGAATCCGATTGCTGACCCTTTCCAATTTTCTAACATTCTACATTTTATTACATTCTTCAGGAGACGTATGGAATTTATCTTCTGGGTATTCCAATGAACGTATTAGGTCTCTGACTTTATTTATGTCGCCATATTTCGAAATTAGTTGACCATACTATTACTCACCAATCAATTGATAAAATATACCTACTTCCTACGACCTACAACTTCTGAAGACTATTTCTAAAACCTGTAACTTTTACCTGTACCAAAAATTATAACTAGTTTTGGACGCTGAATATAAAGTATGATGGCTATTGAATGGAAATTTTACAATGCAGACCATGTCATTTGGATTAAAATTGTTTAGTCAACACACTTCAATAAATAAGATTTCCTATGCATTGGAATTTAAAATGTTTTAAGGATCCACGAGCACTGGAGCTTCAAAAAGATTAAGGCTTGATATTTTAACCCGACTTCAAAAAGGAGGATAGTTCTCAATTTGTCTGTATTTTTTTATTTATTTACATGTAGTTGACGTGCATATACATCAATTGTAAAAATTTCAGGGGGGTTACGGCGGTCGTGAATAAATTATTTGATGTTAAAGTTCGAGTTTTAATGCATTGTTTCTTATGGAGAAACCCATATTTTTACACATATTTTGACATATTTTGATAATTTTCACTTGGAATAAAATAAGACGAATAAAAAAAACTACGCAATAGACAATAGAACTATTAATAAAGAGATTGATCCAATAAAATTATATAATAATTATATAATTATTATATAACGGGCCTATAACGGTATAACGGGCCTAAGAAAAAGATATTTAAGAAAACAACTGAGATTTCGGGAAAACTTTACTTATGTCGGCGGTAGCTTAATTACCCGAAATCTCAGGTTTTTTTCTTAAATATATTTTTTTAAGCCCGGTATGACGGACCGAAATTAAATTTTAATTTTAACTTACGACAAAAAATAATAAATATTATTGTGGACATTATGAATGTACGTACTATATACGATTTTGAAGAATTTTATAGATGGACTATGCATCAGTGCTCGTACATCCTTATAAAAAAATATTGTGTCTTAAAAATTTTTAAACTACTGGTTTACAAAAAAATTTTGCTTTGAATTGAATATTAAGTTATTGAATTTTCTACTTAATTCGGTTTATAAATTCTATCCTTGTACAGCGAGCTAAGTTGTTTGTGACATTCTGTATGGCAAAATTTATATTTAGAATTAAATTACGTATAACGAATTTTTAGACATATTATAGAATACCAGATTACGTTCTCTAATGGCAATATTTATAATATATGAGTCAAATCATAATTTATGTTCGTGATTCAAATGTCAGAATAACATATTTAAAAGTAATAATATTATAAGTTTTTTTTCTGAATGGTAAAAAGTAACTGATAAAATAATTTATACATTTTCACAAAAAAATAAATGTAAAAAATATTATCGATTAATAATAAAAAAAAAGTATAGTATTTTATCTATCATAGGGAAAGTAAGATTTTTCCACTGAAAAATTATTACTTTGTTTGTTTAACAAGCCATACTTGAACACAAACAGTCTCATAAATATGGCAATTGTGATTGTTATATTCTGATTTTTTACTTCCATTAAAGGATGTTTGCAGGTACCGTAAATAAAATTTAAAATTGATCATGCTTCAAGAGTAAATGTAGCCACTAAAATGTTTCGGTCATTTTACGAATCTATTTAACGAACTGAGAGATTATCCCATGTTCAGCCATTAGTCAGAATTGAACCGCATATAAAGTTTATAGTACCTTGGATAGTTGAGGCTCTTCTTGAATTGTGTACGTTATTTCAAGTTTAGGCAAAGAAGGATAGTCTGTCGAGCTATACAGAAGTCAGAGAGTTAATGAGTTCAGTAAAATCCTTTAAACGTAATATGGCTATTTATAGCAATAAAAGCTAAATTTTTATAATTAACGAACAAAGACCCGTCTAGTAGCCGAGCGGTCCAACGCGCTCTGTTTACTTGGGACTGGGAGGTTCTGGGTTCGAATCCCATCATCGTCAGTTTCTCAATAAAAAAATTAATAGGGTGGTTGATTCACTAAACTGTCGGCGTATGGACAAGAACGAAGTAATCGACTATGTTATATACTGTGGTATCTCAGAAACGGAGGTTACACCCCATTATTATTATTATTAATTAACGTACAAACCTTTATAATTACTTTGAGAACAATAAAGATATATTCAAGGCGTTAAATTCAGCAAAAAATTTATTCATTTTGATTCGAAATATATTCCAATGTATTAGACTTCAATGTGAAAATCGCAGGGCTACAGTGGCAAAACTAGAAACACATTTGTGTCGACCAAACAGTTTATAGATATTCAACCTTTTAACGAAAATTTCGATCATTAAATAATTGTATTTTGTTTAGCATTTATATTTTTTATAGCTAAAATCACTCTCGCCTAGAAACTCTAATAAAAACCAAAATAAATCAAACCAAATGTTGAATGTTTTAACTAAAAACACTTTCACTTCAGCGCTTAAGTACGAGGCTATCTTCATTTTGCTAGTATCGTATGTTCTTATTCAGGAACGCATTGAGGTTGGCTTTATCTATCGGATGATATCACCATGTATGTTATTTCAGTATCGATGTTTAATTATCGATGCGATATTATTTATGTATCGATTTTTTAAACAAAGATATTGTGGTATCCTTACATAGTATAAAATAAAGTCCCCCAGCCGCGTCTGTCTGTCTGTTCGCGATTTACTCAAAAACTACTGCACCGATTTTCATGCTGTTTTCACCAATAGATAGAGTGGTTCTCGAGGAAGGATTTAGTATATAATTTGTCAACTCGGCTAAAATATAATGATATATGTTGGAGGTGCCATATTATAAAACAAAGTCCTCCGCCTTTCGATAGACGGCAGTAGGCAACCAATGTGTTAAGTATGCTATGCATAGTGCATACAACAAATACGTTTTAAAAATTTGCCTATAGATGGCAGTATACACAACATGAGTACTTCAAAAATTTTGCAAATAGGTGGCAGTGCATACAATAAATGTATTTCAGAAATTAAACGCAATCAGCCCTTGACGGGAGAAAATATTATGTTACTTGGTTAAAAGGGCGTTACAAAATTTTTGCGTGCGAGGCCGCGACGGGTAATGCTATTATGTATAACGAGGAAAGATGATTGATTTTTTGTTTGTTACGATTTAACTCAAAAACTACTCAACCAATTTTACCGAAAGCTACATCTCCTCGGAGTAACATAGGCTGTTTTATATTTTCTGTAAAGAACCCATGCAAAGCCAGGGCGGGTCAACTAGTAAACTATAATATACAAACATTTGTAAGCAGTCAAAGATGTATTAGGGACAATATTTTTTAATAGTTGATACACGTCTTACTTTAGCAGCTACAGTTGCGAATGATCGCACCATTATACTATTATTATCTCTCTAGTGAGTAGCTTGGTTATTTATAAATAGTTTAACCATATGGGACATACGGCACAACGAATTAATGCATTTACTATCTGTTTGTGAATTGGGTACATTATTATTAAAAATAGTATAGAGAGTTTGTAAGTTAATTTCCCACCGACCTAGATAGATAGATAGATTGTAGAGGCTATCCTGGACTTACAGGACACACTTCGGACAGGACACATCTGGACAGGACACACTTCGAACATATGGTCCATTGTGATGCCTAAGGATGTGAGGATGTGAATGGAAGACAAGGAGTTTTGTGTGAAGACCAAGAATTGGTAGGATATGCGGCTGCAGCCGACTTTGATAGGAACTATTCCGATACTCATCTGGAGTTCGTGAAGGAAACTGCAGAAATCCTTCACAAACATAGTCGGTTACTTCGTTCTTGTCCATACGACAAGCAGTTTAGTCAATTAACCGCCCCCCCCCTCTTTAAAATAATTAACAAACTGCCGATGTCGGGATTCTAACACATAAACTGCCAGTACCAAGTACACACAACGCCTTTACAAGCGCGGCTACTTGGCTGGTACTCACCGACCTAAAATCGTCCATAAAAATTGGACAGTATATTCGTACTTTCAGTTGACTTTTGTTTACATGGGAGTGCTGTACAAACGATGTATAACACACCAATAATAATATTCTTTTAACGAATAAATAATATTATGATATAAATAACATTTAAAAAAACGACAGTTAAAAAACCTTATATTTTATATTATACTTTCATATATACGAGTATATACCTTGAACAACCAGAAAGTATTACTCGTCTTTCTGAGCCATTTAAGTAATTTATGTAAATTTACTTGTTTACTTCTTCTTATAAGAGACAAAAATCCACGTCATATCATATAAATAACAGAATATCACTAGAATGTAACACCCATTGATAAACACATTCACCAACACGTACCACAATTGTACATTATTTGACACATAAACAACATGGTCGTAAAACAACAAAAAATCTCGGTTAGTAAAAGTTATTATACCTACAGGGATATCCATAAGAATTTAAATTTTTAAAAGATATCAAGGATTATTTATTGTCTAAGGAATGGAATAGAATGAATAGACTGCGATATTCTACAATGAAATACGTATTCGATACGTTGTTCAAATTCGGGTTGAACTATAATTATATCTACCAAAGTCATTGTATAAGAACATTCAGACGTATTATACTAAATACCTGAATAAACTTGTTTTAAACCATAAAACTTATTAGTCGCTAATATATCTATACATGTTACCATAACATGTCCTAATTCACTGACTGATTCATCCTCGCCCAGCCAGAACTATTGAAGTTAGAAACATGAAAGTCGATATGTTCGTTAGAGAGTGTAGAGGTGTACTGATTTTTCGAAAATCAACCCGTAATGGACGAAATAAGCTGTGGGTATTGGGGTTTCGATATTGTTTAAGTGAAGGACCTGCATATTGGCACGTAGGCTATTAGCGTTCAGTGTTTCAGCGTTTTTCGAAAACTAGTTAAAAGAGTGGAATAGGGGCTGAAAGAAATGCTAATTTTTAGCAAATTTTCTTTCAAATTATCCTTGAGGTTGAATTAGAAAAACGAAAATTTGTTTTTAACTATTAGCTATAACCAAAGAAATGGTTCGGGTGATATTTGTGTTGTACAATTGAATTGATTTTAAGTTAAAGACATGCAAATTTATATTTAGTCTTAAAATGAAAATTATAAACAAAGAAATGAAAAAGACGTCTAACTAGGTTTTTAAAAAACATGTCCTTGACTGGGAGAAATATATATTATTCAGTTATAGGTTTTTACAATTACAATTTTCACGGGCAACGTCGCAACACGTAGGACTTGTTTACTAAATGTTTACAATTTTGTTAGATTTAAATAATTTTTTGGATTTTGCTGGTAATTATGTATTTTAAATATATTTTGTATGATATACTTGATTTATATTCTACTATCGGCTCCCATTCGGCTGTTTGTGCCGAATCTATTTGGTTTTCCATGTACATAATTCAAATAACTTTTTAAGTTATAACATTTATAGACTAAGAAAAATGGAATGAATTTTCAATGTCCGGCCTAAAATTTCAGTTTGATTCGAATCAATATTTGTGTTCCTTACACACATCGAGTAAAGATAACACCCTTGAATACATTATTTACAAACGATATATAAAAGAAACATGTAATCGATTGTATACCAAGGTTACAATATTCTTACCACATAATTGATAGTAAAATACACCCACACTTAAAATCGAATTAAATATTTATATTTAAATTGTGTTTAAATTTAAGGGCTGTGAAAGGATGAAACTGTATCCCATGAGTGAATTATAATTAATATTAATGTATGCATAAAGGCGTGAAAGTATTTTATTTTGAAATTTATTTTTTTTACTAAATTAATTCTTTGAATTATTTATAATTTTGGTATAATTATTCTAATTCAAAACACATTATTTAAGTTCGAATCGTATACTTTGAGTTTCGGCGAATTTTGAAAAATCTATCAAATGGTTTCGTATGAATAGAAATACGTAAATAGAGATAGGAATTCATAAATACTCCTTTTTCTATTACCAACAAAATTAATAGGTGTTTGTTTTCTAAATTTTCTGTTTACTCAAATTAAATCTGTTACCGTAATCTCATTCATAATGAACAATTTATTTCACATTAATCAAATATTAATAATTCTAATAAATTTTTCTTTTTTTTTAATAAATTATTGCATCAAATTAAGGTTTAAATTTAATTTTCTGAATTTAATTTAATTGAAATTTCATCTTTTGGTTATAATATTTGAATAAAAATACTTTCTTTTGATAGAAAATAAGAGAGAAAAACTTTTTTTTCTCATTAAACTCCTCTTTCAAACTTTTTTTCTTCTCATTAATCATATAATGTGTATTCATTTAAGTATTTAATGTTTTCATTTGTAAAAGTAAAATTTTAAGTTTTCATTTGTGATTAATACTTGCATCTTACAATTGCCGGTAATAAAAATACAGCTGTATGAATAGACTACACCCTTATAAATGGTATACAGCTTGTATTTTAAAATACATCCAATCTGCAAACAATGTATACTGTATATATCGCTGTCTATATGTAGTATACTATGCTATGGTTTACTTTGTCCCACTTAAACTGTATTAAAATCAGTATTTATAATATATAACTAGTATAATTATCACTCTCTAACTACAATCATTTATATATAACTGCATCTTACTCGTGCATGTATACATCGTCGTTATTGTCCGTTGCCTGTCGTGTGAGTGTGTCTACATGTATATATAACAAATACATCATATCATAGTCGCTGCATATATATTTATAGATTTGGTGTATTTCAAAATACACCATTTATGTTTATCGTCGCACGAATGATAGCATTATTTCAAGAAGTTCAAAGTTTTGTTCATTCCGCTCAAAACCCTTTTCTACCTATCTTACCATCAGTTCAAACACATGTACTCTCTCAAAGACGAAGGGAATACTCGTGTTACGGAACAATATATAGCCCGACAATAAAGAAGTGAAAAAATTCGTTACGCAAGAGCTGCTTCAATTTAGCGAATTTCATTAAAATACATAAATCACTCTCTAGCGGTCACAATTTTAGTCTGATCAAAATAAAATGTCGTATATGGTTTTAGTATTTGCAAGTTCGATTTTATTAATAAATGACATACGTCGAGGGGAATGGGGGGGGGGGGGAGTTATAAAACGCAAAACCTAAAATATCTCTCTTAATATTAGAACAATCGAAAAATGCATAAGAAATAAAGTTGTAGAAAATCAAATTTGCTACAATTCACCACCTTATCATTTTTGCTCAAACTCTAATGTGTACAGAGCTATTAAGGAATTTAATTTTCAATCTTAAAGCGTCAATATTTCTGTAAATATTAGTGTAACAGAAAAAATGATAAGAAACAAAATTACAGTAAAACTGAGTACCTACAACTTTACTTCTTATAAATTTTTCAATTTTTCAAATATTAAGGGAGATATGTCAAATTTTGTGTTTACGCCCCTCTTTAAACCCCTCTTTCTCCTTGTCCGATTTGACCCATTAACGAACTTGACCTTTTAAATACCAAAACCGCCTCTAATACCAAATTTCATTCCGATAATATGAAAACTGTGACCGCTGAGTGATTACAGACACATATATATAAATAGATTACAGACATATATATATATATATATATATATATATATATATATATATATATATATTCATAGATATATATATATATACAAATTTTACAGATGATTTTTGACATCTATTAGGTAGGATCGATGGGCCTTTGAAAAAATTTTTGCAAAATTTTGACTTCGGTACGGGACCAATAGCTCTAATTCCTTTCAGGAAATTTGCTGAAAATAGAGAATGAATTTAAAAATTTGTTCAGAGACATTTATTAGTAGTAGTATAATTGAATTATTGCGCTGAGTTAGACATGTGGCGTGGCAAGGGTGGATGAAATTCAGAAGATTGTAAAGGAAAATCTACTGGGAAAGTAGGGAGATCAATTATAATGGTCGGACAGAGTGTGAACACAGATGAAGCGACAATTTAAAAAAATAAATAATTGGAGAGCGGTAGAACAAGATAAATAAAAGTGGTGGCAACTTTTAAAATAGGAGTGCCAGGCTCACTAGTGGTCTATTATAAGGCTTGAAGGATGATGATGATAATTATAATAAAATGTTGAACATAGATACGATAAAACCACATGAACAACCCTGTAGTATATGTATTGAGACAATTTACTCCCACTCATAATAATATTGAGCTTAATTTAAACGCCATTATGAAAAATTATTATATGTTTTAGGTGACAAAAAAACTGTGTATATATTTTGGGTCAACACTGGCGGTATGAACAACATGAAGAAGATGTAACAAACAACGGGACTTCCTTCTATAATAACACAAATATATAGCGTTAGCGTTCACTCACAGAAAAGGTGATATGGCTGACGATATAGGTTTGAGTGGTTTATATGTATTGTAAGTAAGGGATGAGAAAACATTGTATGTTATAATGACGCTTTTCGTTCTTGTTGTTATCGTCTTCTTCAAAGAGGGTGATGGTGTTTAGCTCTTCGTATAGTACTCTTTCTATATGTTTGAATGAATGGATTCATTGTTCATAGTGGTGTTTGTGTAAATATACACAAACACGTACCAAACACTACCAGGGCAGCCACATCATCATGCCCCACACTTTTATCCATAAAACTGTCAATAAAATGGTTGATGACTCATAAAATAAAAATTATCAATTTTTATCACCAATTCACCAAAATACAACAAGCAAATATTATACTCTCTTTATATATTCTCTATCTTTATTGTAGCTATTGGGCTAACTATACCATCACCTTTCCTATATATATATATATATATATATATATATATATATTGCTTTATTTGCTTTACCCAAGGTTCCGTATAAAAAGGGTTGTAACATAATTTTTTATTGTTTGCGTACATGACGTCAAAAGTAGCGCTCATTTTTCAAAATTTTATAATTGATTTGTGTCTTATTTATTCGGTTTTCGAAAAAAATGGTTCGGATAAAAGTTGTTCATCATAAATATACTAACAACTTGTATTCGAAACTAATTTTGAAATTCATCCATAATTATAAAAACACCCAGAATCAATTATTTCGCAGATAGCGATAGTTGTAAGTTTGTCGGCCTTTAGAATAAATATCAGGGCAGTTAGAGTAAACTTTCTCAAATATTTTATTTATAAAAATTTTTGGCGATTAATGCTCTCTTTTAAAAAATTAGGTGATTAAGAGTAGATTTATAGACAAACTAGTTAAAAATGACTAATGATATAAAAATGACTAATTTTTGCCCACTGAAGACTTTTTTATGGGATTATCAATTACTGTAAGATATTTTAACAATATCACTAGAATTTGGAACCATTTGCACAATTTAGGAATGGGAAACTGTTCTTCTGTCTAGAGATTCTACAAAAAACTTCCGGTTGTTATTGATAAAGTTAATCATGGCGTCATATTCCAAAATGGTGGCTTTAGTGATGCTACTTTTAAACAGTTTCATTAATATAATAATAATTTTTTGTATATTTTATTAACGTTACCCTAATCACGCATATGTAACTATCACAGTTTAGCTCAACTACTATATTTCTAATTATTGCCACCAGATGTCTTAGTCGTTAGGAAGAAACATCAATATTTGTATAAGTAAAGGCGGCGTGTGCTATTCTAGACACAACCTACATACGTGTCAGACCTTTCATTTCCATTTTTTTATATCGATGCGGTGTTATAGTTTTCTTGTTATAATATATTTTAATAAAATAGTCGGACAGAATAAAACCCTCAAATCATGTATATTAGGTTTATATAAAAATTTATATTTTATGTTACACTTTAGTCGCCTTCAAAGTTGATAATTTGTGTTGGATGTTGTTTTATTCGATGTCTATTATAACAGCACTATCGTTTATTAAAAGAGGGTAGGTTTATTCTAGAATACCGTACCATAAACTGTAAAATAATGCAGAAGTAATCGTGAAATATTCTACTGAAAATCTTAAGTTTTAAAATCAAAAGCTTTATACATAATAAACTTTGTCCGCAAGTTCTTACAGTTTTCGAATAGTTATTAACTTTGGTTGATATTTTATAAACGAGTTCACAAACAACATTTACATTTTTATACCCCTTTTGATCCGGACTTTGTAGCAGATGTAAACATTGATTGCAAAAAATTTTGGTATTGGTGTTGATGGAATTGGTCTAAATTTCCATTTCTTCATTTTCGTCCGTCTGCCCCTTCATCACGATAATTTAAAAAGAAAAAAGATCACGAGTTGAAATTGTAGATGTTCCCTGGTGTGCCTTCTCTCACCAGGGAGTAAATATCCGTCTTTGAAACCCCTAGAGATAGAACAAAAATTTAAAGAAAAAAAATGTGCCTTTTTGAAAAATAAATTTTTTTTCCGTAAACTCAAAATATACCGGGATGGAAGCAAGTAGCTTAGTTAGTTGTTAGTTTCACTTGTTTGAATTTTGAATAAAATACCTGTATATCAACAACTCAGAATCCCATTTTTTTTGAATAATATGCAATTCAGGTTTCAAGTTGATAGACTGCAGTCCCTTTAGATATTGATTTTCAAAAAATCCTTTTTTAGTACACATCTTCTAAGGAACATATTTTCCTTAGAAGCTTGCTTATGATTTATTCATATGGATGAATTAATATATTCAAACCTACCAACCTGAGCTTATTGTAAATTAATGGACACTTCGTCAAGAAAAGATTAGTTGATAACATACTCGCTATTCTCATAAAAATTCGAACAAAATTTATTAAGGAAGTTTGAGGTATTTTCTAAATAGTAATCGTAATAAGTATTATGTTTGATCAATCTTCCGTTTTACTCTTCGTTTGATCATAGGTCGGCTCTCATTTATTCGTTAATCTAAAAATATTGACGTTAAAATTATTGCAGTTATCTTGACCAAACTGCATTTAGTTTTCGAAAAAACTATTATTTAAAATAAAAGTTAATAATTCAGAAACAGAAAAAAAAAACCATACATATTTTTTTTTTTGGAAATTGAACTAAAAGCAATTCGTTTTATCTTTTATAAATGAAATATCCATCTTAATATTGAGTATTAGGCCAGTTGAAATTCATATTGATTTGTTCATTACATTGTTTGCGGGATGATTAAAAATGGTTGGATCGACGTCAAGAAAATCTTCGCATTTAGACCCTCAACTACTTAAGTAAGAGTGGATTTATAAGTCTTTAGATTAACGCCATACAAGGCGTCATTGATAACAAACTTTTGTTTGTTGTGAAGTATGTTCTTTTAAACGAAAGCTGTCAAATTTTAGTGATATTTGATAGAATAGTTTCTTAAAAAGAGTCGTTTTTATAAACTCACTTTTGATTTTTTTTAAATATGAATATCGTGAAGTGATTAAATAAAACTTTTATTTGAACCGTTTAAAACCAAAAGAAACAATGGATGAGATGAAAACAGTGTTAGATTAACATGCATCTTCAAAGGCAACCGTTTATAATTGTGTAGATGAATTTAATCATATCCGAACGAGCTTAAGTGATGCTGAACCTTTAGGAAGGCCAAAATAGGTAGTAACACCAGAAATGGTCTAAAAAGTCTATGATATCATTATGAATAACCGTCGTATAAAGTTGTGTGAGATTTCTGACATTGTAAACATATCATATGAACGTGTACACAAAATCATGCGGGTAGAATGGCAGCTGAAAAATATGTCAGCAAGAAAAGTGCCGCGTTTGTTAACAAATGTTAAAAAAATGAATCGCATGGCCATTTCCAAGCTATGTTTCAAACAGCCGAAACAATGGGTAGAAGCTAGTTCAAGGGCTCTAATTAAACCAAAAGTTGTTACATCAGCTAGTAAGATTATGGCCACTGTCTTTTGGGAAAGAATAAAGCATAATATTCATCGATTTTTTTTTCTCTTTGAAGTATTCAATACAATGTAAAATTGTTTTATTTGAATAAAGATTCATTATTATTATTATTATTATTATTATCTTGAGAAGGATAAAAAAATCACGGATGAATATTATATATCATTATTGAGCACTTTGAACGAAAAAATTAAGGAAAACGACCAAATTTGAAGCAGAAATTGCTCTTCCATCATGAAAATGCATAATCATATTCATAATATTAGATTACCAAATGATAACTAATGAGAACTCTAGGTTTTTTGAAATATCACTCAAGGCGGTGAAACTGTCACCAAATTAGCAACGAATAACATATCATGAGAGTTACAATATAAGAGTGATTTTAATAAGAATGATTTAACAAGAGTAATTTGAATGAAAGAAATTTTAACAAGAGAAATTTCAATAGAATTTATGTAAATTTATTTTGTTTAATTTTTTTAAAATTTTTATTTTTGTCTATTGATTTCTATTTTCTATTTATTTCTAATTGACAAAGAGTAAATTACGACTAGCTTATTTATACTGATTATGACTACTTTGTAGTCGAAATACGTATTTATAATACAAAAACTGATCGGGGCGAATTTGAAATTTTACATTCATAATGGAAAACACAAAAAAAATTGGATGAATTGAGCTTCGAATTGCTTCCCCAAACAGGAAGAAATGACTCGATAGATAGAGATGTGGGTCAAATTATCAAGTAATATCTGAAACGAACGCTTCTTTTAATGAGTTGGATAGATCACAAGAAGGTTTAATGAAATTGGAAAAACGTTGGAATTAATTTGTCTAGCTAAAAGGATATGTTGAAGAATAATATAAATTTTACTTACAAAACGTATGCTTACTTTCTCATTCTGATGACTTGGAGGGTGATATGAAAAAATGTACACAACTATCCAGAATTAAGGCATGTGTAGGATATATGGCCACTACAAAAAGTACAGATGTATTAAACTAATCGATTTATTCTCTAAACCAATGATTGCCAACCACTGGGCCGCGGCACTTTTTTGTGTCGCCAAATTCCTAAAGTGTGCCGCCAAATTTTAGAAATGTATATAGTAAAGTATTAACCAACATACAAATGAAAACAATATCGAGACTGTTAAATGTAGAAGACGATATGAGAGTAGAATTGTCATTTTTACGACCAAATATAAATGAAATTATCAAAAAACATCAGGCTCAAATTTCTCATTAAAAGTATTCTTATTAGTAACTTGTAATTAATTCGTTAATAAACGTACTGTTGTTTTTGTAGTACATATTATTTTATTTTACATACAAAATTATTATCAGAAACTATTTTACACAGTGTATTATAGGTAAGTAAACAACTTTTAAACTTATCTTTTTCTTTGTGTGCCGTCAAATTTTGAAATCGTTAAAAGTGGGCCGCGACAAAAAAAAGCTTGAGAATCACTGCAGTCTAAACTATTACGAAATTGTAATAAAAAGCTATTGTGTAAGTGTAAATTTTCATACTTGACAGATATTTTATATGATATGGATATAGTGGATTGACTGAAACTTTTTTACTTGAATAACACAATACTTGTATAATACCTATAGGTGTATGTTACACATAATATACCGGTAGAGGGTATACTATACAGGGATGAGTCTTTTGATTTATATTTTTATATCTCAATAAAATATTACTTATAAATTTATATAATTTATAGCTGTAAAATATTGTACTGTCCATTGTGCATTTGCCTTTAAACACATAAAACATTATTTATATGTAATGAGTTTTCTAAATGAAAATTGGTTATAACCCAAATATATTTTCCATATAAATGTTGTAAGGAAAATCAGAATAAATGGTGATTGATATTGAAATTCATAGTTTTTTACCCATGTTTTATGCTACTTGTTTTATTATCGCAACGGCTATCAAAGAGGCAAAATTTATTTATTTTTATCGGGGAAAAATATGTCAAAAATAAGCATAAATTTCTTCACTTTAATTTATTTATTTTTTTCATAAATAAATTATTACGGTGAAAGTAGCAATAAATGCTCAGAAAAATAAAATTTCAAATTCGTCCCCTTTACCTAGATCAGTTTTTTGTATTATAAATACGTATTTCGACTACAATGTAGTCATCATCAGTATAAATTAGCTAGTCGTACTTTACTCTTAGATTTTTTATCTAGGTAAAAAAATTTTATATTGTAAATCTTGTTTCGTGTTTTAAATATTTGTTTTCAATATCCTAAAGGAAAGTTAGTTAATTAACTAAGATTCCGCGTGTTGTGGGTTTTATTAACTATACTAGTTAAAGGTTTAAGGTTCAGGTGCTACTTACTATTCCGAATTACTCATATTCATATTTTAAATTAAATTGAAAACCATACTCCGGTTGTTAATCTCAGAGATTATGTTGAAAAAAATAACAAGGGGATTATAAAGAAAAACTTTGGACGGCCACCAATATAAACATAAACTATACATATAAACACATTATAAAGAAAATAAAGAAGAATATAAAATTGTATATATTACTAATATGCTACTTAAAAAATATTTTAATCAGATTATACAGAAATATTGTTTGTTCTAGAATAATTTAAAACAATGAAAATAAACGAGAAAAATCGTACAATAATAAAACCATGTATAAGATATGGTCGTATCATACCAGAAAAAAATATTCCCAAATTGGCTATTTATTTAAGTTTTTTTATTATATCCAAGATGAAACATAAATAAAGGTAACTATTTATTTTTCTTTACATATTTTTATTTCATAGTATAGTTAAAGGTAGAAATGTCGTCGTCTTCAAAGATCCCAGCAAATGTGGATTTTATACGCAGCCAAACATTGAATATAACAATTCCAACCATTCACTATGAGTGTGATACTGATTTTTGTATATTGCAAGTTATACATTGAATAAATATTTCTGTGAAACCAGTCCGTGTGTTCGAGTTGTTATGGATGCTCTGGGAGGTTACTAGTTCAATTCCCAACACTGGCAATTTGTCAATTAAATTAATTTAAAAAAAAAAATTGGGTCGGTAAAGAAGGCCTAGAAAGGCCTTCTTTCCAGGCTTCGAGCTCCTCTCCGCTACTACTATGACCAGAAATTTCTTGGGGAAAAATCACTTGAAATAAGGAACGTTCAGAAAAATATGTAAAAATCCCAGAATCATCAGAAATAAAAAAATCTAGTACAATCAATTTATAGAAAACATTTAATTGTTTTTTTGTAAATATTTATTATTTTTTACAATTACAAACAAAACAAAAGATAATTGTGCTGCGGGTTGCCTATTTGAACAAAAAGTTCATAAATTTTGTAATAATGTTAAACATTAAAATTGTTTTATCTTTTTTTTTTACGCATATATATTATATGTTATTATATGTTATTTTGATATGGTAACATTAAACAAATATCTTCATTGCCTTAATAGTTACCAAATAATAACACTCTGCGAAAATCTTTCCGCTAGAGTTATTTTTTACCCCCGGCGCAACAAGAGGGATGTTATAACCTTGAAGCTAATATGGATCTGTTTGTACCATCGTAGCTCTCACATGCGTGGAACGATTCGAATGCGGTTTGTTTTGTTAGATAGCTGGTTTCGTTTTGGTGGTTCTTAACTATATGATTGATAAAAATGTGTTTAAAGATTTCGTCGATTTAAAAGTCGTTTAAAAATTAACAGCTCTTTTTCATGATGATATATAGGAGAAGTTTTTGATTAAATTATTATTACATATAAATTTGGTGAAGGTAACGGGCAGTTCTTATTATGTTTCACATTATTGCGTTGAAGGACTTTTAAATTTTTAATTTTACTTGTTATAAATAGCTTTTTATTTTGATATGTGTGAGATCATTAGATGCTATATTGCAAAAGGTGCATTATAATATTGTACGAAGTCATGCAAACTAATGTTTCTGATCATTTGTTCACAAAATTTATCTCTAATATGTAATTATGAAATATATAATAATTTAATTAATAAAATTCTTGATACGTATAATATTATATTTCTTTTCAATAAAAATGCCGCGACACAAGAGTATCATGTCTCTTCTTCTCTATTGACTTGTAAAAATTTGTATCGTATCGTCTCGTTTTTGCAGTTGAAGATTTTCTTGAAAAAATACAATTTAAAAATAAATCAACAATTAAACAATTAAATTCATATAACCTTAAAATCTTTTTTGTATTCCTATCAAGTAGATATTTTTCTAATTTGTTTAAAGTCTTTATTGACACAATATAGACTTTAGACAAAATTAAATTATTACCACTCAATATAATTTGTGATGAGTAAATTTTTACAGATGAAAAATCGATTGATATGAAAGAGAGTACTATCGTCTGCCTCTCGAATATATATCGAAAACCAGATTTTAAGTCTCATCTCTCGCCGACTTAGTCTCGTTTCTCTCGTCTCGATAGATTCTGTACCATGTATTATTTACACGTTTGCTTCTATTCACATGAGCTTAGTAGACTTTAGTTAAAACCTTCACTTTATCTGTGTTGCTTTTTTATATTAACAATAATAAATATATGCACCCCACTCTCATTGCATTTAGTTACTAAAGCGTACAATAATTCATTTTTGGTTAATAATTAATTAAAAGAACAGTGGCTTGGTAATTTTTAGGCATAACATTTATTATCATATACTTAACGTATATTATACTTACAAATACAACGATACTATTTATGATAAAAATAAAATATTGTTATCACTGATGTAAGTTTAATGTATGTTTCAGTTTTTTCATCTTTCAATCTCATATAAAATGTACAAACGGCGTCAAATGCCGTCCCATTTTGGACGAATTAATGTGTGAACAAGCAAAATTGTCAGATTTGGGCCGATACCAATCCACACGAGATATATCTGCACCAACTGCATCCCGAGAAAAATAACTGCTTGGCGCGAATTTTGATCTGGCGGAATTATATTTCAAAACGAAACTGGATGATATGGACATCAGTAACATGTGGTTCAAACAGAACGGCACAACGTGCCACACAGCATATACCACGATGGACATTCTGCACAAATGGTTTGAGGACATGGTTATCTTGCATGGTGGCGACGTGAAATGGCCCCCATGATTTTGCGATTAACGCCTTTAGACTTCTTCCATTGGAGCTAACTTAAATCACAAACAATTGATGCCCTCCAAGTAAACTTATCGAACGCCATTCAGAAAATTCAGCCAGATTTATGGGACAATCTGTCAAAAATTGAACCTCCCGAATATGTTCCACCAAGCAAAGTTGCGGTGAAAATTTAAATGACGTTATGTTTCACACTTAATACCATAAAACAATCTTTCAAACAAACAAAAAAAGAGTGGATATCTCACATACAACTTGTTTTATTTACATTTAAGAGTTATGTGTGCGCAGTATGCCTACTTGGTAACTGGGAGGTTATGGGTTCGAACCCTGACATCGGAAGTTTGTCAATTGTTAAGAAAAAAAAAAGGACGGTTAATTGACTAAACTGTCGGCGTATGGACAAGAACGAAGTAACCGGCTCTGCTTGAGAATGTTTTCTGCAGTTTCCTTCACGAACTCCAGAGGAATATCGGCATAGTTCCTATCATAGTCGGCTGCAGTCGCATATCCTACCAATTCCTAGTCAATATTTCATACACAAAAATTCCTTCCACTCCACTCATATCCTCACGTCCTAAGGCATCACAATGGACCTTATGGCCGAAGTGTATCCCGTCCAGGGCAGCCTCTATAATCTATCTATCTACATTTAAAAATCGAGCGTCCTAATTGAAAGACCCAATATAATAATTAAGATAATACACAAGTAAATTATTCGTTATGCTTGAAAGGCTTGAACATTTTGAAATAAATAAGCGAGACCAATTAGCTTCTAATATATTTGGTTATAAGAAAGATTTTAAACTGGAATAGCTAATTTAATTAGACAAACATTAAGTACAAATATATAGAATAAAAATTAATTTAATGATATACTTTTAAACTAAACACTCTATATACAACAAATTTAGATATTTCATATTAAATTTCGTAACAAATCATTTCAAATATTCAAATTATGCTTCGTTATTAACAAAGGGAATATCAAAAATATATTGAATTTGATGTATCAACTATTTTATATTCAAACAAATTTGCAATTAACGTTTCAAGTTTTATATTTACCTATTCATTTATGAATCCAAGTTATAAGGATTCTAACTTTGAATTAAATTTTGGTTGTAATTATTAGAAAAGGTAGAGGAGATGGTGGTATTTTCAAAGAATATCAGTGAATATGCTAAAAGAAAGAATGATTATTAAATATGCGTTGTTTAAAATCGTTTGAAATCAATCATTTGTGGTTTGAATAATGGGAGAATATTCATAAATATACTAATTCACTTTGATGATCCACGTCGAAGTCGCAGGTTCAGTACTATTCAGATTTCGCATGGAATTATATCACCCATTCGCAATGTTCATGAATATTTTATTAATGAAAAGAAAAAAATTGATTATTTTCCGACTAGAAATTGCCCCAATAGGGAATCAAGAGGGCATGCCATTGTAAGGCTATCTCAATCGGGACCCAATAAAAACCCAACTTGGATATCCCAATAAAAAAATTGGGAGCTATTTTGGAACTCATTAGTATAACCCAATGTAAAAATCTGACATGAAATGACATTAATTATGTCTAACTGGAATTATTTCGGGAAATTATTGGGAAAACCCAACATAAAAATTAACAATTTGGTCTCAGTTTTGCCCAACTGGGATCTATTTAGGATATGATTGGGAAAACTCCACGGGAAATTAAGAATCCGATATAAGTTTTGTCTACCTGGGATCTGTTCGGAATATTATTGGGAAAACCCAACATAATAGTTAATTAAAAGCAAAATATAGTTGCTATTTCGACGGAGCTATTTTGTGATAATTTTTATAAATTACGTATCAGCAGATCAAAAACTTTGAATAAACTCTCGCAAGTGACATGTAACTATGTAATAGTATATATACTCGTAGTTGAATAAACAGTTACTATAAACAAGTGCAAACGAAATAAAAAACCTCTAATCCCTTAACAAGGAACAATTTTGTAGTGGGACTAGGGGTTAGGATATTTTCATAAAACATGACTCAGAACACTCTCCAGTCATATATTCAAGAAACCATCGAAAGAAGTTAATCCGTTTAAGAGCATGTGGTGCCAGACACAGATAAGCACATAAACCAAACACATTATCCCCCACTTTGTGTATCGGAGGTTGAACTATTACATTTTTTAAGATAACTTTCAATAAAGAAGTAAAATAAAACGCGATTTTAGTCATAGCTACAACTTCCTTTAATACGGTCAAAATAAACAAAAAAACATTGTAAGTTCGTAAAAATTCGCATAAAGCTGAAAATGGGTACAGGTCTTAAATACATTATAAAACATTAATAAATACATTATAAAATAAATATCAAAAGTCACCACCGATGCTATTTTTGCTAAAAAATTTTCAAGGTACAGATCAGACGAAAGTTATAGATCATGCAATTGTCTACAAAAATTGTGAAGGTGCTTTTATGCTACGAATCACTATTCCTGAGATATCACCATTTCATAAGTTGGAAAATTCGTAATATGCATAAGATGCACACATTTCCTCACCACCTATGAAGTAGTGCACTTGTCGTATTTTTTTAAGGTGGTTTCCCGTGTACCTACCATTAGGCATGCTCCACGATCTATTGTGATGAAGAAAAATTGATCTTATTGATTGAAATTATTTCTGTAAAAACCACCTGAAAAAAAATATCATAGGTGGTGTGGAAATGTGAAAAAACCATCAGAAAAAAAGTATCTGAACAATTTTTGTAGACAATTGTATGGTCTATAACTTGCGAGCAACCTTTTTACCTTTCTTTTACGAAAACACTTGCCAAAAAACCGACATTTTTTACCTTTTGACATTAAATAAACTATTTGGCAGATGAATTTTGCTGAAGTAACTTCATTTGCTGTGTATTATAATTTCTTCCTCTAAGAAAACTCGTTTAATTTACGTAATTTCAACATGTCAATTTTTTTTTCAACTGGTTTATAGTTTTTTATTTTTTTTATACTGACAATTATATATTTTGAAACTACATTTCATTTTTAATGCTAAATATAAATAATAGAATACTTGAAGTAGAAAATGTGATCAAAATGCATTTATAATTCAACTATCCTTACATTATGACCTTGATTTCATAAAACCCTGTTCGACGATTATAGAATCGTCTCTTAATTGGGCTTACCCGTACATACTGAATTTATGTAAAAAAATTTATAACAAAGGTTGTTTATTTTATATTTTATCTCTTATGGTTTCAAAATAGTACAGTTTTTCCCATTTCGCCTAAACATGGTCCGATTTTGCCCATTGGACTTGACTTGACATTTTAGCTCTAGAATACAAAATTTCAACTCACTATCTCTTTTCGTTTTTGAGTTATAGTGTTTACGGACGGACAACTTTGCGGATATGGACTAATTAGGTCATTTTATGAACACAAATATCAAAATTTTTTTTCTGCGTACAATATTTTCAACCGTTAAAAAGTCGAGACTAAAGAGGCTGATATATATTATATACAGGGTATACAAAATTACTCCGACCAAAATATTTGTTATCTAACATAATCATTTTATGGCCAGTATTTTATATATTTTTTCTTCTACATATCCTCATGAAAGTAGAAACATTAGGAACACATCTTTTCTAATTGTATATTGATTATGTTGTATAACCATGATGTTTTTATCACTTTTTCCCATCAACGAATTAGCTCTATCTAGTACACTTTTGCTTTTCGTCATAAAACTTTGGTACTGGTTAATGATCCTTTGCATCCCTTGATCACATTTTGATGAGAGTGATATGATAACATATTATTAAAAAGATTTTGTCATATTATTGGATATTATCTTAACCGAATTCTACAATCATTACAATTTTGTAGGCAATTTAAAAAATGACTAAAACTCACCAAATATATTGTTAACAAACGAAAACAAGCAAGACAAATTATTTTTCTTTACGTCCGATAAGTTGCATGTATAAATGATATAAACAATAGTTATTATAGTATGGACATTTAAATTTGGGTTTGAATATTAGCAAAAACACATAAGGTTGCAATGAAGGCTTCAAATTACATTCCATGGGTGAGTCATTGTCATACCACGGGTGAGTCAGATATGATATTTCATTTTTTTCACACTAAAATTATGACCGCTAGAGAGTGATTTATGGAATCTAAGGAAATTCGCTAATTTGAAGCAGCTCTTGCGTAACGTATTTTTATTTTATTCATGAAGGTATTTAAAAAACTAAATTCATGCAAAATAGTGCGAACGAGTTTTGACTATTTGTATTAAGGAATGAATTATTTCTATTTGGGAATTGAAGAAAATCACATATGCTATATAAACACTTCAGTTATGGACAAAAAAATCGGTCCAAATTCGAATTAACGTGTATTGTGTACAATTTTAACGACTTCCTCGGAAAGTTATTATGTTGATTTCGAATATAATGACTTTATTTATTTCAAATTATCAAAACCCACGTTTTGAGAGATAGTTAAAACTTGAGCCTTCCAAAACTTGAACGGATTATGTGGAATAAATGTGCCTTCAATTCCAGTACAATAAACAAAACAATAATGTATTCATAATGTTGACTACTATGGAAACAATATGAATATTAGTAAATTTTTTTATTCTCTTTATTATTTTTTTAAATTTATGCATCCCTTCTCGATAAATATACCGTGTATTAATTTGAAAAGTAAGCACCCAAATATTTTTAGTTATGAATTTTTGAAGAATATTTGTTATACCAAATCGGAAACACAAAATTTTTTATATCTGGATATATTTGCAAAAATTGACAAACGTTTCAAAAGTAAATTTATAGAAAATTATTCCGAATATAATTTTGGTTCTCATTTCATCATTTTCTCTGTTACTCTAATATTTACCGATGTATACGTGATTTAAGAGTAAAAATTAAAATCCTAAATAGATCTGTATATATTAGTATTTGAGAAGAACAGTGCCGGATTAACACCTTGGGCCGTAGGCATATTTTTTGTGGGGGCCTCTTTAATAGCACGAAAAATTCAAGAAAAATGACTAACCAGCTTGGATAACCAAATGACTAAGAGTCTAGGTAACCAAATCGACCCAGCTTGGGCAATTGATTTGATCTTTGGATATGCAATCCTAAGTAACCGAATCGACTCAGCTGATTGAATAATGCACTTGACCTCGATTGCATATTGAAAAATCAAAAAAATTGTACGAGCTAGGTTGCTTTGGTAATATGTTTGTTAGTAAGAAATACGTGAATGTTTTTGCTCATCTATTTTATTATATCTCGTATAATTTGGCCATGGCGACTAGAATGATTTTCTTGAAATCTTAATATAACTTACTATACGATTCGAAGTTTTCGCGCTTTTTTTTCAGCAAAATCATTAATGATATCATCAAATGATAGTTTTTGTAACAAGTCGTTCTCCATGGCCAATATGGATAAACTATTAAGTCGATCTTGAGCCATAGAAGACCTTAAGCACGATTTTAACAGTTTTAATTTCGAGAACGATTTCTCATCAGTCACATTTGTCGTTATTAGTACTAAGTAAATTTTTAATATATTATAGGTATTAGGAAATATCTTTTTTATCTTGTTGGGCCGTTCTTTTGTGGGGCCTATAGGCTCAGCCTACTCAGCCTATGCTATTATCCGGCACTTGAGAAGAATGATCAAGTAGGAATGAACAGTAGGAAATTGATTTTCTACAACTTTACTGCTTATAAATTTATCGATTTTTCTAATATCAAAAAGGATATTTTATATTTTATGTTTTCTTCTCTCTTTAAACTACTCTTTCCTTTTGTACGAAAGCATATCAAATACGCAATTACACCTCGTTCAAATTAAAATTTGGTCCTCTAGAGAGTATACAACTATATGGTAAACATGTTTATTAGCGAATTTTCTCTAAAAGAGACCTATTGATGTTGTAATTTTATATTTAAGTCAGAAATGTTGGATGCATGTAAAAAAATTTCAAACATAAGTTGTTTGTTTTTATGAGATATACTTTTTTGTATTAAAAGATTTTCCTTATCTTGTACCGTTTAAAAACTTATATATACAACGCAAGCACGGATGTAAGGAACCAAAATATAACTATTACATTTCCTTTTCAAAATGTACAACTTTTGTTTAAAACATTATTCTCTAAAATGCATATTTAAAAAATGTTTAGCTGGTAACTTTTTTAAATTAACACACGGTATACACCGAACATACATTGAACCTGAGAATATTTTTAAAAGAAATTTCTAAAAATTGTTATTATTATTATGTGTTGTGAAATTAACTAAACAACATACCATCATACTACATATACATATAGTTATATACACATACATAACAAATCGGAAGTCATAAAAATTCAACAGTCCTTCATATTTGTAACAATATAAAATTTATTCATAGAAAAACGACATTTTTATTCATAAATATTTATTATTATATTTTAGCAGAATTTGTTTTTTTTTATGCTAGTATATGTGTATAACTACACTTACTATTCCAAAAAAAAAAACACAGGATGATTAATGGTATTAGCCTAATTACAAAAAATATAAATTTACAAAATAATGTGTTCCCAAATGTTAATGTTAATGTCCCAAGGACTTTTTCCTCAATCTGATGTGATTTTAACAAAATGTAAATTTAATGTATACACATTTCGATATTTATAGCAGTTTTAGATTATGCTCTATTAAACTGAAATAAAATAAATTTTGTGCTGATGAAAATTTCATTCATCTGTACTGTACTGAATCACCATTTTTAACTACAACTTGGTGATTTCAGCGAATTTTCGAAGGAAATGTAATAATTGGTTTGTCAATAATGTTCATCGAACCTACCTAGCAGATAATAAAAATGATTGATCACAATGCACTTTGGTATCTGACGTGCTTTTTGTATTTGATGGCTAAGTTCGTTGCCGGACAAAATCAGACAAGGGAAAGCGGGATTTAAAGGGGGGGGGGGGTTAATGAAAAGAACTAAAAAATGAAAATAATTCAGAATAATAATACATACAAACAATAACAGATGCTATTTCTACCTACCTAGTGTATTTTTGAAGTCGATACCTGTCTTCAAAGGATCAGCTTAATTTGTACCCGTTCAAATTAATTTGTACATAAAAAGCATCAGTTTGTTATTGTGAATTATTTTCAACTTTTTGTTTTTAGTTTCAATTAACAAACATTTATTTCGGACTTTTTAGTGTCCTGCTCCTTAAAGTGATTGTATCCATTGTTGCGGTATCTTGACATTCTTTAGACTTTAAAGGAGCACTGTCGAACCTACAACAGATTCCGATACTCGACACACACAAAAAACATAAAATATGAGTAAAAATATACTAAATATACGTCAATTTGGACAACACGCACTTAAAAAAAAATTAAATAAAACAAAAACTTTATGAAATCAAAACCTGAAGTGTATGTGATTTAAAAAAAAAATTGAATTTGAATTTAATTTTCTTCAACAAAGTTTAATTCATAACTTTGGTATTAATCCACAATAGTTTACTTTAAATTGAACAATGTCCAATTTAAACTGAATAATGTTCATTTAGAACACAACGAATAGTTATGTTCAACTGATCGATGTCAAATTTAAACTGATTTTGAATTAAAAATTGCCGTGGGTTTTAACCCATCATAGAACCATGGTTGGTTCTAGAACCATGGTTGTTGACGCTTTAGAAATATTGTTTTTGAAAACATATTTTTGCATAGACTTCTCTAGAACAATTCAGTTTCTGAACAATCATGGGCGCACTCAAAGGGACTGATAATTAATAAAAGTTATTAAAAATTATAATGGCCATCTGGGATCGAACCAGTACAACACCTCTCTTGTTTGATGTTTTAATGTTCATTTCTCGTACACGACCAATTCAAAATTTATATACAATTAACAAAGTTAAGCAAGCTAACTGTCTCGTCTCGACTTGTTTTCATAAAATTTATTCGTGTATGAATTTGTTTTTGAAAAAAATCATAGTTGTATTTTTATAAATTGTATTTACTCATACTTTTTTTCGTAAATAAATTATATCTGATTTTATAACTTCTTTGTAATTATTTGATTTAATAAAAAAAACTTTTAAAGATAAAAATAAATAAATCAAACTAGATATTATTGTTCTCTTTTTTTTTGCAATTATATAAAAATAAACTTTATATTATATTTTTGTCTAAAATATTTTACTATATATACTTTAAATATGTGTAGGGTACAAAGAAAATTATTCTGAATAATTTTCAATACAACATCATTAATAAATAACAAAAAAGACCGATTAAACATACTAGGAAAACATAGAACCTTCCTTTTTTGAATTTGTTTATATACTAGAACTTTCCCATAAAAAATAGATAAACCCCAGTGAAAGAATCATAAAAATCGGTCGTGCAATTATTGAAAAAATCGCGTAATTCAAAACATATTAGAGAAACACAGAACCTTCATTTTTGAAGTCGATTAAAAATTAGTAAGTAATACTGAAATTTGGGGTGTAAGTTATCACGGTCGTCAGTAAAATTGATTTATAGTTGTTGATTTATGCTGAACCTATATGTTTTCGATAAATGCTTAGAATAAAAGCTTGTTTAATATTTTTATCATGAACAACTTTTACTAGAAAACTTTTTAATACAAAATGGATTCGCCGCAACTCGCCAATAAATTTAAAAAGAAAACATCACTTTAGCATTTTATATATACATAAAAAGAAACCATACACACAGAAAAATTGAAACTCCCTTTTTTAAGTCACTTAAAAATTAAACTTTTTACTATATTAAGAAAACAAATTTAGGCCGTATTTATATTATAATTTCTTCGTATAAAATTTACAAATAAATATATATTTTTAAAATAGATAACAAATTTACATAAATTTAATAATCATAAATTTATAAATAATTTTACTGATTTGCATATACATGTTTGGTTTAGATTTCCGTTACATTGATGAAAACTTTATTTTTATAATATAAATTTTTTATCGCTGTGTCTTTTCATACGCTAACGCGAACGGTGTTTTTAATTTTTTTTGCACTTACAATATTGAGTTATATCTTGACTATCCACAGTTTTAAATATTAAAAAAGTTTGTTACACAGGAGCTGCGTCAACATGCGAATTTTCTTACATAAATCACTTCCAAGCGGTCACAATTTTGGTCTGATCAAATTAAAATTTCGTAGATGAAATGATTATGGTATGTTCAATTTTATTAATAAATGGCATAGGTCAAGAGTAAGGGGGCCATAGAGAAAGAAAAAAGTACAAAATATAAGATATCTCTCTTAGATTGTAGAGGCTACCCTGGACGGGCTACACTTCGGCCATAAGGCCTATTATGATGCCAAAGGATTTGAGGATGTGAGTGTGTAGCGGTGTCGCTTCATCATTAAATTATTATTATAATTTTGTTCTTCATTTTTATCTGTTGCATTTCAAAAATTCAAACTAAAAATTCAACAGTCCTTCATATTTGTAACAATATAAAATTTATTCATAGAAAAACGACATTTTTATTCATAAATATTTATTATTATATTTTAGCAGAATTTGTTTTTTTTATGCTAGTATATGTGTATAACTACACTTACTATTCCAAAAAAAACACAGGATGATTAATGTATTAGCCTAATTACAAAAAATATAAATTTACAAAATAATGTGTTGTCCCAAGGACTTTTTC
This sequence comes from Nineta flava, assembly GCA_963920215.1. Taxonomy (NCBI): domain Eukaryota; kingdom Metazoa; phylum Arthropoda; class Insecta; order Neuroptera; family Chrysopidae; genus Nineta; species Nineta flava. Next base: position 44,260,109 of record OY986040.1, read on the forward strand.
CTCAATCTGATGTGATTTTATCAAAATGTAAAATGGAAGGAATTTGTGAGTAGACTAGGAATTGGTAGGATATGTGGCTGCAGCCGACTCAGATAGGAACTATGCCGAAAGTCATCTGGAGTTCGTAAAAGAAACTGCAGAAAACCTTCTCAAGCATAGCCGGTTACTTCGTTCTTATCCATACGCCGACAGTTTAGTCAATTAACCGCACCTTTTTTTTTCTTTTTTTTTTTATAATTGACAAATTGCCGATGTCGGGATTCGAACCTATAACCTCCCAGTTTCCAAGTAATAATAGAAATTATAAAGAAATTATAAAATCAGATATAATTTATTTACGAAAAAAAGTATGAGTAAATACAATTTATAAAAATACAAGCATGATTTTGTTCAAAAACAAATACACGCACAAATAAATTTTATGAAAACAAGTCGAGACGAGACAGTTAGCTTGTTGAATTTTGTAAATTGTATATAAATTTTGAGTTGGTCGTGTGCGAGAAACGAACATTAAAACATCAAACAAGAGAGGTGTTGTACTGTTTCGATCCCAGGATGGCCATTATAATTTTTAATAACTTTTATTAATTATCAGTCATGATAATTTTATATATACATCAGACTATGCAAAAATATGTTTTCAAAAACAATATTTCTAAAGCGTCAACAATCATGGTTCTAGAAAGGTCTATGATGGGTATAAAACCCACGGCAATTTCTAATTCAAAATCAGTTTAAATATGACATCGATGATTCGTTCGATTATCATCAGAGTTCTAAATGAACAGTTATTCAGTTTAAATTGGACATTGTTTAGTTTAAAGTAAACTATTGTGGATTAATACCAAAGTTTGTTGAAGAAAATTAAATTCCAATTCAATTTTTTTCAGGTTTAGATTTCATAAAGTTTTTGTTTTATTTAATTTTTTTTTAAAGTGCGTGTTGTCCAAATTGACGTATATTTAGTATATTTTTACTCATATTTTTTGTTTTTTGTGTGTGTCGAGTATCGGAATCTGTTGTAGGTTCGACAGTGCTCCTTTAAATTCTAAAGAATGTCAAGATACCGCGACAATGGATACAATTACTTTAAGGAGCAGGACACTAAAAAGTCCGAAATAAATAAACTAAAAACAAAAAGTTGAAAATAATTCACAATAACAAACAGATGCTTTTTATATACAAATTAATTTGAACGTTACAAATTAAGCTGATCCTTTGAAGACAGGTATCGACTTCAAAAATACACTAGGTAGGTAGAAATAGCATCTGTTATTGTTTGTATTTATTATTATTCTGAATTATTTTCATTTTTTAGTTCTTTTCATTAACCCCCCCCACCCCATTTAAAAAAAATTTATATACATACATATTCAGGATTTTTACTTTCAATCTTAAATTTTAAATGTTTCTGTAACCATTAGTCACCAGAAAAAATGATAAGAAACAAAATTATATTAAAACTAATTTTCTACAAATTTATTTGTTATGAATTTGTTATCGAGTTTTCCAAAATTAAGAGAGATATGCCTAATTTTCTCTGTCCCCCGCCACCAAACCCCTCTAAACCAGAGGTGAGCAGGAGTTGACTCGGCCAAGCTCTGAGTGAGAGGTAGGGAAGAGAGATAGAGTTACTACAGGGTAACCTACCAATTATTAATATTTTCTTTTTTTAATTAAAACATTTTCAGAAAAAAATATAATAATACCAAATCTTTTTTATGGTCACTATTATACAAAGTAAATAATACAATTCAATACATACTCATTCAATACATCATTCAATACATATCTTTTGAACCATTAAGTTTACCGCTGGACCATTGTAATAAAACTAAAAGAGGGAAATTTTTGCAAAGGATAATTTAAATATAATTATAGTTTTGGAAATTCCAAATAATTTGTCTAAATATTTTACTATTCATATCCGAGAACTAATAAAGAATTATTTACCTGATTTAATTATTTTTTCTTCGTATGGAGTAGAAATTCGTATAAAAATTCGTATAGAAATTCGTAAATTATTTTTTTCTTCGTATGGAGTAGAAGTGCGGCGCCGTTTGCTAAGAAAAGGAGGATAGTTTTTGGCATCAACGAGTGGGAGCATCATTTTGGTATATACAAGAAAACTGATAAAGAGCTAATTTGCCTATTTTGTGGTAAAACTTTTATTTATATAAAAAAAAGTAATTTCCAACGTCATTATACCGTGAAACATTCTGCCGAGTTTGATAAATTCGAAATAGGTACAGCAGAACGCGATCGCGTAATTTCTGTTTTAAAAAAAAATTATTTTGAACCATCGTCCGCCAAAAAATTATATATTAATAAGGATGAGTTTACAAAAACCGCGTTATCTTTCAAAACAGCGTATAGCGAAATCGCGAAAGCCATTTAGTGAATGTGACTTTATGCAGACGGTAGTGGAAGACTATGTGGACTCAATGTTCGGTGGGACCGAACTTGAAGAAGAATGTAAACAATTCGTTAAAGAAGTCCCAATTTCTCGTCGAACAATATCACGGCGAGTAGAAGCAATTGATGATAACATGACAAGTCAATTAAATGAAGACATTAAGTTTTGTTATTGCTAGATCATTGCAGTTGGATGAATCGACCGATGCAACAAATACTGCGCAAATGTTAATTTACATTCGTATGGTTTTCGATGATTTATTTGTTAAAGAAGAACTCTTTGCGATGATTTCCCTGCATCGCGAAACGACCGCCGAAAATCTCTATGCCGGAGTACTTGCACGAATAAAATCATTACCTTTAGAAAAATTTGTTTCACTTACCGCGGATGGTGCAAGTAATATAACGGGTTGTAATAACGGTTTAATTGCACTTTTTAAAAAAATCCCTGAATTAAAAAATCTTTTATCATTTCATTGTATCATACATCAGCAGGCATTATGCATGAAAAGCCTTTCAGTTACGGAAATTGAAAATATTGTTATAAAAAAAATTAATTCGATTAAAACGCGCGCGTTGAAACATCGTTTATTTAACGAATTCGCGAAAAAAAACGATCCGGAATTTAGGGAATTAAAATATTATTCTCAAGTTAGGTGGCTTAGTAAGGGACAAATGTTTGCACGATTTTATGAAAATTTAGATGTAATTGTAAAATTTCATGAAGAAATCGGTGAGCCTTGCCCTGAACTAAGAGACTTTGATTTTACAGCAACTTTAGCTTTTCTCGTAGATTTAACTTCAATAGTTAATTTACATAATTTAAAATTACAGGGCAAAAATATTTATATTTGGGACGCGGTTAGAACTATTATAGAATTGAAAAAAATTTTAGAGATGGCGGTAAATTTTTTTGGTGGTTTAAAAATTCCAAATAATTTTCCTAAACTATTACACATTGCGAAAAAATGTGTGAAGAGTGATTTTACTGAATTGTTTTTAAAATATAAATGTTTATTAGAAACGGTTTTTTTACAATTTAATAATTGATTTAAAGATTTTGAAAATATAAATCTAATGAGTGATTTTTTAATGGCCCCTTTTAATAGACAATTTAAAATTTCCACTTTAATAGAAGTTTTTCTCAAATTTTTTCCGGATTCCAATGATTGCGCGTTATTAAACGAAATGATTACCCTTCCAACAAATTATAATTTATTAGGAGCCATGAACACAAGCACAAAAAGTATTTGGGAAATCGTCGCAGAAAACCCATCTTCGTTTAAATATCCGGAATTATTAAAAATATATAAAAAACTTAGTAGTTGTTTCGCATCTTCTTATCTATGTGAATCGGGATTTTCACATATGAAACATATAAAATCAGATTCGCGAAATTCCCTTACGGATAAACATTTAGAAAATATAATGCGAATATCCCAAAATACATATATTCCTGATATTGAAAATTTATCAAAATTATTCAAAGAATAATAATAGAAAACGAATAATTTTTTGTTTGTTTCTTAATTATTTTATATTGTACTTATCCCTTTCCATTTTATCTCTTTATTTCATCTCCCTACCTATTCCTATCGTTCTCCTGATGGAAGACGCCTACCGTCTTCCCGTGGTTTCCATCAATTATTATGTTATTATTTATTAGTTATTATGTTATTATGTTATTATTATTGTTATTATGTTATTATTATTGTTATTATTATTATTATTATTGTTATTATTATTATTATTATTGTTATTATTATTATTATGTTTTTTGTGTATCTCTCCATACTGTAAAAAATATTTAAACAATAAACAATAAACAATTTTATAAAACTATTTCTAAATTGATTGAATAAATTATTGGGTAGTAATCGGTAGGACTTACGTAGTAATCGGTATACTTACTCTCACCCAGCTTATGGAGAGCCCGTAAGGCTCAGACGAGCTGTCTGAGCCCACCTCTGCTCTAAACGGATAAACGGATATATATATATATATATATATATATATATATATATATATATATATATATATATATATATATATATATATATATATAACAATGACAATTTCATTTTCACAAATTTCGATATATTTTGCAAATTCCGCTGTATTTCCGCAAATAATAGAGAATACAATATTCAAACTAGGTACCTAGGTTCCTTCACAATATTCAAACAAAGTTGTATGTGGTTACATTGAGTTTATCCAGGAACTACACTCCGTCTATTCAAATAGAATTATATTTATAGTTTTTCAACAAAGGAATTTCCGTTATTTAATTTAAACTGACAATGTAATTTTATTTGAAGAGGAAATTTAATTTCATGATATTTTTCCCAACATGTAGATAAGACTATAAAATATTAAGGAAACATATACAGGATATCTTTCAAATAGCGTCAAATATTTAAAGAGTGAATTTCCATCAACAAAACATGAAAAATATCGTAAGTATCGTTCGAGAGATATTTTATCATATTTAAATGAACAGAGAATTTCATAGAGGAGGATTGACATTTAAAGAGACGATAATATTGGCAATATTAGGTTTTCAAAAATTTCAAATTAAAATGAGTTTGGGAAACCCTCGTCTGCGGGATACATTCCCGGACAATACAGGCAAAAAATCATTTTTTGCACATACAAATGAATATGAACTTGAGATCCTAGAATGCTTATTCTGCAAAGTAAACTTTTCATCAAGAAATTAGTTTTAAATTTCCTATTCCATAGCTTGTAACTAAAAAGCAAAGCTTTACTGGATCCTAGACCATATTTTTATTTACACTTCAATGATCCTTCATTCTTATCGGCACTGCGCCATTAAATTCACTGTTATTTAAAAAAAACGGATTTCTTGCTTTTACTTCTTGATCCTATTCCATAAACTGTTTTAAAAGAAGGGAAATAAATCTTGTATAAAATATGTCTACGTTAAAATCTTCATTACACTGGATTCTGGAAATTTTTCTTCGAAACTTCTGAATTAAGGTCATATATTATGTCCTTGCTACTCGGGAAATTTGAAATTAATAGTTCGTTTAACTATTTAATTTTTGAAGAATGCTTGAGTTATGAGTCATTAAAAATTAGATTATCAAATGATCATGAGAACTCTAGTTTTTTGAAATAACATTTCAAATTTACCCCAATACCTAGATCAGTTTTTGTGTTATAAATACGTATTTCTACTACAAAGTAGTTATCTTTATCATAAATTAGCTAGTCATAATTTACTCTTTGACAATTAGAAATAGCTGGAAAATAGCAATCAATAAAAAAAAAGAAAAATTAAACAAAATAAATTAAAATATAATAAATTTTATTGAAATTACTCTTATATTGTCTCAAGATATGTTATTCCTTGCTAATTTGCGGTAAAACTGTCACCAAATTAGCAACGAATATCATATCCTGAGACAATATAAGAGTAATCTAACAAGGCCCAGCCAATTTTCGGCTGAATTGTTGTGTGAAATACATGAATATTAAAGAAAAAAATATTGATTTTATGGATTATTTAGTGAATTATTTTGACAAATTTGATTTGATGTTTGATATGACCAAGATGTGTAGTGGGTCTTATTGAGAGACCCGGGTCTTAATAAGCCCCACAATCGAGGTTTTTAAAATTATCTATTTTTTTTATTGAGACATACTAAATTGTAATGATTTTTCTCAAACATCGGATGCATAAATAATCAATTTTCACAATTTCACGTTTTTATAGTCATTTTGTACACTCACTGATAAAGTTCTGAGTATGTATAGAGTATTTAAACAAATAATTCAGTAAGCTACTATAAGTTTATAAATTAAAATATGAAATGAATGAAAATGTGAAAATTTCTTTTATTCGATTTTCCCTTGTTAACATCACTCTTATTAACATTACTGTATATTGTCTCAGGATATGTTATTCGTTGCTAATTTGGTGACAGTTTCACCAAAGTGACAGTTTAACAAGAGTAAATCGAATGAAAGCAATTTTAACAAGAGTAATTTCAATAAAATTTATTATATTTTAATTTATTTTGTTTTATTTTTATTGTATTTTTATTTTTGTCTATTGATCTCTATTTTCTATCCATTTCTAATTGTCAAAAAGAATACGTATTTTTAATACAAAAACTGGTCTAGGTATTGTGATGAATTTGAAATTTTATTATGAGTCATTGAAAGTTTTACATAAAATTGAATAAAATAATAATATTTAACATAAATTGACGCGTTCTCGAACAATAGGGAATATGCATGAAAATTTTTTTCCACTTGAATTGAAGCATGTTTACTTGACAAATATCAAGGTAAAATTACTTTTTAAATAACTTTAAAAATAAGTGAGATATGAATGATTGAAATTCCTGATTAGACAAAGATGGTGATAGCCCTCTTGATATGTTATGTGACGTCATATTAAACTTTCACCATTTAAAATACACGTAAAACTCCGTTTTTAGTATTTTTGCAAGAAAGAGACAGATAACAATCTTTAAAAGCTTATAGCTTCCTTGATATTTGTCGGATTTTAATTTCGTTTATAAATATTATTACAGTATTAACAGTATTTTCATATTCTGAAAATAAATGTGAAAAAAAATTTTCATGCATATTCCCTATTGACAATTGTTAAATGTGTAAATTTTTATTTTGAGACAATTTATAATATCAAATTAATATTTGTCGGAATTTTGGAACTTATCTATGTCACGGTCCTACTGTTATCACTGTCCTATGTAATCGTCAAACTTTTAGCGAATTTCCTGAAAGGAAATAGAGCTATTGGTCTCGTACCGACTTCAAAATTTTGCAAAAAGTTTTGCAAATGTCCATCGATCCTACCTAGTAGATGTCGAAAATCACCATCTGTAAAATTTATATATATATATATATATCTATGGACATATATATATTTATATATATATATATATATATATATATATATATATATATATATATATATGTATATATATATGTATATATATATATATAATTGTCTGTAATCACTCTAGCGGTCACAATTTTGATCTGATTGGAATGAAATTTGGTATTTGAGGCGCTTTTGGTATTCAAAAGGTCAAGTTGGTTAATGGGTAAAATCGAACAAGGGGAAATTGGGGTTTAAAGAGAGGGGGAAACACCAAATTTGACAAATCTCCCTTAATATTCGAAAAATCGAAAAATTTATAAGAGGTAAAGTTGTAGGTACTAAATTTTACTGTAATTTTGCTAGTTTTATTTTGTCTGTTGCCCTAATATTTACAGAAATATTGACGGTTTAAGATTGAAAATTAAATTCCTCAATATCTCTGTACACATTAGAGTTTGAGCAAAAATGATAAGGTGATGAATTGTAGCCAACATGATTTTCTACAATTTTATTTCTTAGGCATTTTTCGATTGTTCTAATATTTAGAGAGATATTTTATATGTATATTTATTGTGTTTTCTTCTTTCCTTATGCCCCCATTTCCCCTTGACGTATGTCATTTATTAATAAAATTGGCCATGCAAATACTAAAGTCATAAACGACATTTCATTTTGATCAGACTAAAATTGTGACCGCTAGACAGTGATTTATGTATTTTAAGGAAATTCGCTAAGTTGAAGCAGGTCCTGCGTAACGAATTTTTATGTAACTATATTTGATTGACTCCGTTTTAAACGACAACAACAATGTGTATATTTTTTAAACTGTTTAAAAATTAATTGTGTTCTTTTATAAAACAATCATTAGTAAGTTGTATTTAATGTCTTTTTTGATCATTTTATTGTTTTCCTGACTTAAGTAAAGTAGGGTATAAGAAATATTTTGATTCTAGTAAAAATACGATTACAATGCCTTGATAAGTTGACAATTTATTATATTTATGTATATTTACTCGTCATTATATTATCGAATGATAATTAGTGAGAACTCTAGGTTTTTGAAATAAAATTTCAAATTCGCCCCCTTTACCTAGATCAGTTTTTTGTATTATAAATACGTATTTCCACTACAATGTAGTCATCATCAGTATAAATTAGCTAGTCGTAATTTATTCTTTGACAATTAGAAATCGATAGAAAGTCGAGATCAGTAGACAAATAAATAGAAAATTAACTGAATAAAATATACTAGATTTAAAATATAATAAATTTTAAATTATATTGAAATTACTCTTGTTAAAATTTCCTTCATTCACATTTATTTATACTGTTAACTTTACTCTTATTAAAATTACTGTTTTCTATCTATTTCTAATTGTCAAAGAGTGAAATTGTCACCAAATTAGTAACAAGTAACATATCCTGCGACAATATAAGAGTAAAATTAAAAGGAATAAATGTGAATTACGGAAATTTTAACAAGAGTAATTTCAATATAATTTAAAATTTATTATATTTTAAATCCAATATATTTTAATCTAGTAAATTTTCTATTTATTTTTATTTTTGTCTATTGATCTCGGCTTTCTATCTATTTCTAATTGTCAAAGAGTAAAGTACGACTAGCTAATTTATATTGATGATGACTACATTGTAGTCGAAATACGTATTTATAATACAAAAAACTGATCTAGGTAAAGGGGGCGAATTTGAAATTTTATATTTACTAGTGTTTAAACATTTCATACTGAAATATCTATGTATCTATCTGTCTTGACTCCCTAATCTTCAATAAACAGCGATTCGAAAAACATTCTTTTAATTCAAGTAATTTTGTTTTAGTGTACTTCAATAAATATCTTTTAAATCATAATTGATACAATGAAATGTCTTATAACTAAATCTAAATAGAATAATTTATTATCATGACAAATATCTTTGAAGTATTATTATTTATATAGAAAAATTCAAAAATTATAAATTTAGAAAGTTATTATATACTTTTGAATAATTTCGTTTAATAATGGTAACTAAATAATATTATTAATAGTATTTTAAGTAAACTGTTTAAAATAATATCACAATAATATTATTGCATGCAATCACGCGTTTAAATGGTTTCATATTTTATTTCAATTTTAAATATTAATATTTTAGACACGAATTATAATAAATAAATTTTATAATATTATAAAAAACATTATTTATATTATAGACTATATACATATGAATGGTTTATATTTTATAATCATATACATTATATTATAATAAAGATATTATTGATTTTTTACTGTTTTTATTTCGTTAGTTTCAGAAACATTTTTGTTAATTCCAAAATATTATGTATCTAATCAAAAATATAAATGTTAAAAACGGACCAAATTTTCGGAGATATCATTAATACAATCGTTTCTCCTTAAAAAGTGATGTTATGGAAGACAGGACCAAGTTATTTGCCAAGTGTGAGAAAATGAATAGAAATTTATTGTGTTCTCCTTAAAAATTTATGAGGGCCTATAAATTTAACCCTCTATAATAATTTGTCCTTAAAAAGTGATGATATGGAAGAGAGGAACAAGTTATTTACCAAGTTATTTAAGTGTGAGAAAATGAATATAAATTTATTATGATTAAATTTCTCCATTGAAAATTAGTGAGAGATATACATTTATTAAATGTAAGAAAAAATTTGGTTGAAATTTATTTCGTAAGTTTTAAGATTTTAAAATATTTGAAACAAAAACAAAACTTGCCAAGATACCAAATTTTAAAAACATTCTACGGGAAAACTTACGAAATAAATTTCAACCAAATTCCCTGTTAAATAATTTGGTCCTCTCTTCCATATCATCACTTTTTATGGACAAACTATTATAGAGGGCTAAATTCATAGGACCTCCTTAATTTTCTAAGAAGAAACAATAAATTTTCTTAGTCGCATCCCTAGGCATCACAATGGACCTTATGGTGGAAGTGTATCCCGTCCAGGGCAGCCGCTACAATCTATCTATCTATCACTGTCTATGCACAGTATACCATGATATAATGTACTTTGTTACACCCAAACTTAAGTGTAACAAAGTACACCATATCATAGTACACAGCATATAGACAGCGATAGATACACTATACATTGTTTCCAGATTGGGTCTATTTTCTAAAATGCAAGCTTTATAGTAAATATTATCATGAAATAAATGACCAAAAATTTTCCAAAACAAATTTTAGTTGTGTTTTGTATTTATGCTATGCCAAATGTAAATATCCACCAATAGGCATTTATTTACTATGTTAAATTTATCAAAACAAAACATGAAAAAATTTTCAATTTCGGGATAGAAATTTCTGGTTTTCATTCTGATTTGCTGTCGGTTTGGGCACTAGACCTAAATGTATGCCAAGTATCAACTTTAAAGGGTGATTCTGGTGTAGGCGCTGGAATTTATATCGTTTGCTTAACGTTTTCGTGACGTGGTCATGGTTTTTCGATTTTTGAATGTAAATATCCTTTTAACTATTTAATCCTTAACTATTAGTTAACAAAAGATAATTCCGTTATCTTGCTATAATCGAATGCTCAGCATTGTAGCTCTTTTAGTTTAAAAGTTAGTAACATAGCTCGATTTTGGCTCTAATATTTCCTGTAACAACAATCACTGTAACGTAAGAAGACCACACCCCCTAATTAACTATTCTAGGGGCGACAATGCGGCATCCTAACTAGATATTCTAAAGAAAAATTTGAGGATATATAAACAATTAACTTAGTTGAATTTCCACGTTTTTGGGCTAACTACGCAGATCCTCGAAATATATAAAAACGAATATTGGTAGTGCATGTACTATGGGTCACAAAAGTAGCACCTAATTTTCAAATTTGCTTTGTTGATTTATGCCTTATTCATTCGGATTTCGGAAAAATGTTCGGTTAAAAAGTTCAAATAAAAAAAATAGTACGTTTATATTGAACAACTTTTATCTGAACCATTTTTTCGAAAACCGAATCAATAAGGCACCAATCAAATACTAGATTTTGAAAAATGAGCGCTACTTTTATGGTCATTTGTACTATTACTAGCACTACGCACTACGATAGTGTTCGTACATAGAGTAAAGTTGAGTATACGATAATGGATTTATTTGCTTTATTTTTCAAAAACAAAATTTCATATCCATTTTTGCGTTTATAAACAAAAATATTTTAAAAATGTTTTTTAATCCTTCACAAAAAAAAAAGAAAAAAAGCTGATGCAAACAGCCATGCAACCTGTATATAACAACTAGATAATGTTTTTTAGCCCGCACACATTTAGAATAAGATTATCGTACTTCCACTACTCCATCCACTTCTCGCAGCGGAATAAGGAACTCTATAAAGTAGGCTACATACGCGGAACATTGTTCAGCAACATTGAACTCCGCCTACAAAATATTTTGCCTACAGACGTGCAACCAAAATGGGGAACATAAATTTATTACTTTATTACTCTATCTTAAAAATTCAATTACTTGTCATCTTGTCTCTATCTATCTCATTTAATTTGTAGTTTATTTTTCTACTAGTTTATTTGTATGTATCTCTATAGTTTTTTCAAGTTTGTTGGGTGACATTTTTTGTCATACATTTTTTGACAATCTATGTAATAAAACATAAAAAAATATTAGGAAAACATAAAATTTTAGATAATATGTTACAAATATCGCTACACACGAGAACTTGTACAGCAACATTAAACTCCTCCCACAAAATATCAAATGGTTTTGATTTTTACAGCAATCAGATCAAGGACATGTAATTTTGTTCTGTAACAGCTTTACAGGCTTGCAACCTACTACCGAACATTCATTTGTCTTTAAAGTTTTCCTGCACAGGTTGTACGTCTGTAGTTCCTATAGACACCACAAGTCACTAAATATAAATATCTTGGGCAAATAATAACAAGTGACGGATAAAGTGATAGTGCAATTAAAAACCATACACTACTAGCTAAACAAAGTACCATTACATTTAAAAACATATTTCAAAATAAGAACATAAGTGTAAAAGCTAAGTTGCGGTTTTTGAAGTGCTATGTTTGGCCGGTTTTGTTGTATGGTAGTGAAGCATGGACGATCTCAAAGAGAATGGAGTCATCCTTACTTGCTTTTGAAATGTGATACAATGGTCTCGTTTCGTGGCATACGACGGTTTTGTGGTCTGTATATAGACGTAAAAACACACTTTGTTTATTGTAAATATATTGTTTTGTTGCAGTTATACTAAAAATAGTACATAGGTACATTCAGTTTTTATAATATTTAAAATGGCTTCGTGATGTATAAAATTGATTAGCAAATTTAGTAAAAACGTACAGAATGCTGCAGGCTTATTGAGTTAGTTAGTCATTGATAATCGGAGCACTCATTTTATTAGTTTTCTCGAGTCTGATAATATTCTAAGAAATAAATCCTTTATAGAAACACCATGGAAACAAACTGCTTCATATGATTAATTAGTGATATACATCGGATTTTGCTTTTAACATTCTAATCCAATCTCACAATAACATCCATTAAAACTAGGAGAAAAATTCCAGAGACCATTTTTATATCGTGATATTTAGAAAACTTATTTTAAATGTAAGGACACATTGCAAAAAGTGCTTTTGCAGAACATAGAACGATAAACTGAAATAGTATTATATTGCTGTTTCGATGACCTTACGAAGAATTAGAGAGTCATTTTTTGTTTCACAAATGAAAGATCAACAAATCATTAAAGACTATCTGAAACTAGTTTGATCCTAGATTATTATACTGAAGGACAGGCATCTTTTGCCATTTTTTGATAATCTGAAATATTGTGCCCATTATGAGCTTTTATATTTATGATATATTTCATTGTTCTATCATATCTTTACAAACTTTTTAATTTGATTTGCAATGTATGTATGTATGTATGTATGTGTGAAAGTATATGTATGTTAGAACCAATTCCCCTTATCCTACGGAGTTGAATTTTAACATGTTTGTTCAGTTCCGATAACAATGCATTTTTATGGTTAGCATGACAAGAATCGACAAGGGGAAAGGGGGTTAAGGCGGGGGGGGGGGTCACAAAATTTGGTATATTTCTCTTAATTTTTCGAAAAAATCGAAAAACACATAAGAAGTAAAGTTGTAGAAAATTAGTTTTACTATAAAAAGCTTTTTTTTTTTAATATTTTATTATAGAAAATGATTTATATTACAAACATTTCATAGCTTTTGTTATATATATTCTACTATATAGTCCCGGTTTAATTATTTGGGCGTTACTCAATGAAGTCAGTGTGACGAATCGTCAAAAATTCGAGAAAGAATTGCTAAAGGTTCAAGAAGCGTTGGAGCACTGAAGCAATTTGTTAACTCCAAGATCATTTCAACGAACACAAAGATTGAGTATAAATAGAGTATAAAAAACATAATACGCCCAACAGTAATGCATGGTAGCGAGTTATGGAAGCTGAACCAAAAGGAAAAACATACACTGAATATATGGGAGAGAAATGTGTTAAGATCAATATTTGGAGGCTGGCAAATAGGGGATTTCTGGGAAAGAAAATCAAACCAAGAACTCTACGAACTATAAAAAGAACCCTGCATAGAAACGTGATAAAATCACAGAGGTTGTTATAGTTGGGTCATGTATTTCGATTCCCCTTAGATAGAGCGGCGAGACAAGTGCTGATCAGAGGAAATAAAAAAAGAGAGGTAGGCCCAGGACCGGCTGGATAAAGTCAGTAGAAAAAGATTTTCGAGAACTGGGAATTGGAAATATGTCTGCTCGAAAGCAAGGGCCTTCTAGGCCTGTAGTGCTGATATATATATATATATATATATATATATAGTCCCGACTTTTTAAAGGTCAAAAATATTGATTGCAGAAAAATAGTTTTGATTTAGGTATGAAAAAAATTGACCTAATTGGTCCATTTCCGAAAACTCCGACCGCCTGTTCGTCTGTCTATCTATCAATAGACACGGTAACTACAATCTGAATAGAGAGAATGACCTGAAATTTTATCTGTGTGTTCCAGGGCTTAAAAGTTAACTTCAACTGTTTGAAACCATAAGAGAAAAATTGAAATACTGAAATCTGTGCGTGTGTCAACCGTAAAATAAACAGTCTATAAATTCTATAAAGTCTATACTATAGATATGACATTTCTCTTTGATCATACTAAAATTGTGACCGTTAGATTGTGTTTTATATATTCTAAGGAGATTCGCTAAGTTGACGTAGCTCCTGCGTCAATTTTTCAAAACGAATTTTTTCAAAAAGGATCCTATTGTTTCAGGACATAATCGGATAGATAAGGAAAAGAGAACTTCTAAGATAACCATTTTATAGCCGTTTTTTAAATTAATTTTCATATATAGGATTTGCACGTTTGGAGAAAAATAATTGGTGGTCAATAAATAGGTTACTGCGTTACGAATTTTGTCTTAAATCTAAATATCAACCACATATTACTAGATCAGTAGGAAGCACTTTTCAGGCTTAAATAAGGCTGAGTGGTTTGATATTAATTATTGAGAAACAGAATAATTCTGAACACATTTACTAACACGCATAGAAATAAGGAATGCGAAGGAAAGTGGCCAGTTTACTCGTAGTAGTAAACTGTTAAGAGGAAAGTTTAGTGCCCAAATTAGACATGCTATCATGCATGAATAGTATTCGATTTTGATTTGAGTCTGCATCTATTAAAAAAAGTTAATGTGCTATTTTAGTGTGTGTATTTTAGTATTTTAGTGTGTTCTTTTGATTTCTTTGAGGCTGGCCAACTGCATGTTAGGTCACGCATGATGTGCGGTTCATCGACAATAATTTAACACACATGTACCTATAGTCCTAGGTATGTGTCCTACTATTCCTTGAAAAAATAGCTGGGAAATGCGGGCAAACAAAAATTACGGAATTATAACCGGTTTTTGGATGATTATGCAACACTAAAAATGAAGAAAAAACGAACCAATGAGAATTCATTTGAAAATATTGAGCCTTGAAATTCGCATCCTTATATTGAACATAATAACTATTATGTTTTTAATTATATTATACACTATGTTTAATTTACATCTTCGTATCATAGATCCCACGAGTATGAGAGAGTACATATGTACATATACATTAAGCAATGTGTATGAGAAGGAGGAATTATAGTTTTGATAAACAAGCATATTTTTCATAACTGTTCGAGTGGTCACCAACCACTCAAACCTATAAGACCTCCTTCTCATACACATTGCTTAATGTATACATATGTACTCTCTCATACTCGTTATGAATATTATTCACTATTTTGAAAAATATGCTTGTTTATCAAACCTATAAGACCTCCTTCTCATACACATTGCTTAATGTATATGTACATATGTACTCTCTCATACTCGTGGGATCTATGATACGAAGATGTAATATAAACAGACGGTATGTTGTATCTGCTTGTTAGAGCAAAATGAGCAAATTTTCGTATATAACGATTACGAAATTTCACTCAACGTTTTCAATCTCATCGTTAAGAAATAAATAGTATTAAAGATATTTTAATTCAAAAATCGAAAAAAGACGTCTGTAATTCGATAAAATATTAAATACAAATTAATACTAAATTATATTAATTTTCTTTTCAATTCTTTTCAATAGTTAAATAACTTGGTCTTCTCTTCCATATCACTAATTTTTAAGGGGAAACTATTATATTACGGATATCCTCGAAAACTTTTTTTTACAAATTACGTTTTGATCGGATTAGTTATATATCTAAAACATTAATGTTTATTACGGTTTTAATTGAAGATAAGATATTGTTAGAATACAATTCCATGAGTTATCAGAATGAAAATACTTGAAGACTTGATTGAAACATTAATCGAAATTTTACACTGTCATGGGCTTAGAGATGTTTTGACCATAATTCTTGTACATTCATTTTCAAAACGAAAAAGTGTAATATTTAGAGAGTAAATATTGTTCGGTAGTAAAAACTATAAAACTAATAATTCAAACTACTAGTAGGAATTTCAAATATGAAATATATACATGAATGAAACTGAAGAGGATTTGTTAAACATAAATAAACTTCAACAGCATTGTACATAATATATACGTATATACAACAGAAAGTTAGGGAACTGTTGTAGTTGGATTCAGTTCTGACTGGATACCAGACTTAGACCAGATACTAAATTTTTAATTCAGTGAATATGGGCTTTTACAGATTTACGTCAAATAAGACGCCAAAATTTCATTTTATTAGTTGAGTCGCCTTTAAGATTAATATTGCCTTTTTTTTCAATTGTATAATTTTATTTTTGCATATTGAATGATACTCGATCTTTAAACACCATTCAACAACATAAATAGATAGATAGATAGATTGTAGAGGCTACCCTGGACGTGCTACACTTCGACCATAAGGTCCATTGTGATGCTTAGGGATGTGAAGATGTGAGTTGAGTGGAAGGAATTTTTGTGTATAGACAAGAAATTGGTAGGATATGCGGCTGCAACCGACTATGATAGGACTATGCCGATATTCATCTGGAGTTCGTAAGGAAACTGCAGAAAACCTTCTCAAGCCGGTTACTAAGTTCTTGTCCATACGCCGACAGTTTAGTCAATTAACCGCCCTCTTTTTTCTTAATAATTGAAAAACTTCCTATGTCGGGATTCGAACTCATAACCTCCCAGTTTCCAAGTAGGCATGCTGCGCAGACATAACGCTTTAGACCGCTCGGCCACTTGGACTGGTGTTCAACAACATAATTAATTGCTGTTTCTATGACCTCACGAAATATTAGGGGGTCTTTGTTATGAATAAATATTATAATGGTGTCGAAAGAAATATATGAGTGCATTTGATTTGTTTTCATAAATGAAAGATGGCCAATCATTAAATAATATCTGAATTATTTTCGATCTCAGGTTACTACTCTGAGATACAGACACATTTTGCCAGTTTTTGACAATCTGAAATAAGTGAGAGCTTAAAGATTTCTATATTTGTTTTCAAGGTATTCTGATCAAATATAATGAATATTTCTTCTAAATCCAAGTTTATAAAAATTATTTAATAATAAGCTATGATCAACACAACCAGCGGCAGATTAAGATAATTCGCCACCCTAAACAGCCGTAAAACTAGCGCCTCCACATTTCAGGTATATTGAAATTTGACGCTGGTATCGGTAATTGGCGTGGGCGACGCAATAAAATGGTCACGTGATCATTTTTCACACCATCGTCGAAATCTGAGATATCACAGTCAAATTAGCTTGACACTGTATTTTCGACGCCCAAAACAGGTGCCGAAGCCAGAGCATTGACTCATAAAAGCGGCATCGACGCCCGGGCGCAAATCGGATTATCTGATTCCATCTACGCTCGATGTCGGAAACATTTCCAGGAAATTATAGCCTTCGGCAACTTGTTTTATTAACGTATAAATAATACGTATATTATGTAAAATATCAAAATTTTACATATACATATGTATGCTTATTCTACCTTCGGTATGTAGCGAACACCGTTTATATAACACCGTTATGAAATTATTTATGTAAAATGTAATTTATATTTTGAAATGCTATTTTTAACGCATCTATATGTACGAGCTGTTAAAATATAATTTTAACCATTTTTTATTATATATGTTTTTATATTCGGCAATAATACAAGTTTTATACATACTTCAGGGCTGATAGGGTTTAGCTTTATATAATTTTATAACATCGATCGAACCTTGTAGGAGCGTTAGAGAAGTTAATCCTCAACTTCGAAAACTACTTTGGGGCAACCCCCACACATTTTTCTTACAGGCGGACGAATCTTTGTTTCCTTGATATCTCTCTAACCTTTTAGTTTATTGAAAAGTCGAAGAAAGTCGAAAAGAAACAATTTTGTAAAACCAATCATTTTAATATTTTTTGTGGCGCCCCCTTTATTTTATTTTTCGCTATTTCTGGCTAAAACATTGAGACTACAAAAAAAATGTACAAACAAAACCTGTGAGGATTTTTATTTTCTACAAAATTTGTTTAATGAACAGAACGGTTTGGGAGATATCAAGGAAATAAAGATTATTTTACTCTGTACTAATACTATTAAGAAAGTTTCTACCAATTTTTACTGAGGAAAAAATAGACCATACATATTTTTTTGGCATGACTTTAACATTATTGCAAGTATTCTGCAAATACACACACCCATTAAGGATATACAAAACAAACTAAGTCAGTTTGTCTCTCATTAACTTTTATGCTGTTATTATGTACTTATATAATTACAAACACTATGTAAAGATAAACGAATTACAAATATTATATTGACCGAAAATTTAGTTTTAGTTACAATCAAAAACGTTAACGGTACAGAAAAATATAAAATTAAAAAATCGTTCCTTAAAATAAAACTAACAATATGTATACGAAACATTTTTTCCATACACGAATGAATTGAAAATAAAATTATAAAAACTTATTTCATTACATGTTTAGTTTCATTAGATTAGTACTTAATTTATACCCAAATTTTTCAAAGTTTTAAAAACTGTTTACAATACACGTTGTTGGCATTTTTATACAGAACAATTTTTTTATACTGTAGGTATGCCTCGTTTTCCAGATACAAATTAAGAATGGGTGCCATGGGGTCCTCTTTTCGTTTTAGAACATGTAAAAAAGCAGATTTCAATATGATATAATAAAATTTAGTCGTGTCATATCTCTTCAATCATTGAGTTTAGTAAAAACATTTAAGAGCACATTTTTATTCATAAATAAACATTCGTTAATTTTGTTAATAATAGTTTTTGCAATATATCTTGGGACATTATATCCGAAAACAACCCACTTTGTTCTGTCTAAAAAATATTTGTTTTGATATATTGAGAACTGACCTGAGGGTGGGGCTTAAAATACATAGCTTACTTTTGTTATCAACGAAATAACCAATAAACAATAACCAATTTTTTATGTCTTTTATTTTTCTCTCCGAAAATAATGATGTTAAATTTTGACAGTGTGAAATGTCAATTTTTTTTTAAATAATTATGTACAGAAAATTTATTTCCAAAATAAAATGAAGACTAAAGATAATTATAGTCTACTAAATATGTTATTAATTTTATAGAAAAAAATAGAGGCGTACACCTATTATGCACCTGGTTCGATTCACTCTATGTATTGCTAAAAATAGATATATATATATATATATATATATATATATATATATATTTATATATTTATATATATATATTTATATATATATATATATATATATATATATATATATATTTATATATATATATATATATATATATATATATACATATATATATATATATATATATATATATATATATATATATATATTTATTTTTATTTTTTTCTATAAAATTAATAACATATTTAGTGGACTATTTTTAATGGAGAGGGTATAATACAGCATATATTAGGCAATAATATGTGTGAATAGATTTGTGATAGGTATAGTACTGTCTTAGTTCTACAGATACGTATAACATGTACCTAACATTCTATTGGATGATATACAAAAATGAGAGAATCATAGAAATAAGTAGAGGCGTATAGTTTTATGCGACTGGTTCGATTCACCCTTATATAACATATATAACATAGACGTGTGTGCTCTCCACAAGTCACTACTTTTGACCCATTTGAATGTACAGATTACAATTTATTTTCTGTAAATATTTCTCTGTAACTCTAATATTTAACAAAAAGTTTTATGATTTTAATGTAATAGTAATGAATTTTAAAATGTCTGCCAAGGGAACTTAATATCACATGTATTATAATTATTTCCTCTGACAAAATTCGCTTACGTAGCTCTTACATGTCGAATTTTTAACATACCAGAAAATATTTTCAAAGACAAATTATATAAGATATTATAAACTAACAACCAAGTTCACATCACAAGTATGAAAAGTTAACATAATTTCAAAAAGAAGAAAATACTAAAAACAAACTTGACTCAGGAATGTGTAATTGCACAAAGAAATTATAATTATATGCATCTGTTTTATATATTATTATTATTATAGATATAAAGTAAAACTAACGATTTCTACTATGCAGATTATACATAAAATCAGTGTAGAATGTTTTAAACTACAATTCTTCATTTCGTACTATTTGATTTTCGTTTTTAACATTAACAGTTTTATTAGCTTGACTTGTATGAATGTAATGGAACATTGTAAGTCAGTAGTTACCTACTGTCAGATGTCTGAATAATAAATTTTACAGACATTTGTATAAATGTGTCTGTAATCGCTCTAGCGGTCACAGTATTAATCAGATTGGAAAAAAATCGGGTATGTGAAGTATCTTTGGTATTTAAACGGTCGAGTTCGTTAATGAGCAAAATCGAACAAGGAAAAGGGGAGTTTAAAGGGAGGAGGAAACACAAAATTTGGTATATCTGTCTTAATGTTTGAAAAATCGAATAATGCCTAAGAAGTAAAGTTAATGATAATTAATTTTACTATAATTTTGGTACTTATCATTTTTTCAGTTTCCCTAATATTGATAGAAGTATTTACGAATTAAAATTAAAAGTTAAATTCTTAAATATCTCTGTACACATTAGAGTTTGAGAAAAAATGAGCAGATAATGAATTGTTGCAAACATGATTTTCTACAACTTTACTCCTTATATATTTTTTGATTTTTTTAATATTAGGAGAGATATTTTATATTTTGTGTTTTCTTCTTTCTCTATGTCCCGCTTCCCCCTTTGACCTATGCCATTTATTTAAAAAATTGAACTTGCAAATATCAAAATCATATAGATACGATATTTCATTTTGATCAGACTAAAATTGTGACCGCTAGAGAGCGATTTATGTAATCTAAGGAAATTCGCTAAGTTGACGCAGCTGCTGCGTAACAATTTTTTTTTTAATTCATTGTATAAGATTGACTTAAGTCAAAGAATGTTAACATATAGAATTTATAAGTTATTCTTCTTTTGGTGCGCTATGACAATACGATCGGAGTGTATTTTCAGTATGTAACGAATCGCTGATATAACACTCGACTGATGTGGCACTCGGTCGATACATAGTTTTCTATCCTGTTCGATTGGACAGTGCTTGGGAGATATTTTATCTAAAATGTGTGGCACATATTTTAGATAAATTGTGTGTCATAAAATAGAAAAACTAAATTTATAAATACATATATAACATGCCTAGCGAAATAGACAGCAAGTAACTTTCCATTACTGCCCACTCTTCAGTGGACAATAAATTTGTGTGTGTTCTGATTTTTGCATATTTAAATACAATACAATATTATACATTATAGAACGAAAGATTAATGATCGTTATTATTTTGGTAAAAAGCTATGCTAGCTTTTACATGAGAATATTTAAATTTGACTATACAGTTGAAATTAGGTACAGGAATATCTTCATCATTATTACTCATGTTTCTGATAAAAGAATTAAAATAGTAGAATTACATGCCACATTATAAATGATAAAATTGTTATGCGTAAACTTTGTATATTAAATGTATATATTGTTAAAACTAACCTAGTCTTATTAATTTTAATAACTTTGATTCTACTGTAAATAATGGATTTAATGTCTTTCAAACTATAATTTTAACGGAAAAAGTGACGCTGGTCTGTCTAGCATGATAAAATGTAGAATCATTGGTTTAAGATACAATATATAATTTTTAGCTAACACTTTTGTCTCTTAATAATGGTATTGAACTTATTTAATAATAAATTTCAAATTTAGCCCCAATTTCTAGAATAATTATTTGTATTTTATAAATAATTGATTTTATTTTTTGACACTAAACAAACATGCAATCCCGTTCATAAAAATTGAATCACCAGTAGGTCAGATTCTATATATATATATATATATATATATATATTACTAAATATTTGTATATTATATACAATAACATTTAGAATGTTTCCACTGATTCCATTTTTATGAACGGGAGTGTCAACATATTTCTGACTCCATACCCCAGTTTCGATTAGCTAATACTGATGATGACTACATTGTAGTCGAAATACGTATTTATAAAATACAAATAATTGTTCTAGGAATTGGGGCAAAATTTGAAATATAATTTCAAATAACCTAGAGTTCAATTTGGTTATTTTAACAATATTAATATTATTTAATATTATTTTTATTAACTTTTTAAAAAGAAGTCTATCACACTTTTTTTTGCCTTGTATACTAATAAATAATGCTATTATTAATGAAAGTGTGGATCTCATGGGTGGCACTTAAAAATGTATCGCTCAGTTTTTTCACTCTGGTTTGTGAACGTATCATCGTAACTAAATGAAATTTGAATGCTTTGAGTACAAAAAATAAACTCTGCTACGTTTTCACTTTTGTTTTAATTTTATTATAAAAAAAAAGATTTAAAATATTTTTTTGCTGATGCATGTTTGTAGACCCGCATAATAAATATCATTTTAAATTTGCATATAAGCTTTTGGTGATAATATACATTCGTATGTATGCATTTACTATCTGTCTCTTTTTACATAAAATGCCGGACTGTTTCATATTTTACATATGATGTGACATTAAGCTACCAATTATAAAATTAAGAATTCATGACTGTTCATAAAACATTCATGCACTTTGTGGTATAAAATCGTAAATATATAATCATATCAATGCCATACACCATATTGTGTATGATAATAATCCTTTCAAAATTACCAACTCATAATTGTATAATTAAAAGCACACATTTTGTTTCGCGTTCTATTTCTATAGATAGTGAGACATTTAAGGCGAATATGAGTCAAATATATTGTTTTCTCGTTAAGATAGTTATGTAATGTTTTCGTTAGTTATCTATCATTGATTACCATATTATTGAATGCAAATATTGGTGCTAGTAGTAGTCGAGGAGAATTCGAAGCTTGGCAAGTAAGCCTTTCTAGGCTTTTTTTTATCGACCCCTAAGAATACCTCTACCACATGTGGTTCGTTTCCTCTAGCCTTGTGTTCGTTGCCAAATCTACCTGTCTTCTTTACGAATGACAGGACATAGTTACACTTTAGTTGTTTTATCTCAAATTTCCCTATTTCGGTTGAGCCAAGAGCTAGATAGCTCATACTGGCTCTAAAAGGACATTCTGTCAGAAGGTGGAAAGGGCGTATTATCCGCACCGTCATAGTCCGGGCAGTTCGCACTGTCCTCTAACCTCATGAGAGATAGATGCTTCTTGAGCCTGAAGTGGCCAGTAAGTGACCTCTTTCCGGATTTTGCCAATGAGCTAGGTTGACCTCGCGGCATTATACCCAGCTATCATTTGTTTAGCATGTCTGCAGAGGCTGTATCTACTTGTTCGTTTAAGATAGAGGTAGTCTATCTTCTTGATGGTCCTAGATATGGTTATGCTTCATGACATGGGCGCGCGGCTCCTTCACGGGCGAGTTCGTCGACCGTTTCATTGCTCTCAACCCCGCAGTGTCCAGGTACTCACATTCAGGTGACTACTTTTATCCTCGCCGATCTATCCAGTGTTTCTGCGCAATCGACAACCAGAAGAGATGTTATTTTACCGGAGCAGATTGCTTTGAGCTCAACTTTGCTATCTAAATAGATATAAATCCGCCGCTTGGTGCAAAGTACCACATCTCCCATGTTTGCCACTGAGAGTATAATATAAACCACTGTTTGAAAATAGTATCGTATCGTCCTAGTGCAAAGCTGGCTCTAACGTCTGTGTTTTTCAAGTACACTCCGATCCCCTATCCTCTTCCAGCTTGAAACCATCCGTATAGCATACCAGAGAGCCATGTGGGAAGCTTATACTCTCTTCTGTCTACTTTTCTCTATCCGGGATAGTCAACTTGTATTGCCTCTGATGTCTAAGGTATCACTTAGACATCATGATGTCTAAGCTTGTATTGCCACTGGCATCACTTCAGGCATGAAAGAGGAACTTCTCTTTCCGTCTTTAATATTGATGCTATTGCATCTGGATTAAAAAAATGCAGCTTTAGAATAGAAAAACAGCAATCGGTTGATTGCTGTTGACTGAAATTTCTATCTTGATAGATTTGTTGAAAGTGTAATTGGAAAAAAAATTCTGGAAAAGGAGGGCATATGGGGAGAGAAAAACAAACATAGAAACTGAATTAATCTCTTTATGTTTCAACTGGTTCAATTTTCTTAGTGTTATAACACGATAACATAAAACTATAAAACGAGTAATGCTCTTATGTTTTCTCCTTCTTTTTATAAGTGGAGCTACCATTTCATCTGGCTCCTACGTGAAAAATTTGTTGGTTGATATTTTCTGTTCATATTTTTTATTTTTAGCGAATTTCCTCCAAACATAATGCAGCTATTGTTTTAAATAAATATGTCACATAGAAGTATTTAAACTTCAAGTTTTCCTTAATGCCTCTTCTAGAGAATGCTTCACCAAAACTGGCATTCTAATTAAAATGGGACAATGATATGCAAGTCACTGATTTAACAACTAACTAAATTATCTATTAAGGTAACTTAATATAATTTCTCTCGTCTTCTTTGGTTAATATAATATTTTGGGTTGGATACCGAACAGTTGACAGAGTAGTGCATGCTGAAGAAAATAAAAATCGTGGTGATAGAATATGTAGGCATTGTAGCGAAGACTATAAAAATACTATCATTTTGCTGGTATTCTATTATTTGAAGTATTCATGTTATTAACTAATTTAAATTTGTCATATTTTTTATACAATGTGGTTGACAAAAGACGCTCGAGAAAGAAGTGAATATCAACCGAATATGTTACTTTACTCTGAGCGATCAAATACAAATATCTATGCCATTCTTGGTAAATAGGCCTCTATATTCCATGCTGATGTGCATGCTATAAATAGATTACATATATAAGAATTTTAACGATGGTTATTTTTGACATCTACTCGGTAGGATCGATAAACATTTGAAGAAATTTTACAAAATTCTATCATCGATACAAAAGCAATAGCTCCATTTTCTTAAGAGTAAATTTGCTAAAAATAAAAAAAAAAAAACATCTGAATTGGTTTATATTCAGATTGTCGAACAGTATTTGTCAACCGTTTTGTAAAAAAATTGTGAGGTGTGCCCGTGTGAAAATATTATATAATCAATTACATTCTTCAATAATCAGATTTGAAAGGCTTTATCGTAATACTATATGAAATCTTTTTCTAAAATATTGGGATGAACCGTATATTTGATACCAGATCAGACACGAAATTTTTCATTTTATCAATTTTAAATAGATAATTCTGTATGATACCTACTAGATAAATATCCATTTATGATGTGTTATACTACTTCGATAATAACATTAGTGTAAGGTGAGTTACGATATTGTCAAATTTTTTTCTGTATGGGATACCTTTTTTAGTGAGTATAAATGAACAAAATAAAATAAAATTTCTATCAAAAGTACCCCAAATGGTAAAGACGTGGTAAGAACGTGATATCGATTTTCAATATATGAAAGACATTAGTAATATTTCGTTTTTTTTGTGACGTAGTACTGTAAGATTTCAATCGCTAATAACTTGGAGCATAATAATTTGTTTACAATGGTGGAGCCCACAATAGATAGACCATATCATAAAAATTACGCTGATACATTACATATTGAGATTTTTGGGAGGTTATGGGGTTCGAATCCCGACATCGGCAGTTTCTCAATTATTAAAAAAAAATGTGGTGGTTAATTGACTAAACTGTCGGCGTATGGACAAGAATGAAGTAATCGGCTATGCTTGAGAAGGTTTTCTGCAGTTTCTTTCACGAATTCCAGATGAATATCTGCATAGTTCCTATCATATTCGGCTGCAGCCCCATATCCTACGAATTCCTACTCAATACACAAAAATTTCTTTCCACTCCACTCACATCCTCACATCCTCTATAAT
This sequence comes from Nineta flava, assembly GCA_963920215.1. Lineage (NCBI taxonomy): Eukaryota > Metazoa > Arthropoda > Insecta > Neuroptera > Chrysopidae > Nineta > Nineta flava. The sequence continues at coordinate 44,286,371 of OY986040.1, forward strand.
CTATCTATCTATCTATCTTAAGTGTTCCAGGAGGACTAACTTACGAAAATAGTAGAGAGTTTAGAAAATTTTGCTTGTTTCACCCAATGGTAACATCTCAATTCGTTATAATTTTGATAAATATGTTTCCAGTAGAAACAATGAGTATATTTACATGTATGATATTGCTCTGATTTCACTCCCAAACCGGTCCGATATCTCAAAGAATATTTTATGAAAGCGATATTCGACTTGTATTGGTAGTGTGAATATGTTTTAATTTAACTCGGCTTCACTATGTTTGAATTTAACTCTGCTGATCATTTTTGTACCAGTATGATGAATTATAACTATTGAATAAATGATTTTTATTTCTAAATTAAATAATTGTCATTTTTATCCGACCAAAACAAAAAAAGTGACAGGAACAAGTTTACGCATAACAAAGTCGTGATATTCCTGCAAAAACAAAAATGTTTGCCTTCAAAAGTATTGAAATCTATATAAGGGAAAAAGTGAGAAAGTATATATTTATTGTGTGCGTTTCTCAGGTGCAGGGTGGTGTGTCATATTTTACTCACATGGTGGGTCTCACGCTATGTTTTGATTTTGAGCTGCATAACTTTTTAGGTTCGTAAGATACACAGGCCTAAATATCGCCTCTAATCCTATCTGTAAAATATATGCGCCTGTCCTTAAACCTGGGATCATCGTACTTAAACCTGGCTCTATCTGCAGCACTATCGTGCTATGTGATTTATTAAATAAATAATTACTATTTTTATTTATTAAATAAAGATAATATTCTAGCAAATTCTTCAAAAATTACCAAATACACTTTTAAACGATCTAATTTTTGTACGCTGCAAATTAATTTAATTTCAGCCGCAAATTTTATTTCGGCATAAAATACTGAAGGAGATAGACTGAACCAATACTTAAACCGGAACACTAGAATGAATAAAACGGAATTCAATTGAACCAAGACCGTATTCAAAGCGGACTTATAATGTGTATATTACTGTCCAAGCAGCCGAGCGGTCTAAGGCATTATGTCTGATGCGTTGTGACTACTTGGAACTGGGAGATTATGGGTTTGAATCCCGACATCGAAAGTTTGTCAATTTTTAAGAAAGAAACGGGTGGACAAGCACGAAGTAACCGGCTATGCTTGTGAAGGTTTTCTGCAGTTTCCTTCACGAACTCCAGATGAATATCGGCATAGTTCCTATCGAAGTCGGCTGCAGCCGCACAACCTACCTATTCCTAGTTTACACACAAAATTACTTCCACTCCACTCACATCCTCGCATCTTTAGGCATCACAATGTATATAGAAAATTTTATCGAATCTAGAGCGAACCGAAAAGGAATCGAGAGCGAATATATAATGCGGATCAAGACTTAACTGCGATTACAAAAAAAAAGGTACGCGATGTTGAAAAGCATCAAATAAAAAATTACCTTTCCAAAAGAAGCCCGTTAATCTTTCAAAACATTTCCGTATCCCAGTTACAGCTCATATAAACTTTTATACTTACTATCGATTCTATATTGTATAATCTACCTTTATTCACTACACAAGAATTTCCTCACATTATTTTTCGTGGATATATTTCGAAAACAAGGATTTTTACACAATGTTTATGAATGAAACTCTTAATCGAATATTGTTTATATTATCTCGTCTCCTCAAAAATATATCATTTTCCCCGAAACAACCTATATGTTGAAATATGACACTGTTTTCATAATAAATTCATAAACTTAATTCCTTCAATCAATGTAATAAATAATTTCTACAATAAAAACAACTAATTCGTTGGACGTTCCAGCACTGTGGTATATTATCTGGACAAAAAACCGGTTTGATTTTATTATAGCACAAATACATGCATTCACAACACATAGACAAAAACACTGTTCATATATACAAAATAATGTTATTTTGAAGAAAAATAATAATTTTAAACTTTTATATTTCGAAAACAAAATGGTAACACACGATTATTTTTTTAAAATTTATATAATAAATATTAAGCTTTACTCTCCTAAACATTATATTATCGAATGATAATTAGTGAGAACTCTAGGTTTTTGAAATAAAATTTCAAATTCGCCCCCTTTACCTAGATCAGTTTTTTGTATTTTAAATACGTATTTCGACTACAATGTAATCATCATCAGTATAAATTAGCTAGTCGTACTTTACTCTTTGACAATTAAAAATAGATATAACGTCGAGATCAATAGACAGTGAAACTGTCACCAAATTAGTAACAAGTAACATATCCTGCGACAATATAAGAGTAATTTTAATAAGAGTAAAATTAACAGGAATAAATGTGAATGAAGAAAATTTTAACAAAAGCAATTTCAATATAATTTAAAATTTATTATATTTTAAATCTAGAATATTTTAATCTAGTTAATTTTCTATTTATTTTTATTTTTGTCTATTGATCTCGACGTTATATCTATTTTTAATTGTCAAAGAGTAAAGTACGACTAGCTAATTTAAACTGATGATGACTACATTGTAGTCGAAATACGTATTTATAATACAAAAAACTGATCTAGGTAAAGGGGGCGAATTTGAAATTTTACTCTCCTAGTTTTTTTTTTAAATTCCGTCGAGTATTTTTTCTAATACAACAGATAATAGTTGGGTGGGTTTAAAGTTTTACAGGCTTTTAATGAAAGAGAGTGACAGAGAATGATAAGTTATATTAATTATCTCGCGTTCTAAACGGTCAAAAATTATGAAACTTCGGGATTTATAAGAAAACGTTATTTTTAGCCTGTGAGAAAAAAAATGAGCAAAATCTGTCGAAAAGTGATGGTATGCTGGAACATCCTTAACAAAAATATTTTGGTTTAAAAAAAAAACGATAGAAACTCTTAACTATAAAAAAACCGTTTATATAGTCAATAAAACAACAAACGAATGTTTTATTGAGTGGGTGTTATTTCTTAATAAATTCAATTTTCTTCAACTAACATTTACTTTAAGATATGTCTATAATAAATGTTTACAATTGATATGGGTTCTGTTTGATTTTTGACTCAATTATATGTAACGGAAAAATATATTATGTTCTAACGAAAATACGGAAAAAACAATATAACGTATACAGTTTATATTAGACAGGTTGATTCATATATTCTGATTTTTCTGAAAGACCTTTAAAAGAATTCGATGAGTTTACCATGAATAAATTGAATTTTTCAAATCATTAAACAAAAAAGTATGTGCGTTCTTAGATATGTACGCACGCCAGAAGATATACTTCTTTTTAAATAATTTATTAAGATATAATTTAATTATGTCAACATCACTATTAAGACACATAAGTTTAATTACATTTCAAATTTTGTCCCAATTCCTAGAACAATTATTTGTATTTTATAAATACGTATTTCGACTACAAGGTAGTCATCTATCTCTGGGATATGGAGTATAGATTTTAAGCGTGTCTCACAATAATATTAAAAAAGTTTTGTTTACCTGTTGTACCTGAAGGATTATTTGAGTTGACTGACTAATTAAGCCTATTAAGACCAACTCTTTTATTGGTGGTATCCTTTTCTGACCATGCGTTATTGTTATTGTCAATAAGGTGGGGTGTTGATCGAAGCTAGCCTTAATATTCAGGTATTAAATTTTGAATATGGTTTAATTTTATTAAATCAGATTTTGGAATTTGGTTATTGTCTAAATTCATTGTCTGCATCTAATTCTGTAGGGTTTTGTACCGATTTCAATAGTTTTAAATTCGATTTGTCAATTTTGAGGTTGTTTCCAATAACGTGCGCAGCTATACACGGTTTTTCGGTTCTCCCAAATTTTACATGAGCCAGATGTTCTTTGATTCGAGTTCCGATTCAATTTTTATGAATGGGAGAGTATGTTGGTTTAGTGTCAAAAAATAAGATCTAATACCGGGGAATTTACCTAGTATTAATATATAAATCTATATTTAAATTTTTAGAATCTTGTTTAAATCCCGATGGTGGTAGTTTGTCAATTATATTTAATGAGGCAGGACAAGTTTTGCTTGTGAAGGTTGTGCTTGTGTAGGTTTTCTGCAATTTTCCTTCACTCCAGATATATATCGGCATAGATTCTATCAAAGTCGGCTGCAACGCAAAACCTACCAAATCCTGATCTGTATGCACATTCCTGGCCGTCCACCTACATCATTAATGTATTGTTTGTTATAAATTAATAAAGATAAAAATGTAATGTATTTGGTTTTAGAAACGGAGATAAAACCCCATTATTATATTCCATGTTTCGTGAAGCACCCTTTAGGTGGATGCTGTTTAGGTGGTTAGTGAGTAATAAAAATATATGATGATATTTAGTTAATATTTTAAAGATGTTTTTATCAACTTACCTAAATCTTCTTCTTCCCCATCAATACCCCAATCATTCACATTGTGTACATCCGGACCATATGGCAATGCTATCGATGTATGCTGTGAATGTGACGATGATGTTAATGATAATGCTGATAATGAAGATGATGATAATGACGATGATGATGATGCTGATGATGTTAATATGGTTGCGTTCACTACACTTATAACACCATCACCACTACATCCATATATAATACACCAATAGAATAACAATGTAAATATTATATGAACTACACGTGATATTGTTATTGTTGTACATAATGGTAAACGATGAAGTAAATGAATATTATTTTTTTCGATTATCTTTTTTCTACGACATTGTTGTTGTTGTTTTTGTTGTACCAGATTCAACAAAGATGTCGTTGTTCTCATGTTCTGATTACTATTATTATTTTTATGTTGTTGTTTTCTTCTAATATATCCTTGATTGTTGTTGCTGTTGTAATATTTCGTTAAAAACAATATTTTATTACTACTGCTATTCTTATTTGTATTATTGTAATAATAACGAACGCCATTATTATTTAAGTCACAAGGAATTTCCATTTTCACTTTTCTTATTGATCACACAAGATTTCTCAATTATTAAGTTTGTTCTGTAATTCAGAAAACTGTTGTTTATGATGTATGAATTTTGATGATTTTCTGAAAAACAATAAAGTGTATTGTTAATAAGGTTAGATAAATAATTTGATATAATTGTTTAAGTTGAAACAAGAAATATAACAAAGAGTTGACAATGATTAACTGGTTTAGTTTATGTAATAGCTTATATAGGGTGGCGCATAAGTAACGCTTTGATTTAATTAATTTTGATTTAGTGAATAAATTTTTATTATTTAAGTCTTAGAACAATAAAATCGGCAATATTTCTGTAAATAATGAAGTTATACAAAACCTAAAAAATTTCCTATTTTACTAACATTAACCTATAATTTTGTCAAAATAGGTTTTATATATTATATATTTAGCATATTCTGAAAGCATTCTGACCAAAAAAATTCCCTCCGCATGCTTCCCGATACTCATGCGTTGACTCGTAATAGACTATAAAAATTTCAATAAAAATCGAAACTTAATTGTTAATTTGATATTTGAAATATGGTTACAATTTATCATTGTTTACCACTTATTATTCCTGCTACCCTTCGTCAGGTAATTGAGGGCCTTTTAACAGTCAAGTACCTACTGTAGGTAGGTTGGTTATATATTTTAAAGGTAGGAACTACTAGAATATATATTTTATTTAAAATATTGATTTTACATAAATAAATTGTACATACAAAAAAAACCGGGTATAATAATTTATATAATACCCACAGGTAGGCAACAATACGAAAGTATGTATCCTATTATATTGTATGTCGGTGCCTTCATCTACAACACACGACCATTGTTAGTGTAAATTATTGTGAAAAAAAGAACAGGAAATAATTTCAAAAATACTATTCAATAAAATAATAATAAAACGGACATGCTTTGAAGGTATACCCACATTTTAATAGTATGTATCCTCACTAAACTTTGAATTATTGTTACATAACTTTTACTTTATCAAGATTGTCCTCATCATTTAGAACCCACTAACCAACCTATACATCCTCACCACTGTTCGCCTCCTCTACCCTTTCCTTTCTTCCACACTTGAATGATAGTAGTAAAACCTAACTACATATGTAGAGTAGGTATATAACATTCAACCATGTCGACCACTGATTTCCGAACCATATTTTCCGAATCTAATTCTGGTGTATATGTAATTCAAAGTTTTAATATTACAATTTATAGATACTTTGAATATTACAGGAAATGTATAAAATAATTCTCGATATCTGGTGGTGCTTTAATATTATTATTATTATTATTATGACTGTTATTAAACTTGGATTACATGTAGAAATAAAAAACCTTTCTTTTATTATTTTACCTCTATAAAGGTAGATTGTAAAGGCTGCCCTGGAGGGGCTACACTTCGACGATAAGGTCCATTGTGATGCCTTAGGATGTGAGAATGTGAGTGGAGTGGAAGGAATTTGTGAGTAGACTAGGAATTGGTAGGATATGCGGCTGCAGCCGACTATAATAGGAACTATGCCGATATTCATCCGGAGTTCGTGAAGGAAATTGCAGAAAACCTTCTCAAGCATAGCCGGTTACTTCGTTCTTGTCCATACGACGACAGTTTCGTCAATCAACCGCCCCTTTTTTTTTATAATTGACAAACTGCCGATGTCGGGATTCGAACCCATAACCTCCCAGTTTCCAAGTACTGCATACTACGCAGACATGACGCCTTAGACCGCTCGGCTACTTGACTGGTGGCTACTTGACCTTTCTTTTATTCTTTTACCTCTATATTAGATTATCAAATGATAATTAATGAGAACTATGTTTTTGAAATAAAATTTCAAATTCGCTCCAATACCTAGCCCCAGTTTTTGTATTTTAAATAAGTATTTCGACTACAAAGTAGTCATCATCAGTATAAATTAGCTAGTCGTAAGTTACTCTTTGACAATTAGAATTAGATAGAAAATAGAGATCAATAGAAAAAAATAAAAATAATAAAAAATTAAACAAAAGAAATTAAAATATAATAAATTTTATTGAAGTATAGGGTGACGCATAAGTAACGTTATGATTTAATTAGTGAATAAATTTTTTGTTTACGTATTCTTTTTTAATTTTTTTTCAGAATTAACATTGAAAATCTTGGGAAATTTATGATGGAGAGACTCACCACAGAACAAAGAACCAAAGTTGATCAATTAAGTTATATTTAAAGTTGTTATATTTATTTTGAAAGAGAGCATTCGATTATTCAGACACAAAGATCATATCGAAATTTCTTTCATGTTCGAAATGGGAGTCCCAGGAAGGCACCTAAATTCCAAGAATAATTGTTGTAGATGAAATGCACCCACTTAGATGCACATTATGGTGTGCAATAACTTCAGAAAGGATCATTGAACCATATTTTTTCGAAAACGACGAACAAGTTGCGGTTAATGAGAATGGCATTCTATACCGGGCAATGATTGACAATTTTTTAAGGCCAGAGGTAGAAAACAATCCAGAATTGTAGTTCCAACAAGATGGAGCCACAGCTCACACAACTGATCTAACTATTGCTCTTCTGCGCTAAATTTTTGGCGATCGAATAATATCGCGTTTTTCTGATTTTTGACTGGCCACCGCGTTTGCCCGATTTAACGGCTCCCGATTTTTTTCTTTGGGGCTACCTACAGGGTAAGGTGTATGCCATTAAGCGAAGAACCATCTAAGAGGTTAAGGCAAATATCCGAGAAAAACTGAGGATCTGAAATTCAAAGACAAGTTATGGAAAATGCTCTGAAAAGAGCACGTCAAGTCGAGCACGTGGCCACAATTTGAAAGATATTATCTTCAAAATATAATGTGAACATATTTCCAAACTGTAATCTAAATTTTAATAAATGCCAACGTTAAATCAGAAAGAAAATAGTTATTCATTAAATAAATCATAACGTTATTTATGCGCCACACTGTATATATTGTTTTAAAACTGAAATTTTATTTGACAATCCTTAACAATAGTATACTATATCAGCTTCTTGATTAGCGACAGTAAAAAACCTAAACAAAACTAAACATTTAACTTCCCAATATTGCAAATCACTTTGAATGAATGATTTAATGTTTGAATGAAAGTTTAAATCCAATGCTGTAACATTTTCGATTATTTAAAAAAAAAAAATTATATTTATCAAAAGATATCTTTTTCTATACATGAATAAACTTTAACAAACAAAACTTTAAGAAAAAAAATATAAACTTTCCAATTATTAACCTTCATTTTTGTAAAGATAAAAACAAAAAAAAAAGCATTTGAATTTCAAAGACTTATACAAGAAAAGTCAATTCCACTAAAATGATGTAATTTATACAGGAAAAAAACTTAACCAATTTTCTAAATATAATGCTGTAAATAATAGGATTTGTAATAAATTAGGTACCGTCTAACACCTATTCAAAACTAATAATATTGGGGAATTTTTTCCCGTATTATTCAAAGAGAATGCTAATAAAAAACAGAAACCCTAATAAAAGTTTTAATCAAATTGTGTTCAATATTCTTCACTTCAAATCAAAATAATGAATGTCATAGATATATATATATATATATATATATATATATATATATATATATATATATATATCCAATAATTTAAACTAATTTTAATAATTATACTCAACTAATGTATAAGTACAAGTCATCTTACATAATATAATCGTTGAATGGTATCTATTCATGTTGAGATACCTTCTCCCTAAACAAATCTTTCACCCATTTGTACAATAAAAACGCACACAAATTGCAAGCAGTGAATAATGTAAGAGGAGGTTTTGTACACGGTATTCAAAAAGTACAGACGATTAATTTATATTAACATGGTGAAAATGGATTGTACTTTTATACAATGTAGCACTATTTTGTAATATTGAGCGGAAATTATATCTTCACCGGTATCAGATATGTAAGATAGATAGATAGATTGTAGAGGCTGCCCTGGACGGGCTACACTTCGCCCATAAGGTCCATTGTGATGCCTAAGGATGTGAGGATGTGAGTGCAGCGGGAGGAATTTTTGTGTATAGACTAGGAATTGATAGGATATGCGGCTGCAGCCGACTATGATAAGAACTATGCCGATATTCATCTGGAAATCGTGAAAAAACTGCAGAAAACCTTCTCAAGCATAGCCGGATACTTCCTTCTTGTCCATACGCCGACAGTTTAGTCAATTAACCGCCCCCTTTTTTTTCTTAGTGTAATTGACAAACTGCCGATGTCGGGAATCGCACCCTCCGAGTTTCCAAGTAGGCATACTGCGCAAACATAACGCCTTAGACCACCCGGCCCCTTGGACTGGTTCAGATATGTAAGACTGGAAAGAGAAGAGAAAATACCGAACAGAATCAAGCAAAGACATACCGCTTTTGGAGAAACTTTTAGAAATTTAAATATGTAAAGTATACAGTGAGGCATCGTTTGGTTCATTTTTGAACGATTATTTCGTCGTTCATAGCTCTAATGTCATCTGTCAAGTGACAAAAATTCAGTATTATATTCCGGATGAACGAAATAAGTCGATATATGCTTGATCAATGGTAGGAAATATTTAAAACGTATTTCTCATGTAGTGAGTTGGTTGCCGAAACTTGCCGAAAATTTCGTACAAAATTCGGTAGACAGAAAGCGCCAACTGAAAACAGTATGAGGAAATATGCGAAGAAAGTTCGTTGGATGGCATGCTAATAGATAATACACACGTTTCGTATCGCCGCCCAGCATGTTCAATGGAAAATATTGCTGCCGTAGCTGAAAGTTTGCGTCAACATCCGAGTAACTCAACCTGCCATCGTTGAAAATTTTCCACGAAAACCTCGATATGAAGCAAGAAATTCCAATGGGCGCAAGAATTGAAGGTAGTTGGCCAGCTTTTGGGTTTTCGCTTCGCTGAATGGGCCAATTACCGGTTGGAAGATAAGTATTTTTACAAAAAAATCATCTTTTCGAGAAAAGAAGGGACTGTTTGATGCGGAATGTGCTTCAAAGACATCATAAGACCATTTTTCTTGTAAAGGGAGCAAGGAGTTGCAGTAGTAGTCAATGGTGACCGTTATCGTGCCATGTTAACTGATTGTTAAATTCTCTACAATTGCAGAGGACGACTTGGCCGATAGTTGGTTTCAATGGGACGGCGTCACTGCCCACACAGCCAACGATACAATCGTCGTTTTGCACCCTCTCTTCAGAAGTCGCATTATCAACCAAAATTACCTTGTCAATTGGCCGTCTAGAATCTGCAATTTCACTCCGTTGTATTTTAATTTGTGGGAATTCGTCAAGGACAGAAAGATGCAAAAAGTGTCTTTTGGTGATACAGAGGCTCACACGATTGAAAATGTACTAAAAAATTGGGTTGATAGAATGGGATACTGCAAATCCAGCCGAAACAGTCATTTGATTGAAACAGTATTCCATTTTTAATCGGAAGGTATACTCTCGAAAATAAAGTACTAATCATTTGAAAATAATTGTTGTCTTTTTATTTAATTTACATAAATGTGGCAGATTCATTTGGTTTAAAAAAAAAATATTTCAAATAAAAGAAGAAAATAGTTTTTTCTCAATTAACGCAATGTTTACGTTTTGAAATTACCTGAATTAAGATACAAGCTCTATATAAATTTTTTATACTCTTAAAGTTTCGTTTTTCAAATACTTTGTATATACTTGAAAAAGAGAGTATTTTTTTATTACAGCATTTATTCTTTTTAATCTGTGATAACTCACATAATAAGAGGCAGTAACACAAGCAGTAGCAACCAAATGGTAGTAATATAGCTCTCCCCAAACGTTTTTCTTTTTATCTGTGTTAGAAAAATATCTTTTAAGAAAATTAGTACATAACGATTTACAGAGTAAAGGAATAATATCAACTTCACATTGATTATCTGTTACTTGTCTACAATTTTGAGTGGGTAGTTCCGACATTATTCGTTTAATCGTGTGCTAATATATATATATATATATATATATATATATATATATATATATGAGAGTGTGTGTGTGTGTGTGAGTACATGCCTGTGTCGTCTGTAATTTATTGTTCATTAAGTGTTTGAAAAGAAAAGATGTTCTTTTTTATAATAGTTAAGGGTACTAATTTGACAGTTACGAATTATATATATATATATATCTATATATATATATATATATAAATATATATATGTAATAATTCGTACCTGTTATAAATTATGTATATTAAACAAACTTAGTTTAATGTCAAAATTACTTATTTTGACCTAATTTGTTAGCGAATTTCCTGAAAGGAAATAGAGCTATTGGTCCCGTACCGAAGTCAAAATTTCGCAAAAATTTCTTCAAATGTCTATCGATCCTACCTAGTAGATGTCAAAAACCACCATCTGTAAAATTTATATATATATATCTATGGACATATATATATATATATATATATATATATATATATATATATATATATATATATATATATATATGTATCTGTAATCACCCTAGCGGTCACAGTTTTCATTTTATTGGAATAAAATTTGGTATTTGAGGCGCTTTTGGTATTCAAAAGGTCATGTTCGTTAATGGGTAAAATCGGACAAGGGAAAAGGTGGGTTTAGAGGGAGGGGGAAACACAAAATTTGGCATATCTCCCTTTATATTTGAAAAATAGAAAAATTTATTAGAAGTATAGTTGTAGGTATTAAATTTTACTGTAATTTTGTTTCTTATCATTTTTTCTGTTACACTAATATTTACAGAAATATTGACGGTTTAAGATTGAAAATTAAATTCCTTAATATCTCTGTACACATTAGAGTTTGAACAAAAATGATAAGGTGATGAATTGTAGCAAATTTGATTTTCTACAACTTTATTCCTTACGTATTTTGCGATTGTTCTAATAGTAAGAGACATATTTTATATTTTGTGTTTTCTTCTTTCTTTATGCCCCGCTTTTCCGTTGACGTATGTCATTTATTAATAAAATTGGCCATGCAAATACTAAAATCATATACGGCATTTCATTTTGATCAGACTAAAATTGTAACCGCTAGAAAGAGATTTATGTATTTTCAGGAAATTCGCTAAGTTGAAGCAGCTCCTGCATAACGAATTTTTTTTTTTTAAATCAACCTTAGAGTTTTCAAAGTACAACTAGCGTCAAAACTCGAGCTATCATCTCAATTTTTTATTATTGGTTTGTGCCTTATTTATTCAGATTTCGGAAAAATGTTTTGAATATAAGTCAATATAATTATAATGAATGGGGCCACTTTCATACAAAGCATTTTTCTAGAAAACCGAATAAATAACTATAAATTTTTAAATGAAAGCTCGCTTTTTGTCGCCATTTGTACATTAAGCATCCGACCTCTTCCTTCTTTTCTGTTATACTAATATTTACAGAAATATGTACAATTGAAAGTTAAAATCTTAAATATCTTTGTACACATTAGAGTTTAAGATCAGGTAAAGGATTGCAGCAAACATGATTTTCTACAACTTTACTCCTCATACATTTTTCGATTGTTCTAATATTAAGAGAAATATTTTATATTTTGTGTTTTCTTCTTTCTCTGTACCCGCCTTTCCTCTTGATCTATGCCATTTAATAACAAAATTGGCCTTGTTAATACTAAAATCATATCAGATACGACATTTCATTATGATCAGACTAAAATTGTGAATGCTAGACAGTGATTTATGTATGCTAAGAAAATTATCCATGTTGACGCCGCTCCAACCAATTTTTTTTATATTGTCCGACTTATTTACAATTTTAAACAAATCGAAAAATATTGAAAATCCACTATTTCAATGAAAAGAGAGCAGTTCTGTTTGTTTAAGGCATTTTTAATATTTTTATGACTAACCAACTGTTAAACTGAGGTTCTTTTTTCAAAAGTTCAGGTGATTTATACATCTTGTTCAATCAATCAAAAAATGTTTATGGCAAACGTTTGTAGTATTTTTAAGAGAGACAACTTTTATTGTTTTATTTTAAGAGTAACAATTTTCAAAACCGAATGTATTCTGCACAAATCAGGGCAATCTCAATTTTTTTAAATCAATTTCTTATCATTTTTTGCACAATTAAGAAAACTTTTCCATTGTCCAAAACTACTTTAAGAAAATCAAACAGTACATTGCTTACTAAAAAGTAATTTATTCCGTAAGCAATACGACTTGATGGTGTAGTGGTAATGGTCACGTCATAGTCTATTGTAAATTAAATCAATCCTACGAAAGTATAAAAACAGTAATTTTTGACTTCATTGATATTAAATAAAAACTCCTGGAAAGAGACGACTACTTCATTGGAATGGAAAAATAAACTTTGTTTACATTTCAAGCGTACATGATATCTATGTATCCCAGATGTCTGTCATTCCGTTTGATTAATAAAAAAACTCAATGTTTACAAAGTTAATCAACATTGGAAAAAAAACTTTTTCTGTTGACTTTATTGAAATAAAAGATATATATCATAACGAGTAAGATATTTATTTGTGTTTCATCTTTCATTAAAAAAAAGCTGTATTTTTAAAGTATATTTAGTTAGATCTTTTTATATATTTTTTTAATTATTTTACACATACATGTTTGATACAAATATGGGCATATGCCATGTTTTTATTATACATGGTGAATTGAACCTGCCGCATATTAGCACACACTTCTACTTCCTCCCACGATCCTCGCATTTTTCAACAACATCCAATAGAAATCGATAAATTGAAACAAAATGAAGACCACTCGTGTTGACTCAAAGACTTGGAAAACACCAAAGCACTTAAAACAATGTACGCATAAAGAATCAAATCCAGGAACCAGGACACCGATGGACAACAAATATATGGTGTGAAGTAGTAGGGAAACATATCTGTTTTTTATTCTTGCATTATTAATATAATATTTATGTTACCTTATAATTTTAGAGCTCAGTAAATTTAGCCCCACATAGGTTTTTTAATATTATTTTTGACTTTGTATTATTTTTACTTAATTGTTCGTCGTTTGTTCTTTATTGTTCGACATTAAAATTTTGTATTCGTTTATTTATTTATGTATTTAAAAATCATTAAACAGATTATCTTTCTCCGGAAAGTCCCCCTATTAAATATATATATTTTTTACCCCTAAAATTGATTAATTTTAATCAATTTACATCTGTTCGATTCTTATTGATAATTGTTCGATCATATATATTGTTTATTTGTTAATTATTTAATAGTTTTAATAAATAAAAATGTCTTTCCTTGCCTTATGATAACATAACTTATTTCCATTTCCATCTTCATTTTCAAACCAAAAAATAGGTGTAATTAATTATGCTGTCCCAAATGCTAAAACCATGTTTAACGTGATTCCCAAATAAATTACTACCAAATAGTTTGTTAAAGCCTTACATAGTATAAAATAAAGTCCCTCAGCCGCGTCTGCATGCCTGTTCGCGATTTACTCAAAAACTACTGCACCGATTTTCATGCTGTTTTCACCAATAGATAGAGTGGTTCTCGAAGAAGGTTTTAGCATATATTTTGTCAAGTTTTTGTATAAATTGGTCCTTACATATTATAAAAAAAGGTATAGTTGTATAATTTATTCATGTATAGGTGTATAATTTATCAGTGCATAGTAACAGATGTTCGTTGCTCTAGCTGCTGTGTGTTATACATTGTTTGCCAGGAGTGGGGATGAAATTTTGACTGTTATTTATATAAGCATGCAACAGACAGCAGTCAGCATAAAGTGATTGATATGTAACAGTGGATCATATATTAATACAGTCCATTGTTCATATTTGTTTCGATTTCATTTGTTTCAATTTCTATTCACATAGTTAATCATTTTAAAATTAATATTAAGTTAGTTTATTTTTGTAGTCATATGCATAGAAAGCGATGCATACAACAAATACATTTTAAAAATTTGCCTATAGATGGCAGTATACACAACATGAGTACTTCAAAAATTTCGCCAATAGGTGGTAGTGCATGCAACAAATGTATTTCAAAAATTAAACGCAATTTATCACTCCTTGATGGGAGAAAATATTATGTTACTTGGTTATAAGGGCGTTACAAAACTTTTGCGGCCGAAGCCGCGACGGGTAATGCTATTATGTAAAACGAGGAAAGATGATTGATTTTTTGTTTGTTACGATTTAACTCAAAAACTACTCAACCAATTTTACCGAAAGCTACATCTCCTCGGAGTAACATAGGCTGTTTTATATTTTCTGTAAAGAACCCGTGCGAAGCCAGCTAGTTATTTCTAAATAAATAAAAAACGAACAAACAATTTTTAAGGTCGAACAATAGAGTACAAACGACGAACATTAATTAAAAATGATAAAAAGTTAAAATAAAAAGTCTATGTGGGGCTAAATTAACTGTGCTCTAAAATTATAATTTAATATCAATATTATATTATTAATGAAATATACATGTTCCCCTAATATACTACACCGTATATTTGTTGTCATTCGGTGCTCTGGTTCCCGGATTTGACTATTTATGCGCTCATCGTTTTGAGTGCTTTGTTATTTACCATGCCTTTGAGCCAATCAAGAGTGGTCTTCATTTTGTTTCAATTTATCGATCTCTGTTGGATGTTGTTGAAGAATGATTAGATCGTGGAACGAATTGGAACAGGTTCAATTCACCCTGTATATAGTCTAATAAAATAAAATTATGCTTCATTAATGATGTAAATATATTTTGTTCTCAAAATAATATTTCTTTGATTTCAATTTAGTCATTAAATTTTTAATTATGGGTTTTTTTCAAAATATAATTAGAAATATCCGACATACTTACTTCAAAGTAAAATCGATTAAAATTTCCCGGAAAAGATTTGTTTTTATAACCAAATTATTACATTTTTTGACTAATATCTAAACCGCAGAGTAAATTATTTAACTTTTGCTTTATGCAGGGTTTGGGTATTCTGAAGCTGCTGTATAGGTCTCAATTTGAATTGGTCCAATTATTCCAAACATTTGTCACAGAAAAGTATCGCTTTAAAAATTGATTTTTGTTCTTTAAGACTATTACATCTGCTTACTCATACCCAACTGTGATAGTTACATATGCGGTAATAGGTTTATATTATTAAAAATAAACAAAGTATTATAATTATTAGGTTAATAAAACTCACGGTTTTATGAAAAATAATATTTATATGAGCTTTTCACAAAGAAAAACAGACGATGGGACAAGTTGTAGAGTGTGGATGCTGAGTTGGAGCAAATAACGACTTTACTCAAATAGCCGTGTTAGTTTCAGATATTCAACTATTTCGTCGTGGGGTATTCCTTTATTTGTTAGCCAATTTTCTAGTATTTTTAATGCGTCTGGTATCGAGACGCTTGGGTATAATGCTTTTACATCATAAAAGACATTAAAACTTAATTCAGTTGTAAATTTATATCTTTGATTTTTTCGATTAATTCGATACTATTTTCGACTGAGAATGAATTGAATTTAATACCTGAATATCAAGGTAAGCTTCGATCAACACCCTCACCTTATTGACAAAAACAACACCGCATTGTCAGAAAAGGTTACCGCCAATAATGGGTTGGGCTCTTCACACACTTAATCCCTTAATTGGTCAGTCAACTCAAATAATCCTTCAGGTACTACTTCAGTCAGATCATATAAAAGTCAAAACTTTTTTAATATTATTGTGAGACACGCACCAAATTAGCAACGCGCAAAATATATCTGACTTTATATCCCAGAGATAGTTACGATTAGCTAATTCATACTGATGATGAATACTTTGTAGTCGAAATACGTATTTATAAAATACAAATAATTGTTCTAGGTATTGGGGCAAATTTGAAATTTAACTTTTATTATAGTTTACAAATATGTCACCTAAACAATAAATTATTTCTCACCTATGACAATATAATAACTATATATTACTATTATCTGTCTCTTTCTTGCAAAAATACTAAAAACGGAGTTTTACGTGTATTTTAAATGGTGAAAGTGTAATGTGACGTCACATAACATATCAAGAGGGCTACCACCTTCTTTGTCTAATCGGGAATTTCAATCATTCATATCTCGCTTATTTTTAAAGTTATTTAAAAAGTATTTTACCTTGATATTTGTCAAGTAAACATGCTTCAATTCAAGTGAAAAAAAATTTTCATGCATATTCTCTATTATTTTCCTTATGAACATTTTTGTATCACCTGCTTTGTATCAGTACAAAAAGTTAATAAAATTGTGCATTTCATATTAATGTAAATATATAAATTTTTTTCTAATATAGCAAAATTAACCACGACAATCATAATAAAGATTTGGATTTCTTCCAAAAATGAAAAACATAAGACCAATTATTACATTTGGCTGCAAGCACAGATGTTCTCTAACTTTGAAAAGTATAAGAAATGAGAATTGCATTACATATAGCTAGATAAATATATACAAATCGTATAGTATTCTAGCTATATTTTAATATGTACACCAAGAACTGGTTCAAGGAAAAACTTCTAGTGAGAAGAAGAATTCAATAAAAACTTCCATGACTAATATTAATCATAGAATTAAGGGATCATTTTGGATGCACAAGTGTACTCCATTAACCACCAATTATATTTATAAAGATTATTAAAATAATCAAAGAGAACTCTAGGTTTTTTGAAATTAAATTTCAAATTTTGCCCCTATTCCTAGAACATTTGTTTGTATTTTATAAATACGTATTTCGACTACAATGTAGTCATCATCAGTATGAATTAGGTAATCGTAACTATCTCTGGGATATGAATTCAGTGATATGTTGCTTGTTGCTAATTTGGTGCGTGTCTCACAATGACATTAAAAAACGTCTGTCCTTTTATACGATCTAACTGAGGGTATAATCTGACTTGAGGATTATTTGAGTTGCCTGACTACTGGATTAGGTATGTGGAAAGCCCCACCTATTTATTGGCGGTATTCTTTGGTGACTATGCGGCGTTTGTTTTGCCACTTAAGTGAGTGTATGACATTCAGGTATTGGATATTATTTTTTTATTTTTATTTTTGAAAATGGTTTAATTTTATTAAATCAGAATTTGGAATTGGGCCATAGTCAATTTCAAATTCATTATCTGTTTTCTCAATTTGTATATGTAGATACTTTCGTATGCATCTAATTTTGTGGGGTTTTGTACCGATTTCAGTAGTTTTAGATTCGATTTATCAATTTTATGGTTGTTCTCAATAACGTGCGCCGCTATCCACGGTTTTTCGGTTCTCCCAAATTTCACATGAGCCAGATATTCTTTGATTCGAATTCCGATTTGGCGACGACTTTTATGTTGGTCAAAGTCTAATTTTTAATCTTTAAAAATGTACTAATAACAAAACAGCAAACCAATTTGGATGGTATAGATTTAATTTTTTCTATGATCCTTATTATTTCAATGAAAATATAAAAAATTAAATTTATTAGAAAAGTATGCACTTTATATGAATCGAAAAAAGATTTTAATTTTATATTTAAATATCATTAAGTAACAACTTTTTTTTCAATTGTGTTTTTTCAAGAAAATCTTCGATTGCAAAAACGAGACGAGAGGCATGCTACTCTCCTCTTGTCTCGTCTACAGATCACGGCATCGTTAGAGATGTAGTGAAACTATGTTAAAATTTATGGCTAAAACAAACATCACGTTTTTCAAAAAAAATAATAATAATTGTGCGGTCGAGAAACCCCCGTCAAGAACGAAGTTCTTTACGTTATTTTTTCAACTCTAAGCGTGAGTTAATAAGTAGATTTCTATTGATTATATTAGAGTATTTTTGTCACGCCAAAAAGCGCAGCCCTCTTTTTTTATTCAACTCTCTCTCTTTCTAATTTGAATCAATAAATTTCATTTACTATTTTAGGAAAAATAGTCATTTATTAAAAATTAAATATAAAATAGTGAAGTATAAATTATACATAAAAAAAAGTGATTTCAAGTATTTTGTGAATATTTTTTTCCATTGCCATTCGTATTAAGAAAATTATATTATTATTAAAAAATTATTATAATAATTTATTATTTAATATAATAATAGTTATTAATAATAATAATAATAATAAAAATATTTTATATTATGAAAGTAATTAAAATTTAACTAAGAACAAGAAATTTTTTAGCTACGAACAATATCTTGCAAAAAATAAAAAATAAAACAAACGGAGCTATTTTATGCTTATTTATATAAATTACGTATTAGCACACAAAAAACAATAATTCATATTTTCAATAACCTCTAACATGTGACATGCTGCCGTATAATCAGTATATGTATATACTTGAATAGACATATGATATGAAATATATATCTAAAGAAAATAATTGCACGCACATACACACATACAACCGTATATAATAGAAAAAGAAAGGGAGAGAAAGATCGCATGGAAAGAGCATAACGCTCTTTCCTCACGTGACGATTTCTACCAATTCATTCTACTTTAAGCCGCGAAAAAGAACTTCGTTAAAATAAAAAACACATATCTTCTCATCGCACACATCTACAAACATATTTTAAACAAAAATGTGGAGTAAATTTATACATTCACACAACTTAATGTTCTATAGCTTGAACTCAGCAAACAGAATCAATCAATAATTCCACTATCTCAATCAAAATTCCGAAGAAAATTTTTGCCATAACAAGGAGTAGCTTAAAAGCAGCTAAATGTTTACAGTGTTTGTTGATGATTTCGAAGAGATGAGACATACTTTATTGGACTTGAATATGAGAATTGGCCATAGCTTTGTAAGTCCAATAAATACAAATAAATACATCAATTTAAATAAAAATTTGAATATTCGAAATATTTTAATGGAAGTTGGAAAATAGACAATTTGAAACAAATATAGAGAAGTATGCTAAACATCTTCTAAAACTATTATTTAAAATAAAAATAACTCGTTTAGAAAGAGATGAGGTCATTTGTGGTTTAGAGCAACATATAATGTAATTACACAATGAAACAATATTCTTATCTCTATTTTTTTCAAAGTATTTCAGTTCTATTTACTTGCAACATAATTCGCATGAGATATGAACCAGTTTTTTTTAATGTAGTTTAAATGAAAATGGTCGTTTCTCAAATGATGTTGTTAGTTATATAAATATGTACCAGATACATATACTATAACCACACACACAATGTGGTTTTTAATATCAGTTGGAGTTCTAAAATTTAAAAAAAAATTCATCAAACACATGCATGTAAACATATGTTTTTAGGATTCTATAACAAAGTATATTTTTTTTAAATGGATTAAAGAAGTGTAAAAGTAGAAAAGACGTATGAAAATGCTTCCAAATATTGGGAATGCTTCAGACCCCAAAACTTCATTCAACAAGTGGCAGTTTTTTGCCTCGAAATATTTGGGTACAGTTCAACATGAACCTAAAGTGATCATTCCAAATAAAAAATACGAAGAAGCGCAACACAAGACAGCACAAGAAAATGAGATATCTGCATATATTGAGTTGTTTGAGGATTTCTATCTCTTAAAAGAGAACTAAAAATATTATAAAATAAATCCTAATACTTAGAAGTGTGGATGGACAAGTAAGGAAGCGTGGCCATACTTACCTCTGTTTCCTATATGTACATAAAATATTATGTCAAAAATAAACTTCCCCGCTGTAAATTTCGAACCAAAATAGCTACAGAGCTGAGTATTCTAATATACAAAGATACCATCATTTTAGCACATCGTTTTCAATCTCATCATTCAGGAACTAAAGGAATCTCATCATCAGAGATTCATAAATATATTTAAATTCAAAAATCGAAATAACGCGATCATACCCAAAACTGGGGCAAACTAAGTAGTACTAAGTAGCCCGATATCTGTTGAAGTTGACATTTGGCAAACAGTTAGGTGTAGTGCCCAAACTAAATGAAAACGTCTCAAAACCCGAATTTTTTTTCCCGAAATCAAAAATTTTGGCATGTTTTGTTTGGTGAATTTTATATATCTTATAATACATGTATGCTGCAATATAATAGGCCGATAGTTCATTTCTATTGGTAAATGCTAAGATATCGTAAAACTGTAAATAGTCTCTCTCACCTTTAAATGATTTCATTACTTCAATGAAGTAAGATTAACAATACGATTTGTTTTCAGATCTGATTATTAACACCTTCTGTTCTATTTACCTATACAGACATTTATTTATACATATATATACACAATTTGTTTTATTAGAACTGGTAGAAATTAAACTTTTGATCAAAAGCAGTTCCAGGGACGTAGATAATTGCTATAGTGACTTTTGGATATCCTCCTTAAAATTATATTCACTTCTGTGTATTGACACGTTTTTCAAGATAAAAATACTCTTTACCGAAGTTCCTGATTCAAATTAGTCATTTCGACAAAAAAACCTTAACTCTGGGACCTATATTAAGATAATAGGTTTCTATCAAATTTCAATATTGTGACTGATCAATAATTCCGTTTTTAAGATTCAATGAGAAGACTATTGGAATCTTATCATTCTTATTTATTTTTCGTTTTGATAAAATGTATTCCAACAATTAACAAAATATAGCTCTGAGTGTTAAACATTTACGGTTGAACTAATGTTTCGTATCATTGCAATATATTCACTGAATTTGTTTTTCTTAAGAAAAAATTAAATAATAAGACCATACTGAAACCGTTCTTAAATTACAAATATGACAAATGCTCTATGAACGATTTTTTATATCTCTTTAAGTAAATATGGAGATACTTCCGAATCATCGAGAGTCTTTTTTACATATAAAACAAACTTATACATCTAATTAGAATAAAATACATAATACAACGGGATGTTAAACAAAACACTATTTACATAAGCTGTTAAAATTGTATTTTTATGTTAAATATCATTAAAAAAAATAAATTATAACAATTGTTTTAAGAGCAATTTTTGCCCCAATATATATAGAATATAAGATCATGGTTCTGCTATACATAGAATATTAATACACATTATATTTCCGCGGTCTAAAATCTCTGGTGTTTTTATCGAATCATTATGTTTTGAGATCGCGTAATGACAATCAAACGGCAAATCGCATATAAATGTTTCGATCAAACATTTAAATAAATTTCTTGAAAAAAAAATATTAACATACTTTGCGTCATATACTAGATAGATCAATTGGCAAAGCTGGTGTCAGTAACTTTACTATCCTGTATTTGATGTTTTATAATTTTTACTTCGACGGTCAACTACCTTAAATATAAAGTAAAATATATAAGATGAACCGAATATGTCCACGCATTCTCTGAATAGGGATGAAAATCTCTACCTTTAAAAGCATAAGGTATAGAGAAAAATTTCAAAGACAAAAAATGTTCCTTGTTTTACAAGCTTTTATTTAGTTTCACCTGTCACGGTGTCTAAAATGGAATGTTGTAGTTCAGTTTGATCCACTTTCTCTTATCCTACGGAGTTGAATTTTTACACGTTGGTTCAGATCCGAAGACAATGCATTTTTATGGTAATCATGACCTGAATTGACAAGGGGAAAGGGGGGTTTAAAGGGAGGGGGAAACCAAAAATTTAGTACATCTCTCTTAATTTGAAAAAATCGAAAAACACATAAGAGTAAACTTGTAGAAAATTGATTTTACTACAATTAAGTTTCTTATAATTTTTTCTGTTTCTGTAATATTTACAGAGATATTGACGGATTGACGGAGATTGAAAATTTAAATCCTACATATGTACACATTCTGTACACATTCGAATTGTAGAAAAAATGTTGAGGTAATGAGTTGTAGCAAATATGATTTTCTACAACTTATCTCCTGACACATTCTTAAATTCTTCTAATATTTAGTGAGATATTTTATATTTTGTGTTTCTTCTTTCCCCAAGCACCACTTTCCCATTAATTACGAAACTTACTACTCCTTCACTTGTTAACTCCGAAATTATGAAATGAACAGACTTAAAAACATGTCCAGCGAAAACTAAAAAATAAAAAATATATTTTTAAAAACAAGCTTTTATTTAAAAAGAAGAAAATAAAATTTAAATTAAATGAAACCCATCAATTTATATTATACAATTTATATGATATAGAAGTCTCGACTATACCGGTTGTTTAGTTTACATCTTCGCATAGCAGGTCTCCCACGAGTATGAGAGAGTACATATGTATACATTAAGCAATGCGTATGCGAAGGAGATCTTACAGGTTTGTTTTCTTACTGAAAGTTAATCTGTTGTGTGTGGTATATGTCGTACGATACGCATACAGTTAGATGACGCTTGGATAGTGGGGTTATTTTAAGTGAACAGATCAGTTGTTATGATTTGTTCTGTTGTTAAGCACACGACAGTTTAACTTTAAGTAAGAAAACAAACCTATAAGACCTCCTTCTCATACACATTGGTTAATGTATACATATGTACTCTCTCATACTCGTGGGAGATCTGCTATACGAAGATGTAAACTAAACAAACGGTATAATAGTCTCGACTATTAGTCTCAACAAAATTGAGCAGTGCTACGCCCCAAATGTGCATCTTTAAAACCATAAAATATTTTTTTTAAAGTTAAGAGTAAAAAATTTTGTTTTAAAAATAAACAACTTACTATTGATTATAAAACAATGTATCATCGCTTTATATATTTATACATTTATGCGTTTATAAAAAGTGAAAGCATTCATTTTGAGCTTAGTAAATACCGGGTATTTAAACAATAACTAGGTTGTTATTATCACTTTTGTTTATTTTTCATGTATTTCACAACAAATATGGTTTTGAAAAACAGTTTTGATAATTACATAAATTATCTGAATGATCCTCTAATTGTAAGACTCATTAAGAACGTAATGAATAATTTCTCGTAAAAGTATTTTTCTATATTAAATATTCGATACAAAATAAAATATTCAATATTAATCTTTATAAATTTGTTGGAAAAAAAAAACCAAAATTGCATTTAATTAGAATTTAATTATAAACAAATTTAAATAACGTATTTTTTTGCATATAGAAAGAAGAAAACTTAGAATATAATCAAAGTTTTTGAATAAAATTAATATACAGGAAAAAAATCGCGTTTTAAAAAACCATTAATTATATTTCGTAAATTATTATTATTCTAAAACTCACAAGCTGGAAGGGTGTAACACAATGCATATATATATATATATATATATATATATATATTCACATATATATATATATATATATATATATATATATATATATATATATATATATATATATATATATATATATATATATATATATATATTCACATATATATAAAGATTGTCCTATAAACGTAATAATATCGCATATATGTTATAGCTCTGGAAAGAGACCGTAGTGTAACGATTTTAAATAAACTGTTTACGTCATCATTTTTTCGATTTTTTTAAAAATGTTGATTGTTTAGTTGTCTTGATATATAGGCTGCCCTGGACGGGCTACACTTCGACCATAAGGTCCATTGTGATGCCTTAGGATGTGAGGATGTGAGTGGAGTGGAAGGAATTTGTGAGTGGACTAGGAATTGGTAGGATATGCGGCTGCAACCGACTATGATAGGAACTATGCCAATATTCATCTGGAGTTCGTGAAGGAAACTGCAGAAAATCTTCTCAAGCATAGCCGGTTACTTCGTTCTTGTCCATACGCCGACAGTTTAGTCAATCAACCGCTCCTTTTTTTTATGTTTATAATTGACAAACTGCCGATGTCGGGATTCGAACCTATAACCTCCCAGTTTCCAAGTACTGCATACTGCGCAGACATGACGCCTTAGACCGCTCGGCTACTTGGCTGGTCTTGATATATATATATAAAACTCTGTTATAACTTGCAAAATTAAGTGGATATTACGCGGATTTCATCACCGAAATTATTTTTTATTCCATTAGTTTCGAGCTATTTTCGAATTGTCTCTTTCCGGTCTTGAGATACTATCATATTGTCTTGTTGACAACATACCTTATTTTCGTATACACATTTACCATAGATTCCAAAATTGCTTGTTATTTATATTATATAAACCATATATTATAATTTAAACATATAGTAGGATCGGCGATCGTAAAAAACGGTAACCATCGAGTTAGTGTATGCAACTTTCAGAACATGTAGTGACTTTTATTACTTGCCCAGACTGCCCTAGAATCTGATTTGGCAGGGGATAGCCCAACCCCAAATAACTTTTTTTCTATAATTTCCTACAATTTTTGTATGAAACTTTATATATATATATATATTACAGTTTTTGAGAAAAGAAATATACAATATATTGAAATATGAGATATTAGAAAATATAATAGATATAAAAAAATGTTTCATACAAAAGTTGTTGGAAGTTTTACGAAAAAAAGTATTGATGTGTTTTTCTCGTATTATAGACTAAGTATTACAGACATAGTTATGGACATACCCTTTTCAAATACACTTTATGATCTCCCGCCATATAGTTTCCTCGAACGACAGACGACAACTACATGTACCGTGTCGTTGCTAATGTGTAAATATACTGCCAAATATCGTGCCGGTGTCGGTGCTGTACTGATGTCGTGTTAATGTTGGTAAATGTCGTAAACGCTCTTTGCAAGATACAAGAAAATGCACATACATGCTGTTAAAATTATAAATATGACGTAGGCTGTGTTGTATCACGATGAATATTAAACATATACATATATAATAATCATAATAATTATCGAATTTTATATGTGTGATTTATTATTACAACATTTGTCAAGAGTGATGAATAGGTTATTAATTAATAGAAGGATGTATATGTCTTTCCTTGTTTATATTATAACATAAATATTGTATATAGGAGAAAAAGCAGCTAACAATCACAACCATTTTTTTTTATGGTTGTTAGTTTCCTTTTGTTTTATATGGAAAATACAAAAACAATAAATTCAGAAATACATAATTCCATATACTTTTTAATTTTATTTTTTTAAATATAATTATTATATTTATTTAATTTATATTTCTTATTAAATGTATAACCTATTTTTTATTGGTGTAATAAATTAAAATGTACAGAAATAAACATATTTTTTCGTGTTACAATGTTATGTAATTTTTTTAATGATGGTATAATTAAAAAAATATGGTTTTTTTTAACGGGTATGCTAAGGGTGGCTCAAATCGATTGTTTGGGGAAAGATACAAAAGCTAGTCCAGAGGTACCTAGCCTTCAACTCAACCGAAATGGGATAAACTGAGGTCAAGTAATTAAAGTAGAGGTCTGTCCTGTCATTCATCAAGGGGGCGGTTAGGGTCGCAAATAATCGCTATGCTAGGGGAAACGAACCAGATGAGGTAAAGGGAAGAAGAGTTTGCCATTCTATGAGTAGTTTGACTTTATACACCAATGACCGGTGTATTTCTACCTGTACTTTTAACCTTATTGTCGGTGTCATTGAAACTGCAGCTTGATATATATGTATATCACCATGTTGGTGCAAACACACAAATCTATTTGAAAAGCTTACAATGGTCTTCGGACCTTGGGTTGGGTAACCAAAATTTTATACGTCTTGACAAGAAACAACATTTTAAATATATTTCCTCTAGTGATTTAGGCGTTCATAAAATGATCTAATTAAGTCATTTCCGTTCATTCGACGGACGTGATTGAACTCAAAAAGCCAGTAAGGACAAATGTCAGTTCATCCCTACGAATTCAGAAATCATAAATGTGTATGATGTAATTTATTTATGTAATTTTGACTTGAATACGATTATAAATTTGATATATATATATATATATATATATAAATATATATATATATATATATATATATATATATATATATATATATATATATATATATATATATATATATATATATATATATTTATATATACATATAGATGTTGACAAGAGCTGTCGGTTAAAATAAAAACGAACATCCTAGCTTTTCTGAGTCAAAAGTTATACCAAACACAAATTATGTGACGCCTCAAAACCAACTGAAAATAGCGGCCCTTCTACCTATACCGCTTAACCTTAAGCTTTCTTATGGTGTAATTATATTTTTGATGTAGCTGCAAAACCAAAGTGTATCTCCCGACTTTGTTATCATCAGTTTTTTTGAATTACCCTCCATATATATATATATATATATATATATATATATATATATATATATATATATATATATATATATATATATATACCATATACATATATACACCATAAGAAAGCTTACCAAGTCAAAGTGAAGATATCGTATACGGTTGGAAAGAGCTTCTCAATAGGAATCAAGTGAAACCCGTAAAACACCATAAGAAAGATTGAATCGATGCTGGTGCCGCCATTTTGATGTCGTTTTGCTGCTTCGCATAATTTCAGTTTAGTATAACTTTTGACTGTAGAACGTTCGATTTAGTTTCAATCGACAGCGCTCATCAAGATCTATCGATCGTGTATATAAAACATTAGTAAAACTGTAAAATAGTTATAGCGAATAAAATATTGTATTAAAGAAAAAAATTAACATAAATAATGCAATGTTGAAATATCTGGATTATTTCTGTATATCTCTCATAATATTGGAAAAATGGAAAAACACATAAGAAGTAAAATTGTAGAAAATTAGTTTTACTATACTTAAGTTCCTTGTCATTTTTTCTGTTTCTCTAATAGTTACAGAGATATTGACGATTTAAAATTTAAAATTTAAATATCTCTGTACACATTCGAGTTGTAGAAAGAATGATGACGTAATGAATTGTAGTAAACATCATGATTCTCTACAACTTACGCATTTTCAATTTTTCTAATATAAAGTGAAATATTTTATATTTTGTGTTTCTTCATTCTCCAAGCACCACTTTCCTCTTAACTTACTACCCTTTCACTTGTTAACTCCGAAATTATGAAATTAATTATGAAATGAACAGAATCATGTCCAGCTTGTTTCTTTGAAAGCTTGTTTTTGAAATTTTTACTATTAATTTATTGTTTATTAAACAAGAAAATAAACTGTAAATTAAATCAAACCCATCAAATTGTTAAATTATACAATTTATATGATATAAAAGCTTGTCGCAAGATTAATATATATGTCAAGAAAATTTACTTGATATAAGTATTTTTCTCTCTCAGTGTACTTATAATATGTTCAATATTACCCGTTATGTACACGTATTGACGTAAAACAAACGGTCGTGTCCAAGACACAGCCACCCCCCCTTTTTTTTAAACATCTATTGAAAAGGTTCAAAGTTATTGTCCTCCACCCTTATCTCTAATGTTTGACTTTCCCATGTATTTAACTAAACTTGGCCCTCACATCAAATATTTTTTGGCGATCCATTTTAGAACGAACAAGAAATTTTCAATTTTTACATACTTAAATGTTTTTGTTGGATATATTCCTCGGAGTAAAACAACAATTTAAACACATAATTCTTTTCAACTGCCTTCCACAAATGTAGACGTAGTAATTAATATAATCAAAACAAAATACAATTAAAAATCCCCAAAGTGAAGTTTAAATATCACCATCATATCGTGTGCTGATGTTGGTAGTGCTTGGTATTGCTTTCAGTGCTCTCAGCTTGTGTGTACTATTGAAAAAAAAAGCTCAGTCTATTGAAAAAAAAAGTTTTATAACTAAGTTATATTGATAAATGAGTTTAAAAAAATTTAAATATATTATCGTTGAATTAAAAATTTTGTTTGGCAAATGACTGACTGAGTTATTACGTTATCATGGGTGTGAGATAATTTTTTTTATTTTTAATTACATTATGATTTCAAATTAGCTTATTAAATTTCCACTCTAATGAAAATAATGAATGCAAATTTTTTTAACACTTTATAAAAACAAATTGTTCGAAATAAATAATCATTAACCAAATAAGTCACGACTTTTACATGAAAAATATTTATTTAATCATTAGATTGGAAAATTTATTTATTTTGTGATCCAATATTTATTTGAATTATGTATATAAATTTGATACTTTATAATCAATATCAAGAATTGTCCATATCTATCAGTGTTTGTTGATTAAATATTTACTCAAAATGAATGTCCTCTAAGCATTGTAAATACCAGTCCAAGTGGCCGAGCGATCTAAGGCGTTATGCCTGCGCAGTATGCCTACTTGGAAACTGGGAGATTATGGGTTCGAATCCCGACATCGGCAGTTTGTCAATTATTAAGAAGAGAAAAAAGGGGGCGGTTAGTTGACTAAACTGTCGGCGTATGGACAAGAACGAAGTAACCGGCTATGCTTGAGAAGGTTTTCTGCAGTTTCCTTCACGAACTTCAGATGAATATCAGCATAGTTCCTATCATAGCCGGCTGCAGCTGCATATCCTACCAATTACTAGTCTATACACAAACATTCCTTCCACTCCGCTCACATCGTCAAATTCTTAGGCATCACAATGGACCTTATGGTCGAAGTGTAGCCCGTCCAGGGCAACCTCTACAATCTATCTAAGCATTGTAAAACCAGGATTCAACAGGCTTTATGCAACTCAATAACTTTGAATACCCAAGATCTGACATGGATCATGTTAGGGCTATAAACTATATCTAAAATTAGGTTGAAGACTATCACATATTAGTTCTTATTCAAAGTTCACGGGGCAGATAATTATCACAGATTGCAGCGTTTATCATTGTTATAAAGCCGTTTCTTAGTCCAACCAACCTTAGTAGAACCTTGAATATACAAATGTTAAAAGTTAAAATATACATGGTATATATAAATAAAAAAAGCCAAAATAAAATTTAAAAAAGTATATAAATTCATGTTATGTATGTACAAATCTCCAATTTTGATGTTTCATCATAGTATGTAAAAAAAATTTTTTTTTCGATTCTTTAAACCTTCAAAAATCACCTCCCACAAGGATTTTCAAAAATTCGTCGATTTTCGCGGTATAAAATGATATTAGGCGAGCACGACCTCGCCTTATGCGGTAACGACCTCGCGTTATCGCAGGTGT
This sequence comes from Nineta flava, assembly GCA_963920215.1. NCBI lineage: Eukaryota > Metazoa > Arthropoda > Insecta > Neuroptera > Chrysopidae > Nineta > Nineta flava. The sequence goes on from OY986040.1 coordinate 44,316,359, forward strand.
TTCAGTAGCTGTAGTATTCTCAACGGCTTTGTGTTCCCTCTGTCCAAAATACATGTGTTTAGTAGTTATTTGGCCTTCACAAGAGTATTTATGGGTCCTATTTATTCGGCCTTCACAAACTTAAATTGCGTTTTTCTCGAATTGACTTTCTTTCAAATGGCGGACAGTCTATCTCTGGCTTGACTGCTCCGATTTTGAAAAACCAAAGTGAGTTTTGTTTGTTAATGTCTCACCTGAGAATTTAACTCAATTTGCAAAAAAAATATATATAAATATACTTTAGCAAGAAAAAACTGTTTAAAAACGTAGATTAAATTTCGCATTTTTGTTTTCGGTGTTCCAATTTCTTTTCTTTTATCGATTTTTTATTAATTGAGGTAAATTACTACGTCAGAAGTCTTTCTTTTAAAAACCCTTTGATTTTGTTTGTATCAGACCAGCCAATCCTGAGATAAAGCGTTCGCCATGGAACGCATTATCTTCGCACTTTTTTCAGCTTTACTTCCACGACACCTATATAGAAATAAATAATGATGATTGTCACATAAATACTATATAATTCTTTTAAAAAAAACTGTATTATAATATCTCTTGTAGGAGCTGAGAAATAAACGCTAAAAATAAGCTTAAAATCGCCTTTCAAAAGTTTAGTCCTAGCTTCATTACAGGTATTTTATGTAAAAGTTTTTCTATGAATAAAAACTATGTAATTAGATGAATACACAACTATTTTCTGTTTGCATTTAATAATACAGATCCGTATCTAAGAACATTAAGGGTTGTTGGTTGGAATACATTAAAAATACTTATGATATATGTTCGATGTTTCGTTGTGATTTAGATTTTTGTATCATATAAATATTATTGACGGTGGAATTAAACAAGTTATGTAGTGTATTTATAGAGGAAGTTTGGGTATTATGACATATCATTTAAGTTTCCGATTTTTAAATCTTACATAAGTGTCATACCCAAAATTAACAAGTGAAAATTACAACTAACGGAGTTAATTGCTTAAATATATGGTATATTCTAAGTTAAGAAAAAATTTTCAAGCAATACTTGTTTATTTTGAAAACATATTATGTCTCAAAAATTTTCTTCTATCCGTTACGGTTTCAATGATGGATATTTTGAGGAAATTGAATTTTTTCCCATTGCATCAAACTGAAAGTTAAGTTTTAGTTCCAGAACATACACACAAAACTTCAAGTGAGTATCTCATTTCGTTTTTGAGTTATCATGCCCATAGGTGGACGTATGGCTGAAATAGATTGGATTCATTTGGGTCATTTCATGCAGTTTTGTTCTGCGATCAATCTTTTCAATCGTTACAAAGTCGGGACTAAACTTAATAATACCCTTGAATATAGTACATATATACCGGTTATAAAAAGTAGTCATGTATAGGCTGGTGAACTCCACAATTTTTGTAGAGTTAGTATTTAGACGTCATCGATCTCCATATTCATAATAATAATTTTTAAAGAAAAGAAGTTTCTGAGACTCCACAGTTTATAACAGAGGCCACTTACATCATTATTGTTTTAAACTCTATTAATTTTGAACCATACATAAATAATGTGGTTGGAGGACAAAGAATTTGTACGCAGCACTACGGGGACTAAGAACTGGCAGGTTATGTGACTGCAGCCAAGTTTGATAGGATATTCACCAGGAGCTCGTGTAGGGAAACTGCAGAAAATTATACAAGCATAGCCGGTTACTTCATTAAGAATTAATTAATTTTAATTGACAAACTGCCACCGTTAGGAATGGAACTCACACTCTTCTAGTTCCATGCACACTCTCTATAACGACACGACCACTTGGATTGGTCTCCATATACAAAATATAATACCTAAAATTTCAAAAGTGTCGAAATTTTATTTATATTATTATTTTAACAGCTGCCGATAAAAAACTATAATATCCGATTTACAAAAAATGTTCGAGAGACCAAGTTTTTGCACACAAAAAGAATTGCTCATTTTTAAGGTCAGTTTGGATCTTCGAGAGTTTATTTTTGGGGAAATAAAAAACTTATTTATTTGACTCTTTGAAAAGTATATTAATATTAAGTTAGTTCGAATATGACTATTGCAAAAATAAACCGATGCTATACTGTCTTGGTGATAAGATAGCCGAGCTTTTTGAATTTGCAATTTCTGCCGAAACAAAAAAAGCACCAAATTTTTAATTGCAGCACATAATTAGCACTTAATTCTGGTACATTGTAAATTCATGTTTGGGAATTAAAAACCAATGCTCTGCTTACTTGCAGTTAACCTAGCCGAGCACTTTTAATTTTCAATTTCCGCCGAAACAAAAAAAGCAATTAAAATTTTAATTGCAGCACATAATTAGCACATAAAAAGCACTTAATTCTGGTAGGTAGTAAATTCATTTTCGGGACACTTTATAACCGATTCTCTGCTATCTTGACGTTAAGCTAGCCGAGTATTTTTAATTTTCAATTTCCGCTGAACCAAAAAAAAACACAAAAATTTTAATTGTAGCATATAACTAGCACTTAATTCTGGAACGTAGTAAATTCATTTTCGGTATTTGCTCTGCTAGCTTAACGGAGATAGGTGTTAGTGCTTTAACTTGATCTGACGTAATACCGTGCTATCTGAGAGATTTTCTTTTTCTCTTTTTATTTATTGAATGTGTCGATACTTAACGAAAATCCATTATAATCATTAAAAAAAACAAATGTTTACGATTTTCGTAACAATACTTTTATTTTTATTATAATTTCGCAATCACTATTGCTATTTCAGAAAATATATAATTATTATATATTTTCGGAAGGAACTCATTTTTTGCAACAGTGATTGTGAACCTATATAGTTAAAATAGAAATAATATACCACCATGTTACCCCAAGACTTTATATTGAAGTAAAGGCCTGTGGAATACATTTCGAAAGCATTGAATTCTTTTTATTTTCTAATGAAGTTCAATTTAGTCTGATTCATACTTATGCTTTTATTTGTTTTTCACCCGACTTCAAAAAGGAGGATGGTTCTCAATTCGTCTGTATTTTTTTTTTTTTTTTATGTGTGTTACCTCAGAACTCCGTCATTTATGAACCGATTTTGAGTTTTAAAGGATTTGGTTTCCCATTGGTCCCATTGGCACCAAATCGCATTCTGATGAGGGAATCCCCGGGAAATCGAGGAAAATCCTCATTTTATATGTGATAACCGATTTCTGCGAAATTTTTTTTTTTGAAAGGGTATACTCATTCATAATGGGAAAATAAGAAAATTTTTTATAAACCGACTTCAAAAAAATTTTTACAAAAAAAAAACAAAATGCATGTAAAAAAAAATCTATTATAAAAAAAAATCTGAAAATCTATTATAAAAAAATGAACTAAAAATTAAAAAATAAAAATAAAACGGGTAAAAAAAAAATGTGTTATAAAAAATGCACTATAAATTAGTAGTTCGTTTAGTAGGTCTACCCATATTTAGACAAATAAAATCAGTTATAAAACTTCAAAGTCACTAAAAAGCGAGAAATAAACCATATTTTGACAAAATGGAAACCCGGCTTCAAAAATCAAATATTCTATAACAAAAAATGCACTAAAAAGTAAAAAAATAATTGCATATTCTTGTGCCAATTTTAGTTCACCTAAGCAAAAATTTTTAAATATATATGTACAATTATTGTTAATTTTGGAGGCGGTGTCCAAAAGTCATGTGAATTTCTCTACGCTGACACCGCCTCCAAAAATAACAATAATTGTACATATATATTTAAAAATTTTTGCTTAGGTGAACTAAAATTGGCACAAGAATTTGCAATTATTTTTTTACTTCTTAGTGCATTTTTTGTTATAGAATATTTGATTTTTGAAGTCGGGTTTCCATTTTGTCAAAATATGATTTATTTCAATATTCGTATTTACTTTTGTATTTTATTGCCCAATTTCGTTTGTATTTTTATGATGAATAACTTTGTTTAATCTGCATGGACAAATAATTTTCGATCATAATTTTGTAGCATTGCGAAACGAAACATGATATGCCCATATTTACTTCTTTTACGAGGGTATGTATACAGAAAAATACTGTATTTATTATTGAATGATACGAGCCTTCATTTACCCGTTTGATTTAATACAAACATTAATACACCGTGAATGATGATCACTTTTATAATATTTTGGAAACGAACATGTCACGGAAGACATGTTATTATTCATCCTCTATCACCTAACAAATTAAAATCGCGACCCTTTGAAAAAATTTTGAATTAACTTAATTAAATTTCCTATTGCAGATATTTGTGTATGGAATATTTGTAAAAAAAAAAGTATTTTCGATTTCATATTTTCAGTTATGATTTTATTAAAAAAAAACAGCCACATCATGCTTAAATTTAAATATTTTAAAATGTGTTAAAGAAAGTTAGTCGCCAGATGTATAAATTTTGGCAAAAAAGCCTTCTCTGATCTTTTATCAACAAACTCTGCCGACCATCGAAGTGGCGTCGGCCTAAAACCACTTGTCGGTAGGTATTTTTAAGTTTTTTTTATTGCCTTAGAATAACGTTTACTAATAAACGTGACGATAGAAACTTGAATAAAATTCGGAGGACGGAGTAACACACCTTCTATGTATTTGTGATAAAAATTATTTCGTATATGATATGTTTTTGGTATTTGAAAAACCCATATCGCTAATACGTAGACTTCGCTAGTCAAGGGGGAAGGGGGAGGGGGCTATGAGAAAGAAGAAAGCAAAAATAGTTTTTAGATCTTTGCAATTTTGATACAACATTTCAAAGCCTGAAACTGATTTACGCCATTTCCATAAACTTCATTTAAGATTTAAAAAAATTAAATATCCATGGTGATGCATTAATATGGTGTGGTAATGAATTGTAGTAAAATTAATTTTCCACACTTTTCCTCATTACAAATATTTCCATTTTACAAATATTAAGAAGGAAATGCAATATTTTGTTTTCCCATCTCTCTCCTTGTCCAAGTTTGGCAGTTAAAGTACTTGACCTTTCAAAAACAGCACGTCTCATTTCATTCCGATCAAGAAACTACAGCCAACAGAGTGGATATATATATATACATATATATATATATATATATATATATATATATATATATATAATATATATATATGGTGATAGGTCTCGTCCAATCCAAAGCATTTGGTTGTATTGGCAAGCTAGGCAGCAGTCTATGACAAACGGCCAGGGGCGGAAAATTTCGAAAGTTTACATTATAGATAGAACCCCTAATATACACATTAACTATACGTTCATAAAACAAGTTGAGGAAAGTTATAATTTCATGAGCGTGTTTCCGACATCGAGAGTCGTTGGAATCAGATAATCCGATTTGACACCTGGGCGTCGATGCGGCTTTTAGGAGTCAATGCTCTGGCTTCGGCACCTGTTTCGGGCGATGAAAATAAAGTGTCAAGGTAATTTGACAGCGAAATCTCAGTCTTATAAAATAATTCATCTAACACTGCATGTGCTCGAATTATATATATATTATACAGATAATATAGTCTTTTAATATACACATGTAATATACAGATAATATAGTCTTTTTCGAAATGTCAACGAAGCGAGTAATTTGAAATGGAACCATTTATATCTCACTGAAATGAACTTTTAGTACACACTAGAAATAATAGATCTAACATTCTTTTTAAAAACAAGTTTTTATTTAATGAACTATATAAATAAAGAACAAGTTTTCCCGAAATCACCAATATGTGATGATATGAGAAAGCTTGGGGCACTCAGGATTAAAATGTTCGCCCGAATCTTTTATTTATTATCACTGACGACGTGGAAAAAAAATTGTATTTTCTAATTTTTAATTCATTAAATAAAAGCTTACTTAAAAAAAAATTTGTAATATTATTCAAAATTTTTTTGAATTTATATATTTTGATTTAAATGCTCAATTCTAACTCCTTCCTCCTATTTATCTATACTTCCACCAAATTTCTATATTATTATAGAGAAATTATTTTCTGATAAAAAAATTATTTTGTTATTTGGTGATAAAGAAACTGGGTTTCGAAGCTATAGTTAAAATATAATTATTGTTACGAAAATCTGAAATATTTATTTTATTCACTAATTGTAATGGATTTTCTTCAATTAATAATACAAAAAAATTAAAAAAAAAAAACAGGTAAAATATTTTCGAAGTAAAAGAAGGCACAAACAATTACTAAAATGAATTAATTTCGGAATTATCAGTTAAATAAATATGCTTTAAAGAGGTCAAATATGTGTATGTATTTTTGAAAAGCCTATCTAAATATATACAATCGTATTAACACAAAAATACAAATATGTGCTTTGTTTTTTACCCGAAGGAATTATTCACAAATTGTGTTGAAAAAGTTCACTTTACTTGCCTTGTTCATACACATTGTCACGCGTATAATATATACTTGGGAATACTTTTTGTAGAATGTTACGAATTACTTTTGTCAACAAATAACGTATGTTTTTATTACATCTTGATGTATCTGAATTTATATTTATATATATATATATATATATATATATATATATATATATATATATAGGGTAGCCCGTGGCACAACGGGATACCGGGGCGTAATGAAGTTTGGTGATTATCGGTGTCAAGGGGTTTTTACTAGGGAGTGTTCAATATGTAAAACTAGACCAACCTGCGACTGTTAAACTACGACATTCATGTAAGTCTAGTTTTCTTAGTCGTTGGTACGCGAAACTTAATGATGTGGTTTTTTGCTGCTGTATTGTAAGTTGTGATGAACTTGAAACCAAGATAAGGTATACATACTTGTCTACATTACAACTACCGTTAGTTAGTATATACATGAAGTACGTTTAATTGTCTTTAGTTTGGTGTAGTTAAATGTTTGTTTAAGTATCCATGTTTAAGGGATGGGGATCCCTATGCATCCTAATGGGTTCTCCCAGGGGTCGGCAACCAGCGGCTCGCGAGCCACATACGGCTCTTTGGATGTGAAGCTGCGGCTCTTTAGTTCCATATGCAAGTATTATTTATTTTATAGTTTGTTGTTTCAAGTAAAAGAGTTTTAGAAGCGAATTATCTTCTTTAATTTTTTACTTCAATAATAAGTAATTATCTAATAATGCCATATATATATATTATCTAATTTGTTGTGAAAAACACTACTTATTTATGAATAAATAGATATTTTTTCTTATGAATAAATAGATTAGTTTTTTTTTATCAAAAAACTTTATTATTTATGAAAGTACTATTTATTGGTGGCAAGAAAAAATTTTGTGGCTCTTTAAAAACTTTGAAATTTTGTAAATTGTAATTTTTGACTTTTCCGACTTAAAAGGTTGCCGATTACCTTATTCAGTAGTTCAAAGTAGTCGGCATCAATAGGAATTAGATAATTGAAATTAATGATATAGAACACATGATAAATTTAATGTCATTCTGGAGATACGCACCAAATTAGCAACGATGACATATTTATACAAATGATCTAGGCATTAGGAAAAATTTTTAAATTGTAGAATCACAATTTTATTAGTTATTTTTAATACTTATTGCTTAATACCCTGAGGTAAGGCATTCACTGAGGTAAAATACTGTAAAATTTTTTTCGCTGTAACATGTATAGATATATAATAAAAATAACCCAATAACAAAAATGTAATAAAGCATTCTTTTTATTAAATAAAAGTTAAAAAAAAATTTAATTTTAATTAAAAATATGAATCATAAAATGTATATACGTATATAAACATATAAATACGAATATACATTTAATATTAATATATATATATATATATATATATATATATATATATAATATATATATATATATATATATATATATATATATATATATATATATATATATATATATATATATATATATATATATATATATATATATACACATTATGATTGATATATCACCTTTATAACACCTTAGAAATTGAAAATAACAACTAAGTTAATTGCTTAAATACCCGGTATATACAATATTTATGAAAAAAAGTATGCAACAAAAATTGATTATTTTTAAAAAATGAAAATTTTTGGTTTTTAAATATTTGTTCTAACTCTTCACAGTTGTACAGTTTTGCCCAAACATAATCCGAGTTTGCTGATTCACGAACTTCAACACACGCATAACATTTCTGCTCGTTATCTCTAATTGTGTTTAAGTTATCGTGTTCACAGATGGACGAACGGACATACGGAAATGGCCGAATTAGGCCATTTTATGAACACCTATGCCATACATTTATGGCTGCGATCAATATTTTCAAGCGTTACAAAGTCGGGACTAAAATTACTATAATATCTTGTATATCTACTTATACCGGGTATAATTATTTAAGAGACTAGTTTACGTATATATAATAACTCCAACGATACAAAGATTCAACCTAGGAATGAAATAGAACAAACTTAACTTTCGTATAAATCTACGTTTTGGCATTATAGAGACTAGCCAAAAAGTCTCCATTAATCTGATGTTTGCCAGTCAAAGGTAACAAAATTAGCATTTTTCTAAACATCTAGTAATATTCATTCCTGTCATATATCGTTTTATGCTATTATAAAGCGATCATATATCAGACAATACTATTTGTACAATTATATGACATTATCCGATATACGAATGGGCACCATTCGTCGCTGTAGATAACTTTATGAGCGTCGTGACCCTTTGAAACAGATATATACATATACATATATATTGTGACCCAAGTTATATCTCCATCAACTTTTTTAAACGACCGGATTTTGAACCGGAAATTTGATTATTTTTAGCCTATTTTATTTCAGCCATTGACCCATGTGTAAACCCCTATATTACATATTTTCATTGGGTTCTGAAAAAATTTGATTTTATCAGGTATATGGCCAAAATCGATACAAAATTATTTATTGCTAAATATTTTACAAATAATTGAAATTTAATGGTAAAATAATCAGGGAATAGTAACCATAGTAAATAAAAGTTACTACCTACTTTAACTTACGCTCATCATATCTTTTTATACCCGGCATGTAATATATACCAGGGTATATTCAGTTTAGTTTCGTTTTTTTAACGGTTCAAAACATTTATCGCAGATATAGTCCATTTCTGCAAAAGTGTTTGTCCGTCCATAAACACGATAACTCAAAAACGAAAAAGAGAGCGAGTTGAAATGTTGTATAGAGTGTGTTATAGAGCTAAAAATTAAGATCAAGTTCATTAATGGCCAAAATCGGACCTTGTTTGGGAAAAACAGCTTATCTATGAAGCCGTAAGATATAGAACAAAAATTTATAACAAAACTGTTCAGTTTTAAAAAAAAAAAACTTTTGTAAGAAACTTTTTTTCATGAATTCAGTACATACTGGGTATTTAAGCAATTAACTCAGTTATTTTTAATATTTTTATTGTTGTTTTCCCAGAAACACTAGTACTATTAAAATATGTAAAATGTAATAATATGTTCCATTTGAAAAACAAAAGTAGGATACTGAATCTCGTATCATTGGGATTTACAAGGAATACACTAAAAATAATTAAACATATGTTATATATATATATATATATATATATATATATATATATATATATATATATATACATACATATATATATATATATATATATATATATATATATATATAAATATATATATATATATATATATATATATATATATATATATATATATATATATATATTTATATATAATTTTTACAGTAATTTGTTACTAAGATTCTTTAACGGATGATTGGATTAACTTTATGCTCACTTATTTACCCTCGTAACATAAACTATTGTTTCATATGGCACATTCTTAGATAGTTAATGTGAATTAAACGATAATAATTGATGCGATTGCTAAATATTGTGTCACTTTTGTTTAGAACCGCTACACATGATGGTTTGGTATATTACAACACTTGATGTTTGTTCAACGTAGGAACCATCCATTTTCAATAGGAATGCATATATATATATATATATATATATATATATATATATATATATATATATATATTTATATGGTGGTTTCTATATTAAAAATTATATGGCCAGAGGACTAATAATCAAATAAAAAGCAATTGCATTCCTATTGAAAAATAATGGTTTCAGCGTCGAACAAAAATCAAGTGTTGTAATATACCAAACCCTCATGTGAAGCGGTTCAACTTTTAACATTTATATAAACAAAAGTGACACAATATTTAGCATTCGCATCAATTATTATCGTTTAATTCACATTAACTATCTCAGAATGTGCCATATGAAATATTCATTTATGTTACGAAGGTAAATAACTGAGCATAAAGTGAATCCAATCATTTGTTAAATGAATCTAAGCAACAAATTAGGGTATTAGTTTTAACTCACTCTTAATAATCAAAAATAAGCTGCAAATTTTAATGTTCCGTGCCAAAATTGGAAAGACCCTTCGGTATGGAAACACTTCGATATCTGTCAGTTTTCAAGTTTCTTTCAGAGAATAATTTCACGAAAATTATTAAAATTGGGCATAATTGTAATATGCAATTATTCAAATACGGACATGCGGATTAAAATCAGTATTTTTCATTTAAGAGGTTTATTTAGGTGGTTCAAACGCATCTTATAGGGTGTCAACTTAAAGCTTATTAAATATGAATATATTTGTATTTTGTTTATGCATTTTTAGGAAAAAAGTTAAAAACGCTATCTTCAAAGATTGTTGTGTGAGGTGTCTCAATTAATAGCTTTTTGAAGTATCATATCAAAAACATATAAATCTTTGTGTTTAATTTTCTAAAATAGTAAAAAGGTTCGCGAATCTAATTTCAAAATCACGAGTAACAACTGTGAAAATAACAACTGAGTTATTTGCTAAAATAGCCGGTATATACAGTAGAATCCAAATATAACGACTTCGTTTTTAACGTCTAACCGTTTTTAGCGACGAAAATGCAAACTCAAGTTAGGTTTCGTGTAGACGTACTATGAAAACATATCAGTATAGTACGACTCTACGACTCCGGTTTAAGCGAACAACTGCTTTTAGCAACCTATTTGACAATAAATCATCCGGTTTGTTACGGTTTCAATGATACGCAGTTTTTCCCATTTTGCCCCTTGACAAACTTGACCTTACTTTTCACCTCTTGAACACACACACAAAAGTTTGTTTTTGAGTTATCATATACCAAAAAGTTTTTTTTCTACGATCAATATTTTCAACCGTTACAAAGTCAGAACTAAACTAAATAGACCCTGTATTTTATTATATACCGGGTATACAAATTATAAAGTACAGATTGAAGGAAAATCATAAACAAATTAATTTAAAAATAGTACAAAAATCATACTTTACTGAACATTATTATTTATTTATATCTGGTTATTCGCGGAAAATTTATTGTTAAAGTACAGCTTCCATGTGGCCGAATTTTTTAACAAAATTTTTAGTTTTAATTCTCTATTATACGGCTTTTTGGTGTCTGATGATTTCATTTGTCGCGGTATCTTGGCTCTCTTTAGCCTTTTAAGGAGCGCTATAGAACCTACAACAGATTCCGATACACAAAAAGACTAGACTCGACACACAAATATTAGCAAAAGTTTACTAAATATATGTCAATTGGACAACAGACACTTTAAAAAATAATTAAATAAAACAAAAACTGTATGATATTCAAACCTGAAATAATTTGGTTTGAAAACGACAAACATAATTTGAATTTAATTTTTTTTTCCACAATTAATTTCAGTCTCTTTGAATCGTTTTAATACAACAATTTACAACCGACCCTACAACCGAAACTGACTGTTACTCCAACAATAGTAATTATAACTTTACTGTTAATCGAACAATGCCAATTTTAAAACTCTGTTCTTAATCGAACAAATGTCGAATTGGTGAAACTGCGGCTTTATATACTGCCAGAACAACAACGTGTGCAAACGTGTGTGCTTTTTTTCTCAGTATTTTGCTTTATAAACAAAAATTCCCTTCTTGAGTAGAAAGATATTTTCATCTTAAATATTTTCCTTTTACTTTCTTTTATAAACTTAGAATTATGTATTGGGTCCCAAAAAGTTATTCTCAATAATGTTCAATACAACACATTCTTTGACATCAAATGCTTGATATGAAAAATCATACACATCTAGCGATGGGGCCAACTAAGCAATCTTTTATGATTCCGTTGTATAATTTATTTTGATAATTTACTATTAACCTATTTTTTTAAATAGTTTTCTGTAAACTAGTGTCTATTTATATCTATTGTTCGTATTGTTGCCTTTCGGTTACATTATGCCAACGGAAGCAACCAGGGTTTACTTAGTTTGACATTTAAGTAATGTTTGAATACTTGTATGCCTACTATACACACCTGTATACTACAAAATTTAATATTTGCATACAAGAGATTTATTAAATACAGTCTACCAGTAGATACAATATTTTTATTTTTTTTATTTTACAATAAAATAATGTAAACAATTTTATTTTGAACTATTTCAGTTGTTTATTTTATATTTTAATAGATCGATTTTACACATTAAGGTTGACCGGATAGTATAGTATTATTAATAATAAACAGAAAGACTCTTTAACAGATATTAAAAATTTTCGTGAGTTTTTATCTTTATAATTAAAATATTTACAAAACTCTCCGTCAGACTACTTTTTTTTTTTAATTTTAACGTAATGTACGAGATTTAATTTATTAAACTAGAAGTTTTTTACTTTTTAATCTATAGAAGGTGAAGCAACAGTATCGAAAATGTATGCGTTCAAAAACATTTGCTATACACAACATGCTAAAATTCCAATTTTAATGATTAATTACATAAAAATGCTTCGTCAGATTTTTTTCAATAAATTATTTTATACGTAAGAGTCAGCAATTAATAACATATCAAAAATTCAGATTTATACATTGCCGATTTTACTTATTCATGTGTCCGATCAACCTTAAGTAAACAAGAAAAATTTGGTATAGTCGGCTCAGGAATAACAATTCACCTTCGTCTGAATATCTTAAAGTGTGTATGATAATTGAAATCATGAAATCTTCATGCCATATTCACAACAATTGTTTCTACATACAATAAAAAATATGGCACATGAATGAACTCCGTCATTTATGAACCGATTTTGAATTTTTGTTTGTTTTAAAGGGTTTGATTTCCGATTGGTCTCATTGTCACCAAATCGCATTCTGATGTGGGGATCCCCGGGAAATCGAGGAAAATCCTCATTTTATATGTGATAACCGATTTCTGGGGAATTTTTTTTTTTTGAAAGGGTATACTCATGCATAATTAAAAAATAAGAAACTTATTTTAAAAATCGACAAATTTTTAACAAAAAAAAACCGACTCCAAAAAAAAAATTTTTACAAAAAAAAACCAAATGCATGCAAAAAAAACTGAAAATCTGTTATAAAAAATGCACTAAAATTTAAAAAAAAAAAAAAAAAAAAACAGATAAGGAAAAAGAGTTATAAAAAAATACAATAAAAATTAAAAAATTAATATACAAAAATGCACTAAAAATTTGTAGGTCTATTCATATTCAGACAAATAAAATCAGGTAAAGAACTTCAAAGTCACTAAAAAGCCAGAAATAAAAAATATTTTGACAAAATGGAAATCCGACTTCAAAAATCAAATATTCTTAAACCAAAAATGCACTAAAAAGTAAAAAAATAATTGCGTATTCTTGTGTCAATTTTAGTTCACCTAAGCAAAAATTTTTAAATATATATGTACATTTATTGTTATTTTTGGAGGCGAAATCCAAATTTTATGTGAAGGATAAATTCTATGCGAAACATTAACATTTAAATAAATACAATATTTTTTCGAAATAAAAACGACAATATTTTTTCAATTTCTCTATGCTGACACCGACTCCAAAAATAACAATAATTGTACATATATATTTAAAAATTTTTGCTTAGGTGAACAAAAATTGGCACAAGAATACGCAATTATTTTTTTACTTTTTAGTGCATTTTTGGTTTAAAAATATTTGATTTTTGAAGTCGGGTTTCCATTTTGCCATATTTTTTATTATAATACTTGAAAAATTATCTGTACATATTTTTCTAAAACAAATATCATTTAAAGTTGAACTTTATAACTAATTTAAAAAAAAAACAACGCAGATTTTTAGAAAATCTATTGATGTTCATACTAATTCTGTATAAGTGTATAGTACAACATATAGTAAATGTCATATGTTAAAACACTGTATATGTTCAATTGACATAGTTGTTATAAGTAATCATATTGCATTCGAAACTCTTTGCTTTGACTGTTACGATTAGTGATCTAAGAATCAAGAATCTAAAACTCAAGAAAATTCAACTTTAGATAAAATATTGTGCATTCTTTTTATGATATGTTTTATGATAATCTATCGCTTTCTTATGTTCGTACGAAATTGTTTTATGCACAGTGAATCAAAATTCATACTGGACCCCTTCTGGAAAACCGGAAAACTTTTGACATACAATAAACAATCAGAAAAAATCTAAATATATATTGTTGATATTTTCGAATATATACAGTGTGTCTACTTAAGTTGGCTCCATATGGAAAACTTTTTTATTATAAGGTTTACGAATAAAAGTTATCCTTTATAAAAATTTCTGCTTTCGAAAATATTAACATTCAGCTATTTATTTTTGACATCGAATGTACAGGGTGTGCAGAAATTGAAAAAGTTCGATAGGAATTTTGTTTTCCACTTCAGTTTTAAATTAAATTTTGCAAATCCTACTTATAAAACACGTTATCTGTTATTCTAATTAACCAGTCATCGTACTTCAAATGTTTATTTGCTGATTGAAATATTTAATGAATGATATGTAACAAAATAATGAATACAGAACATTTATTTTTCATACATAACATTACAAATACAATTATTATTGTTGACGTAAGTAACAACAGTTATCTTCAGTTCGTTTTTGCCTCAACGTATCCTCCTTCGCGTTCCATACATGTAATTGTTCTTTTACAAAATTCTTTAAATCCACTCCTACATATCTCGGGAGTGATTTCTTGAACCGTTTCACGTATAATCTGTTCTATATGGTCTACATTTAGAAAAAAAGCATACAAAATTTAATTTAAAATTAAAGTGGTCAAAACATTCCTATCGAACTTTTTCAATTTTTAGACACCCTAAACATTCGATGTCAAAAGTGAATAGCTGAATATTAATAATTTCGAATGCAGAGATTTTTATAAAGAATAACTTTTTATCGTAAACCTTATAATAAAAAAGTTTTCCATATGGAGCCTACTTAAGTAGACACACTGTATATGTGTTAAACTTGTGATGGTATAACTGAAGTACATTGGTGCCGTTCGTATGCTCAATAAAGTTACCACAATTGATTACAATATCAAAGCCACACACAGTCATTCATTACAGTATAGAGGCTAACCTGATACAAATAATACCAATGTAACATGAAACAAATAATATACAAACAATATAAAAATGAAACAAATAATATAAAAAGTTCCCTAAAATGGGTATTTTCATATTCCACTTTAATGTAGACAGGCTTGTAAGCACTATAAATGCTGGAAATAAAGTTGCAACATTACATAATTGAGCTCTGAATCATAGTTCGTATTTATAACAACTATGCCCTTAATAATAATGGGGTATTACCGCAGTTTCTCAGACTCTACGGTCCATAACACACAGACCACCCACATCATTATTTTTAACCTTGCATTAATTTTAGAACTATACATTTTTTAAATGATGTGGATGGAGGACAAGGAATTTGTATGCAGACTAGGACTTGGCAGGTTGCGCAGCTGCAGCCGACTTTGATAGGACCTATGCCGATATTCATCTGGAGTTTACGAAAGGAAACTGCAGAAAACCTTCTCAAGCATAGACGGTACTTTGTTCTTGTCCAAACGCCGATATTTTAGTCAATTATCCGTCCCATTAATTATAGTTGACAAACTGTCACCGGTGGGATTTGAACTCACAACCTCGCAACAAACGCGGCTACATGGCTGGTCAATGTTCTTAATAAATTATGTCATTTAGACATTAAAAAAAAAATCTGAGCATCTATGTTCAGCGTATATCTCTTAGGACATACTTACTAACTAGTAAGCAGTTGTGCCAAATTGGGGGATTTTTACCTTTTTCAAGGATTTAATAATATGAAATAACGCATTGGACGTACCAGTACTGTGTTATGCACACAGCACCAATACATAAGCACACATATACAACACATAGACAAAAACACTGTTCACATATAAAAAATAATGTTATGTTGAAGAAAAGGAATAATTTTAAACTTTTTTATTTCGAAAACAAAACGGTAAGACACGATTTTTTTTTATATTCATATAAAAAATATTAAACTCTCCTAGTTTTAGCGAATTTTCTAAAAGGAAATAGAGCTATTGGTCCCGTGCCGAAGTCAAAATTTCGCAAAAATTTCTTCAAATGTCCATCGTTCCTACCAAGTAGATGTCAAAAATCACCATCTGTAAAATTTATATATATATATATATATCTATGGACATATATATATATATATATATATATATATATATGTGTGTGTGAGTCTGTAATCACTCTAGCGGTCACAGTTTTCATTTTATCGGAATGAGATTTGGTATTTGATAGGTCAAGTTCGTTAATGGGTAAAATCGGACAAGGGGAAAGGGGGGTTTAGAGGGAGGGGGAAACACAAAATTTGGCATATCTCCCTTAATATTTGAAAAATCGAAAAATTTGTAAGAAGTAAAGTTGTAGGTATTAAGTTTTACTGTTATTTTATTTCTTATAATTTTTTCTGTTACACTAATATTTACAGAAATATTGACGGTTTAAGAAAAATGAAATTCCTTAATATCTCTGTACACATTAGAGTTTGAGCAAAAATGATAAGGTGATGAATTATAGCAAATATAATTTTCTACAACTTTATTCCTTACGCTTTTTTCGAATGTTCTAATATTAAGAGAGATATTTTATATTTTGTGTTTTCTTCTTTCTTTACAGACCCCCCCCCCCCTTCCCCTAGACGTATGTCATTTATTAATAAAATTGGACTTGCAAATACTAAAATCATATACAACATTTCATTTTGATCAGACTAAAATTGTGACCTCTAGAGAGTCATTTATGTATTCTAAGGAAATTCGCTAAGTTGAAGCAACTCCTGCGTAACGAATTTTTTTTTTAAATTCTGTCCGGTATTTTTTCTAATACAACAGATAATAGTTGGGGGGCATGAAGTTTCACATGCTTCTAATGAGAGAGAGTGATAACTTTGATATTAACTTTCTCGCGTTCTAAACGGTCAAAAATTCTGAAACTTCGGGATTTATTAGAAAACATTATTTTTAGTCTGTGAACAAAAAATGAGCAAAATCGGTCTAAAAGTGGTGGTATGCATGAACATTCTTAAAAATCCACTAAATTTAATGAAGAATCCCCCAATACAAAAAAGAATAGCGTCACAGTCTGAGTTGCTTAGAATCTATTGAGTGTCCTGGCAACTGACTTTTCAGAGTACAAATTATAAAGTTAAAGATGCCAAATAAACTAGTTTTATTATGTAATTATACAAATGTATGATGCAATTCTGACGACAATATAATTTTTTTAAATTTTATAATTGATTTTTGATTCATTAGTTTTCGAAAAAAAATTTCAAATACTAGTTATGACAACTTTTGTGATCCATAATACTATTATTAGTACTATGGATACAAATTTTACAATCGTACCTTGTTATTGATTTGGTTTTCGAAAAAATTCTTCGAATGAAAGTTGTTCATTAGAAAGATAGTAACAACTTTTATTCGAAATTTTTTTTCGAAAACCGAATGAATAAGGCACAAATTAATTAAAAAATTTAAAAATAATTTTATTGTCATCAGAATTGCATAGATTTGCATAATTGCAGAATAATAGTAACAAATTTTTTTCGAAAACCGAATGAATAAGGTACAAATCAAATATAAAATTGAAAAACATGACATCAACTTTTGTGACCAAGTGTACCATCTATTCGTAGATGAAATCGTAGATGATAGTGAATTTGAAAAGATAGAAATTTGGTTGTAAGTGTTGTAAATGTGTAATGGTTGGTTGGTAAATCTATGAAATTAAATGGATATTTTTACTAAAAATTACAAAATACAAGCTTAGTAAAGTTCGCACTAAAAGCAAAAAATAATAAAATAGTTATTTATAAAGAAAGGACGTATTAATTATTTAAGTGTTTTTTCTTTCTGTCCTATTAATAAGTTGTGTTTTATTTAATCTTTAGATTTTCTCCTTTGTCTTAAGGACGTTCGAAACAAAGAAAATAAAATGCAGAGAAGTTCCTGTAAATTAAATATGTTATAAAAAAAAGTCAATAAGAATTTATTGGTATGCAGCAATAATGAATTATATAAATAATTTTATCATTTTAGAGAAGCAAAACACAAGCTTTTACTTTTCTATTTAAAATAAAAGAAACATTACGACTCACGAGTAATATTATTTACCAAATAACCATAGAATATTGAAATCTAGTTTCAACGTATGCATTAAATCTGTAACGCTGCCGGCATGCGCAGTCGCTTGATATTCTCCTTCCCCTTATATGTTTCTCTGCAAAACGACTCTTTCGAACGTTTAAAGGAACCATTTACTTTTTACAACAAAGGTGTTTCGAACGTTTATTTTTATAAACTTTAAAAATTAAATGAAAACAGGATTAAATGAAAACAGGAATTTTTTTTGTCTATGAGTTGTGTATACTTCAAGGCAACATGGTAAATATCCAAATTTAAGATAGTAATCGACTAAGATTGTTATTCCTACAGAGTAACAAACCAGAAAGGTGTATTGTGGTTTATCGGTTTATTACTCTGTGGCAATAATGTTTTCATTCGATTACTATTTGAAATTTGAATATGTAACGATCCCATTTTATGATAATGAAAATTCTAGCCGCCATCTTATCTACGACAAAAGGATATCCACTGTAGGTACATGATCAAGTTGATTTGAAATAAATATGTTTCATTCTTTCGGATATTGAATCCCCAATCGACAATTATTCTTTGAATTTGGTAGCACAAATGTAAAATAATAAATAATGTTTTATCGTTAAAAAAATTACAGCAGATATATATATTATTAAATGACAAATAGATTAAAATTATTATTATATGATTAAAATTTATTCCAATGGGAATAGTTTTCATTGTTCTTGACCAGATAAATGTTAAATTTACCTAATTTTCGTTCACTACGTATACAAATAAGGATTATGGGTTTTGAAAATGATTTATCACTATGTATGGATACATATTCTCACAGGAACAAAGTTTATTAGTTGAGTACCTACTTTATTTAAACATTCAACGTCTATTTACATGTGTGCATGATATTAAATCTTTCCTGTTTTAATTTTCACGTAAAAATTATGCTATTTTAACCGAATATCCGGAATTTGAGTGGGAAGAGGGGTGGATTCGTGACTTTGAAATTAAATAAATTATATTTTTATTTTGATATATTTGACGACATCTGGTAATTTAAATTTTTAAATTGTTTTTCAGAATTGTCAAAAATGTATCAATTACAATTGAAACTGCTGCAATGTTATAAGTTTCAGATCAATAAAAAATATACACTTTTGTACATTAGAATAATGTATTTAAAATTAGCCTTAATCCCCCTGACGGGGTATGCATGGTTCAATTTCACTCATTAACAAACTAGAAGTTACTGTGTAGCTGAAGACAGCACACACCGTTTCAGCTCGTAAATTTATTTCATTTATTATTTATCGTGTTGACTGACGGACACACGGATATGCAGAAATGAACCAATTAGACCATTTTATGAACACCTATACCAAAAAAGTTTTTTTCGACAATCAATATTTTCAATCGATATAATCAAGTTTAGTTGCGACTTAATATACAGGACGTTCTAAAATTCATTCAAGAAAACTATAACACAATGTTGAGTTGCAGAAAACAAACAAAAAAGTTAAAAAAGTTTTTCGATTTGACGCTTATTTTTTAAGATAAAATCAATTAAACATTGAACCAATCACACAGAGCGCATAGTGTAAGGAGGCGGGCCTCAGCAGTAGAGCGGGACGCGTTACCTTTTAAATGGCGGGCGCTTTACCTTTCTTTACACAATGCGCTCTGTGATTGGTTGAATTTATCAATGTTTAATTGATTATATCTTAAAAAGTGTCAAATCCAAAGACTTTATTAAAGTTTTTTGTATGTTTTTTGCAGCTCTACACCGTGGTATAGTTTTGTTGAATGCAGACACCCTGTATATACCCCTTAGAAAAATTTGGAGATAAAATAAAAAGATCGGAAATATTTCAGTATGTAATCATGTAATCATTCAAATGTACTAAAAATTACTAGGTCGTTTAGTAGGTCTACCCATATTCAGACAAATAAAAAAATCAGTTATAGAACTTCAAAGTCACTAAAATGCGGGAAATAAAAAAAATTTTGACAAAATAGAAACCCGACTTCAAAAATCAAATATTCTAAAACAAAAAATGCACTAAAAAGTAAAAAAATAATTGCATATTCAAATTTCCAAATTTGTGGTTTGTGGTTGGTGTCCAAATTTTATGTGACTTTTTCTATGCTGACACCACTCCGAAAATAACAAAAATTGTACATATATATTTAAAAATTTGTGCTTAGGTGAACTAAAATTGACACAAGAATATGCAATTATTTTTTTACTTTTTAGTGCATTTTTGGTTTTAGAATATATAATTTTTGAAGTCGGGTTTCCATTTTGTCAAAATTTTTTTTATTATTATAATTCAAATAAGAAGTTTTCTTTCCGATAGAAGGAATTTAATTGTGGAATAACAGGTTGATGTTGACAACGAAGTAATACTGTCAATGATATGAAAACATGTATTCACGTACTAGTGTCACCTTTGGTGTAACTGTTAGCACACTGGATAAGAAATTCAGAGCAATAGGTTCGATTCCTGGTGTATAAGTTAACTTATTGATATTATTAATTGACTTAAAATTATTGACATGTTTATCTATTTAGTATACGCTAGTTCTTACTCACTATGTCTTACGGAACCTTAAAAGAAATTGACATTAGTATTGTATAGTGACGTCTTAATATACACAAATAATAATATGTGAATTTAATAGTATTTCATTAACCGTAAATTTGATGTAAAATTCATGTAAGCAAATAGAGTGTGGAGTATCGCTATATTTGGTATTATTAGAAAAGTCAATTTTCAAATACATCCAAAATTTCAAGTTTGAAACTTAAAATAATTCATAGAAAATAGTTAAATTTCGATTTTTGCACCAATTTCCTATATCAATTTTTTTGTATTTTATAAATACGTATTTCGACTACAAAGTAGTCATCATCAGTATGAATTAGCTAATTGTAATTATTCTCCGAGGACATGGTACTTGTTGCTAATTTGGTGACGGTCTGCATGTGTCGAAATACGTATTTATAAAATACAAAAAATTTGATCTAGGAAATTGGGGCAAAAATCGAAATTTATTTCTAAAAATCCTAGAGTTTTCTTTAATATTATTTACAAAGAAAATAATGTTTCACACAATTAATTAAAAATGTATATTTTCTCAAGGCCAAATTTAAATAAAAAGCTTAAATATTTTTATTATTATTTAAATTAACAATCAAATTTATTTTCTAACCGTACTATTTTTCTTAGTATCATACATATAATTTTGTTTACTTTTGTTTACTTCGGTAAACCTTGACACCTATGGAAGTTCTAGCACTGTGTTATACAATCAGGACAAAAAAATGGTTTGATTTTATTATAGAAAAAATACATAAACACACATATACAACACACAGACAAATTCACTGTTCATATATACAAAATAATGTAATTTTGAAAAAAAAAATTTTTTTAACTTTTATATTTCGAAAACAAAACGGTAACACACGAATTTTATTTTTATTTATATAAAAATAAATATTTATCTTTACTCTCCCAGTTTTTTTCTTTTCTGTCGAGTATTTTTTCTAATACAACATATAATAGTTGGACGGGCATGAAGTTTTACATGCTTTTAATGAGAGAGAGTGAGAGAGAATGATTACTTAGATATTCGTTCATGGAAATACTTCCGAAAATCATTCCTGAGTCACCACCGAAAAGATATCGAACTTGCACGGTTGTATTATTGTGTTGTTAATAGGATCATTGAAATCAGTTTAACAATTAAATTATAGCTTAAGGTGCTTTTCCTAAAAAAATTATTTTTATAAATTCTCCTTAAATTTGTTTTACTGATAAATTATAAATTAATACTGTCGCGGTATTTTGGCTCTCTTTTCAACTTAAAAAAAAGGAGCACTGTTGAATCTACTACAGAATCAAATACTCGAAACAAAACAAAAAAAATTAACAAAAAGTTTAATTTTTATCAACAATTTTTTTTATTCAAACAATACTAATTTTTAATAATGATTAATTCAACAATGGTAACCTCAAACCGTACTACTGTTCCTTTCGAACTGAATTTTAGAACTCTTTAATTGAGTTAGGCTCCGGCTTTATATATCACTAGAAAAACATGTTTAGACTAATAAAAAATATTTTAAAAAACAAATTTTGTTTATGTCTAAATAAAACTAGTTATTAACTCAATTTAAAACTTACATAACTTATAAAATAGTAAGCGTCTACTATTTATGTTAACCAATTTGAACTTGTATATATATATATCGTAAGTTTATATATATCGTTATATATATCGTAAGTTTTTGAACAAAATTATTACTTGTTTTGATTTTAAAAAAATATTCAACAAATTTTTGGTAAACATAATTATATATATATACTTTCTCTTCGTTTCAAAATGATTTTTTTAAATTTTTGACTTTTTACTTAAAAATCCAAAATCGATATTCAATAATTTTCTTTTTTTTTTTTTTTAAATATAATAACTCTTTGATATTTTAAAGCTTAATCCCATATTCATTCCTTTTCAATCTCATCTTTAATATTCCCTCGCACTATCCCAGCCTTCAGTAATTAGATTGTGTGCTGAGGTCCCAAAAATTATTTCACTAATTTTCATTACAACAAAATCTCCCCCATTGGACCTCAACACACATTTTCTAATTTTCTCTCATCTTTATGATTGACCAATTATCTGACCTAGAACTATTTTTAGAGCTCACGTACGCATTACTTAGTTCTTATTACGGCGCCTGGTGTTAATTGCCGGTCGTCTGGGCCACATGTTCTACCCTGGTTCTATTGTTCTGGCCTCTGGCTCGTCCACACTCGATACATCACTCGTCTTCCCTCACCTCCATGCCTTTGACCCCCCAATCGATCCGGAAGTAGTTGGCCGAACACCTCGTTCCCCACACTCAACTTCCCCGATTCCCATTGGTGGCGGTCCTTGCACTGGCCGGCTTCAAGACACATCCAAGTATCCTCGTGGGAGGCACTGTATCCAGTACATAGACACCAGCTGGTACACATCTCAGCACCCTGTAAGGACTTTTCCATTTCGGTGCCAATCCACAATGGACACCTTTCACCTTACTGCTGACTACTTTGTTACGCACCCAGACGGACTCTTAAGGTTGGTAAATGAGTCCCGTCTCCACTCGGTCGCCCTCCTCGGCACTGGCCAACATTGCTTGCCGAGCCCTCTTAATACTTTCCTTACGCTCCTGGTCTCTCTCACTAACCCACCCTTGCAGATGTTTTGGGCAGGCGAAAATCCAGTTGTTCGATTGAAAAGAACAGTAATACGGCTTACCATTACCATTGTGAATGCGTCTCCAGATCCTGGCAAGATCGCCAATTGTCGCGGTATCTTGGCTCTCTTTTTAACTTTTAAAAAAAGGAGCACTGTTGAATCTACTAGAGATTCTAATACTCGAAACAAAACAAACAAAATACTTAATTTTGTTCAACAATTTTTTATTTAAACAATACTAATTTTTAACAATGATTAATTCAACAATGGTAACATTAAACCGCACTACTGTTCCTTTCGGACTGAATTTTAGAACTGACTTTAATTGAGTTAGGCTCCGGCTTTATATATCACTAGAAAAACATGTTTAGACTAATAAAAAAATATTTTAAAAAACAAATTTTGTTTATGTCTAAATAAAACTAGTTATTAACTCAATTTAAAACTTACATAACTTATAAAATAGTAAGCGTCTACTATTTATGTTAACCAATTTGAACTTGTATATATATATATCGTAAGTTTATATATATATCGTTATATATATCGTAAGTTTTTGAACAAAATTATTACTTGTTTTGATTTTAAAAAAATATTCAACAAATTTTTGGTAAACATAATTATATATATATACTTTCTCTTCGTTTCAAAATGATTTTTTTAAATTTTTGACTTTTTACTTAAAAATCCAAAATCGATATTCAATAATTTTCTTTTTTTTTTTTTTTAAATATAATAACTCTTTGATATTTTAAAGCTTAATCCCATATTCATTCCTTTTCAATCTCATCTTTAATATTCCCTCGCACTATCCCAGCCTTCAGTAATTAGATTGTGTGCTGAGGTCCCAAAAATTATTTCACTAATTTTCATTACAACAATACACATTTTCTTATTAACACATTTCCCGAAGTTTTGGAGAGATTCCACGTTTAATTTAAGAGAATAAAAATCAGAAAGTTGAATGAAGGGCTGCTCTTTCTAATACATAGAGTCTTATAGAGGTGCCTCATGACACAGCTCGCAAAAAATTTATATCCGTAGGTGGGAAAAAAACTTTAAGGTTGTTTTTTAATGTTATAGGAACGTCTTGGTTGGTTTTAGAAAAAAATCGTAAGTTTAAAAAAGAAAGTAATATAGATTTTAAAATGATAAAAAGCAAGAAAAATCAAGGTTAAAAAAATGACTAATATACTAAAAAATACAATATTACTATTATTATCACTAATTACTCTTAAGTATACCCGGTTTATGATATACACAACGGAATATTTAGTTTTTGACACGGTTGAAAATATTGATCGCAGAAAAAAAATTTTGTATAGGTGTACATAAAATGACCTAACTAGCCCATTTTCGCAAATGTATCTGTCTGTTCGTCAACTCAAAAACGAAAAGAGTAAAAAATTTGAAATTTTTTATGTGTTCTAGAACTTAAACATTAGGTCAAGTTCGTGAGTAGACAAAATCGGACCATGTTTGTGCAAAACGATCCATCTTTTAAACTGTAAGAGATAGAACAATAATTTAAAGTTTAAAATGTCCTTTTAATCCTTTTTTAAAAATAAACACGTTTTGTTTGAAACTTTTTTATAAACTCAGTATATACCGGGTATTTATATCCAAAAGGTATAAATATAAGGAATGAACTCAGTTAGTTGTTATTCTCACTTGTTTAAAACTAACTTCAGACTATAAATAATATTAAAGAGAACTCTAGGATTTTTCAAAATAAATTTAGATTTCTTGCCCCAATTTCCTAGATCAAAATTTTTTGTATTTTATAAATACGTATTTCGACTACAAAGTAGTCATCATCAGTATGAATTAGCTAATTGTAATTATTCTCCGAGGAGATGTTACTTGTCGCTAATTTGGTGACGGTCTGCACGTAAGCTAATTCATACTGATGATGACTACTTTGTAGTCGAAATACGTATTTATAAAATACCAAAAATTTTTATCAAGGAAATTGGGGCAAAAAATCGAAATTTATAACTTCAGACTGTTTTAAGTAGATGGCTCACCAATCGATGGCAAAGCACCTTCAAAACAACTTGACACAATAATGTTTTTGAGGAGTATTTGATATCAAAAGTGAAAAAAATACAAAATTGATTTTCAATCAAACAATAATTATTGTATAATTACTTGATTACTTGTTTCAAATGAAAAGCAAACCTTAAAACACACCATTTTGTTTAGTGAAAGCTGTATTCTTCATTACTAACAAAATTTAACTAATTACATGTTTCAAGTACAATAAACGGATATTTTGTGTCCCTTTGTAAGCTAAAAACATTCCATAATATATTAAAGTTTAATAATATTGTTGTTAAGTGTTGGTTGTGTGTGCTGCTTCGGTCGTTGTTGTTGTCGTATGTATTTTGTTACTACAGCTACAATAAACAACAAACACACTCACTCATATATCAACAATAATAATGAGACTGTATAAGTCGAAACTTTATAAAACTATGTTTGGTAGAAGTTTTACAAATTAGTTTTGTAAGTAATCATGATATTATTTATTGTTCATCGTCAAACAATAATACATGAGTATTAATTGACATACCGATTAACAAATAATATAATATTACTATTGTACACAACAATAGGTTTAGATTCACTACGGGGATATTAATTTTATACATTATTTCATTATTAATTATGTACATTGAAAAATTAAGATAAATGTTATACAATTATACTATTTTAAAGGAGTACTGGCACTCATATTAAACAAATTATATATACGATAAAATAAGACTTATAGTTGCTTTCTGAATTATTTGTTTAAATACCCTATACATACACAGAACTTTATCAGTGAGCGTACAAAATGATTATAAAAACGTGAAATTGTGAACATTGATTATTTATGCATCCGATGTTTGAGAAAAATCATACAATATATTATGTCTCAATAAAAAAAATAGATAATTTTAAAAACCTCGATTATGGGGCTTATTAAGACCCGGGTCTCTCAATAAGAACCACTACACATCTTGGTCAAATCAAACTTCAAATCAAATTTGTCAATATATTTCACTAAATAATCCATAAAATTAATATTTTCTTCTTTAATATTCATGTACTTCACACAACAATTCAGCCGAAAATTGGCTGAACCTTGTTAGATTACTCTTATATTGTCTCAGGATATGATATTCGTTGCTAATTTGGTGACAGTTTCACCGCAAATTAGCAACGAATAACATATCCCGAGACAATATAAGAGTAATTTTAATACGAGTAATGCCAACAAGAGTAAATGGAGTGAAAGTTATTTTAACAAGAGTAATTTCAATAAAATTTATTATATTTTAATTTATTTTGTTTAATTTTTTTTGTCTATTGGTTTTGATTTTCTATCTATAATTGTCAAAGAGTAAATTACGACTAGCTAATTTATACTAATGATGACTAGTTTGTAGTCGAAAAACTGATCTAGGTATTGAGGCGAATTTGAAATTTTATTTAAAAAATCTAGAGTTCTCAATATCATTTGATAATCTTATAAATAAATTGTTGGATTTTAATTTCATAATAATCCCATTTTACGATCAAATAAAACAAAATTTTGATAAAATGGAAAACCGACTTCAAAAATCAAATATTCTAAAACCAAAAATGCACTAAAAAGTAAAAAAAGAATTGCGTATACTAGTGTCAATTTTAGTTCACCAGCAAAAATTTTTAAATATATATGTACAATTATTGTTATTATTGTTATTTTTGTTATTTTCCAAAAATAACAATAATTGTACATATATATTTAAAAATTTTTGCTTAGTGTACTAAAATTGACATAAGAATACGCAGTTATTTTTTGACTTTTTAGTGCATTTTTGGTTTTAGAATAATTGATTTTTGAAGGCGGTTTTCGATTTTGTCAAAATTTTTTTTTATTTCTCGCTTTTCAGTGACTTTGAAGTTCTAAAACTGATTTTATTTGTCTCAATATGGATAGACCTACTAAACGACCTACTAATTTTTAGTGCATTTTTTTATGATCCGTTTTTTTTTTTTAAATTTTTAGTGCATTTTTTCATAACAGATTTTCAGGTTTTTTTTGCATGCATTTTGTTTTTTTTTTTGTAAAAATTTTTTTTTTTTAAGTCGGTTTTTAAAAAAAGTTTCTTATTTTTCCATTATGAATGAGTATACCCTTCCAAACAAACAAAAAAATTTCGCAGAAATCGGTGGATTTTCCTCGATGATTTTCCTCGATTTCCAGGGGATCCCCTCATCAGAATGCGATTTGGTGACAATGGGACCAATCGGAAATCAAACCCTTTAAAACAAAAAAAAACAAAAAAATCGGTTCATAAATGACGGAGTTCTGAGGTAACAAACATAAAGCAAAAATACAGACGAATTGAGAACCACCTCCTTTTTGAAGTCGGGTTTAAAAATCCAATCAGTCTACATACTATGATGTGGTTTGTATATAGAGGCAAAAAGGAGTTGAAAACACGTTAAAAACGTTGAAAAAAGTCATCCAATTAATTCTAAAATAAATACTTAAATAAAAAAAAAGAGTTTTATTAATTTATTTCAATTCGTTTTGATGTGTTTAGTTGATTGTAAATAAAATATGGTGTTTTTTTTATTTCTATGTTTTTGCTTTTTTAACTTCTATCTAGCCTACAGCGTAGTTAAGCGACTACAAACAAAATCACAAAATGTTAAAAAATAAAAGATAAAACTTATTTTTCCAAATGTTTCAAATACATGCAACAATATTTAGTTAATAAAATAATTAGATATCAGATAAAATATTTGTATAAATAAATAAGTACTCTTTATATTTACGTAGAATTATATCTGGCAATCTAATAGGATTATCTGTGTACCTCTACATATACTAGCATATATTCATATTTACTCGTATTTAAAAAGATTTAAAGGTTATGCTATTTTATTTGTGTGTGTGTAAATGTACTAATAAAGTATAACAGGCAAACAAATCCTTAAACTCGGCCAGTCGCACTACCGTGCTCTAGATATCTAATGTAAGCAATATAATGTGAGAATATCATACAATATTTAGGGCACATTTTGGAACATATTTAGGTTCAAAACACCAGTCCAAGTGGCCGAGGGGTCTACGGCGTCATGTCTGCGCAGTATGCCTCCTTGGAAACTGGTAAGTTATGGGTTCGAATCCCAACATCGGCAGTTTGTCAATTATTAAGAAAGAAAAAAAGGGCGGTTAATTGACTAAACTGTCGGCGTATGGAGAAGAAGAACGAAGTAACCGGCGTAAGAACGAAGTAACCGGCTCTGCTTGAGAAGGTTTTCTACAGTTTTCTTCACGAACTCCAGATGAATATCGGCATAGTTCCTATCATAGTCGGCTGCAGCCGCATATCCTACCAGTTCCTAATCTATACACAAAAATTCCTTCCACTCCATTCACATCCTCATACCCTTAGGCATCACAATGATACTTATGGTCGAAGTGTAGCAGCCTCTACAATCTATCTAGGTTCAAAACCCTCCTGCGCAATCATATCATTTAAGGTACTGTCGTCAATCAAGACCCGACTTCTAAAAAAACCCAATTATGAGAAGTCGTTAATTTCATTATTAGACATATGCATATATATATATATATATACATATATATATACTAGCCAAGTAGCCGAGTGGTCTAAGGCGTCATATCTGCGCAGTATGCAGTACTTGGAAACTGGGAGGTTATGGATTCGAATCCCGACATCGGCAGTTTGTCAATTATAAAAAAAAAAAGAAAAAAAAAGGGGCGGTTGATTGACTAAACTGACGGTGTATGGACAAGAACGAAGTTACTGGCTATGCTTGAGAAGGTTTCCTGCAGTTTCCTTCACGAACTCCAGATGAATATCGGCATGGTTCCTATCATAGTCGGCTGCAGCCGCATATCCTACATCAATAGGCAAAAATGCAACAACACTTTGAATTAAATGCGTTTTCGTGTTTATCGAACAGCAAATCCGTGTTTATCAGTGATGTTGTTAATAAGACACTCTGTTTTTAATAAGAAATTTTTGTGAATAAAGCGCTGTTTTTATACCCAGTATATGTAAATCTACAAGGTATATTCAATTTGGTTCCGACTTTGTAACGCTTGTAAATCTTAATCCTTATGAAAAATGCTTCACAAAGGTATTCATTAAAGGGCCTAATTCGGCCATTTCCGCATGTCCGTCCGTCTGTCTGTCTGTCCGTAAACACGATAACTCAAAAACGAAAAGAGATAACGAGCTGAAATTTTGTATGTGTATTCTATAGCAAAAAAGTAAGGTCGAGTTTGTTAATGGGCAGAATCGGAACGTTTCCCAACCCTCCCACCACCAGATTGGAAAATATACATCTTTGAAACCGTAAGTGTAAACACAAAAATGTAATAACAAAAAATTAATTCTTCTTTTTAAAATAAACAACTTTTGTTTAAAAAATTTTTTCATAAACTCAATAGTTTTCTCACAATTTGTGATTTGAAATGTTCCTCGGAAAGCCAATTGTTAACAATTTGAATACGCAGATTTGTGTTAACAATGCAATCACTGCAGTATACAACTCAGTATATACTGGCTATTAAAACAATTAACTCAGTTCGTTGTTACATTACTTGTTTGTTTTGTTTTTACTCTTGTATCTTAATATCCAAGCTTTCATCTATGAAAATATTTCGATTTTAGATTGATTTAATTTCTCATTTGCTTTTTAACGCTATTTTTGCCAACGGTTGTAACTCCCCGTAATACAGCCCACTTGATTGTATCCTTACAAGGCCCCGGCCTTGTTAAGAGTATTAAATTTAACCTTTTTACAAGCTTTTATTTAACTTGCAATGTAATGTATGTATGTATGCATGTATGTATGTCGGGTCAAATCTTGCAAGCTGAATTTAGAACCACTTCCTCTTATCCTACAGAGTTGAATTTTTGTATGTTGGTTCAGTTCCGATGACAATGCATTTTTATGGTAAGCATGACAAAAATCGACAAGGGGAAAGGGGTGTTTAGAGCAAGGGGGAAACAAAAAATTTGGTATTTGGCTTTAATACCAAGTTTTATAAATAAAAGGTAAGCCATGCAATTTGTATATTCCATGCAAACAAAAAAAGTTTCTTAGATAATTTAGTCATTTTAGCACCTTCTGTGACCAAAGTATATATTTTTTAATAAATATTTAATAAAAACAACGTAAATAATGACAGAGAAATGAAGG
Source organism: Nineta flava (assembly GCA_963920215.1). NCBI lineage: Eukaryota > Metazoa > Arthropoda > Insecta > Neuroptera > Chrysopidae > Nineta > Nineta flava. The sequence goes on from OY986040.1 coordinate 44,347,378, forward strand.
AATTTGAAAATATAATGATAATTTTTTGTTTGACGCAGTTTGTATTTTTAAAAGATCTAATAAAGGCCCAACATATTTTCAGTTGAATTGTGCGAAGTACATAAATATTAAATAAGAAAACCATTTAAGATTTATGATGGGCCTTGTTGAGAGACCTGGTTCCTAATATGGCTCAAAATTGTGGATTTTAAAATAATCAATTTTTCATGGAAACATAATAAATTCTGATGATTTTTTTCAAACATCGGATGCATAAATAATTAATAGAAAACATAGATAAGTTTCTATTTATATTTGTTTATTACGCAATTTTACGTTTTTATAGTCATTTTAAAAAACTAGGCCTTCTTTGGCACTAGATGTGTCTGTTAATAAGATATCTATCTCTACCGTTTCAAATATCGTCATTCGTTTTTTTTTAGCACTAGATCTCGCAAAATTAAGCTTTTGGACAACAAAGCCCACCTGAGATGAGTGTATAATCTCATAGAATTTTGTGGTTGATTTGCACAGAAAATAAAGCTCGAAACGATACAAAATTTTGTGTACATTAGTTTTATCGATTCTTCTCAAATTCCCCTACTTAATAGAGCGTAAATGTTGATTTTAAGAATGTGCATTTACACTCCCGTTCATAAAAATTGAACCAGTTAAAACATTCTAAGTTTTATTTAATGTAACAGACATATGTTTACTAATATATACCCTTATAATGTGACTTATTAAGGATTCAATTTTAATGAACGGGAGTGTACTATACATAATACTTTTGTAAAATTCTACTTTTTACAAAATATTTATAGTAAAATGGTGAAATACGTATATGGCAATCAAAAATGAACAACATAATATTTGACTTAACCATTTGGCTGACTTATTATTAAAACATTAAATCCGTTTATAAGAACATTTATTTATTTTTATATTTCATAAAATATATAAGGTTTCACATAAGAATTATACACTCATTATGTTATTTATCGTCAAATGCTGTTTGAAATCTTTTATAATTAAATTTGGAAAACTTACCACATGGATATATATATATATATATATATATATATATATATATATATATATATATATATATATATATATATATTTATTTATTTAACTCAAATATGAACAGAAATATTTGCAATTGAAATGCACTACCTATAATAATGAATCTTAAAAATCAAAAATCAATATTATGGGTTACTTATCACCATATTTAATTTTTTTATAATGAATTTAAATGAATTTTCTGGAAATAATGACGTAAATTTGTTTAAGACTTTTAAATACTGTATCAAAATTGCATAGATTAAAAAATTATTAAAAATATTTCCATGGATAAAAATTTTTTGTGGGGCGAACATTAAGTGAGTTTCGTATTTCTCTCATCTCACCAAAATAACATCCGGATATTAATTTTAACCACTAGATTACATTTGTTAACTTTTTTTACAAATTATTTCTAATATTAAGAAAAATATTCGGTTATTGTGTTTTCTGTTTCCTCTAAGGCCCCGGTTTTACTTGACCAAATCAACTCATTAACGAAATTGGCTTTTAAATACCCAAGCATGTAGGTCAAATATGACATTTCATTTTAATCCGACATTTTAGACCGAACATTATGAGATAAAAGCTAAATAAGATCTATTTCCAAAAGAGGTGATGTATTTATTGTGAGGAAGTTGATACAGCTCCTGCGTAACGAATTTTTAATAGCATTTTCTGAATTAACTAACTTAAATAGTCCTATCTACATCCAGTAATGAGAAAATTGTAATTAAGTTTTTATTAAAAAACATTTTTAAAAAGAAGCTTTTTATAGCAACACTAATTTTCAACAACTTTACTTATTATGTGTTTTTTTATTTTTTCAATATTAAGATAGATATACCAAATTTTTAGTTTTCCCCTCCCTCTAAACCCCCCTTTCCCCGTGTCGATTCTTTTCATGCTTACCATAAAAATGTAGCTTGCATCAGCTTGCAAGATTTGACCCGAACATACATACATACATACATACATACATACATACATACATACACTCCCGTTCAATAAAATTGAACAGACCTGAAATGTTAATTTTCTTATATTTCATAAAACTCCAAACTTTTGCGACTCTCTGTATAATTATTCATTTATAAACAATGATAAGTAGTGTATATGTTAAGTGTGAAAAAAGAAATGGAAGTATAGTAAAATACATTTACTAAAGAATAATCAAAATTGTGAGACTGATTAGATTCAGATATGTTCAATTTTGTTGAACGGGAGTATAATAAATTACAAGTTAAATAAAAGCTTGTAAAAATGATTTTTTTCTGCATTTCCTAGAAATATCGGTGCAAGCGGCAATCCCTGAAGGTCGAAAACTCCGAAAGTTTAATAATATATACTCAATTGAAGAATTTTACAAAATTTCCTGTACTTTTTGCAAGGTAAAACTACCTATTAATTGGACTATTGAAACAAATTACAAATGAACTATTTCTGTACCCTAGAAAATTATATCATGTGGATGGATATTTGATTCCAAATAGTTCAAGTATCTATTTGGATACTCGCTTGGAATATTGCAGAAGTCATCTATCAAATTTATTTGCAATTTATTCACAACTATGCAGTTTAACGAAATCTAGATGCAAATGTTCAAAAAACTGTCCAGAAAATGGATTGCTTTGCCATGTATGTAACAATGTCACAGTGGTTTCGAAGCAAACGAAGAAGCAAATACCTTAGCAAAGAAAGGAGTCGGAATATCCTTTATTGGAGAGCACTAAACACCGTGATCACTGGGAAAAAGTACCGCGGCAGGAGCTCGAGAAGGGACTGCTTCAGAGTGCAACCTAGAGGCTATCTCTCGATGCACTGAGACTGAACAGCATGAAACTGCGGAGGGTTACCGGATTCATTACCGGGAATTATCCCCTACGGCAGCATCAGCACACAATGGGAATCCATAACGGGTCCATTATGTGCAGATTGCGTGGCGAAAAGGAAGAAACATCCATCCACATCATCTATGACTGCGAACCCCTAGGTTATAGCAGATACAGGATATTCGGTGCATTTCACCCCGAATATATGAACCTTCAGGGAGAGCTGATAAGCAAGTTCCTGGCTATTGCCAACATATAGAAGAAGCGAGTCTCATCGGACTGAAGTAGAAGGGGGTGTACAATGGGCCATAAAGTCGATGTGCTATACTTTTTAGACCCCAAGATGTATCTATCTATCTATCTATGAATGTAACAATCTATGGCTTGAATAATTAGTAAAAGTAAGATGTAAACTGGAGAACATTATGAATCTGGATAAAAAAAATAAATTATTCTAAGCATGATTTTTTGTTTTCGAAATAAACTAGAAACTATATATTACATTATTATCTAAGTACATTAACCTAACGGTTGTACATTTTTTTCTATAAAGTTGACTTTGATTTATCGCTTTGTATTTCGTATTAAAATGATGAAAAACAAAACACCATTAATGTCGATTGTATGTATCGTTCTGAAAATAACGACCTTATTGAAGGATGATTTAGCAGAATGTCGTACAGATTTCTTTTCTAATATTATTTTGTTTCACCCTTAGAAAAATAGTAATATGATATAAAGTTTTTTTTTTTGTAGTAATATCCTCAATTTAAAAAAAGCGGATGTTCGTTGGTTTTAAATGTCTTTTTTATTCGACATGTAGGTTTATATCTATTAAACACTTAATTAAGTGACATTACTAGATATTTTATGCATATGTCACGTGCAAGGTATTCTACAAAATTATCAAAACATTAAATGAGTAGATTTCAGAGATTCTTGTTTCAAGACTCCCAATAAGGGTGGTTTGTAATTAAAAATAAAATACTGATTTCGATACATTGTTTTTTAATATTTAGTCACAAATACGTAGAGAAATGAGGAAATTTTAAAATATCATGATACTTTTTTGTTTCAATGCAGCTTGTATTTTTAGTAGATCTATCAAGCCTATTTTCGTCTGAATTATTTTAATGATTATTTAGTGAATTATATTGATATAATTTGATATGACCTTTTGTAATGATAATTTGACGAAAATTTGTAATGGGCCTTGTTGAGAGAGCCTGGTCCTAATAAGGCCCTGAATCGAGGTATTTAATGAAAACTTTTTAACAAAAAATAGAACCGACGACAGAAGAAAGTAACTTAGAAGCAAAAAATAGTAACTTTGTAACAAAAAATTAAACCTTCGAAAAAAGAAAGAATAAAACAGTAACTTTTTAGTCTAATTCCTACACTAATTTAAATACCTAAATAATTTTGAGTCGGCGCCAAGAATATGTAATATTTTGTAACATTTACTTTTAACCGAAAATCAGATTAACTCTTTGCCCATTTCGATGGGAATTTTTTGGCGCTGACTCAAAATTATTAAGGATTAGTTAGACTTAAAAGTTACTTTTTTATTTTTTCCGTTCTTTTTTCGAAGGTTTAATTTTTTGTTACAAAGTTCTTATTTTTTGTTTTTCAGTTATTTTCTTCTTTTGTCGGTTCTATTTTTTGTTAAAAAGTTTTTATTTTTTATTTTTTTGTGGCTTATAGTGTCATTAGAACTTTATATGTGTGTCAAGTTTCAACAGAATCGGTTAACAGAAAAAAATTCAGTGGTGGACAATCAACCATTCCCTATTTTTCTACCCTTAGGGCCGATATTTTTTTCCAAATTTATATGATACCAATTTCGAAGTATACCCTATCCAAAAAAAAGAATTATCGAAATCGGACTACTCTGTAAAAAGTTATGCGTGTTCATACCTAAACAAAAATATAGGGGTTGACTTGAGACGGTCCTTTTTTTCGTCGGTTAAAAAAAATATTCCAATAGCGCAAAGATATTGAGTGCTTTCAAATAGTGTTTACACATAGAACGTAATATATATGATATGGGAAGTCTTATTTATTATTTTTTTGTGCCTAAAATTTGAAATTTTTTTGGGACCAACTTCGAAGTATACCCTATCCAACAAAGAAAGAATTATTAAAATCGGACTACTCTGTAAAAAGTTATGCGTGATCATACATAAATATATATATATATATATATATATATATATATATATATATATATATATATATATATATATATATATATAGTTTGATTTGAGTACTTCCCTCCTTCTTTCGTCGGTAAAAAATATCATTTTTTCATGGAAACATAATAAATTGTGATGATTTTTCTCAAACATCAGATGTAAAATAAAACTTATTTTGACAAAATGGAAACCCGACTTCTAAAATCAAATATTCTATAACAAAAGATGCACTAAAAAGTAAAAAAATAATTGCATATTCTTGTGCTAATTTTAGTTCACCAAAGCAAAAATTTTTAAATATATATGTACAATTATTGTTATTTTTGGAGGCGGTGTCAACATAGAGAAATTCACATAACTTTTGGACACCGCCTCCAAAAATAACAATAATTGTACATATATATTTAAAAATTTTTGCTTTGGTGAACTAAAATTGGCACAATAATATGCAATTATTTTTTTACTTTTTAGTGCATCATTTGTTATAGAATATTTGATTTTAGAAGTCGGGTTTCCATTTTGTCAAAATAAGTTATATTTCTCGCTTTTTAGTGACTTTGAAGTTCTATATCTGATTTTATTTGTCTAAATATGGGTAGACCTACTAAACGACCAACTAATTTTTAGTGAATTTTTTTATAACATATTTTTTTTACCCTTTTTTTTTTTGTAATTTTTAGTGCAGTTTTTTATAACAGATTTTCAGTTTTTTTTACAAGTATTTTGTTTTTTTTTGTAAAAATTTTTTTTTTTGGGGTCGGTTTTTTTTTTTGTAAAAAATTTTTTTGAAGTCGGTTTTTAGAAAAATTTTTTTATTTTCCCATTATGAATGAGTATACCCTTTCAAAAAAAAAAAAAATTTCGCCGAAATCGGCTATCACATTTAAAATGAAGATTTTCCTCAATTTCCCGGAGATCCCCTCATCAGAATGCGATTTGGTGACACTTTTTTTTTACCCGTTTTTTTTTTTTTAATAATTTTTAGTGCATTTTTTTATAACAGATTTTGGGTTTTTTTTACAAGCATTTTGTTTTTTTTTTGTAAAAATTTTTTTTTTTGGGGTCGTTTTTTTTTTGTAAAAAATTTTTTTGAAGTCGGTTTTTAAAAAAATTTTCTTATTTTCCCATTATGAATGAGTATACCCTTTAAAAAAAAAAAAAAAATTTCGCAGAAATTGGGAAAATGGGACCAATCTGGAATCAAACCCTTTAAAACAAAAAAAAAAAAAATTCAAAATCGGTTCATAAATGACGGAGTTCTGAGGTAACAAACATAAAAAAAAAAAAAAAATACAGACGAATTGAGAACCATCCTCCTTTTTTGAAGTCGGGTTAGTTATCAATGTTTACTAAATTTCTATTAATTTTTGTTCTTATAGTCATTTTGCAAAAAGCGGGCGTTATTAGGTACCAGTACCTTTAAATTTTAAAAGAGGCTCAATCAGTGAGATAGCCTAATTCAATCAGTTTGTAAAATGTTGCCAAAATCTACTATTGTATTCAGAATATTTAGCGTAATTGGAATTAATATGAATTTGTTACAACAAAATATTGACTTATTAAATGTATATAATTCGATGAAATGTAGTCCAAGTCTTGAACAAAACCAGTTTAATAATTTAAAACAATAATACCAGTAGTTATATATATATATATATATATATATATATATATATATATATATATATATATATACAAACAATGAAATATTAATAATGCAATCAAAATTACCGATATTTAGAGCTTTACGTAAAATTATTTTAAAACAATTAACTATTCTCTGTAAAATCAATAAGCTCTGATTAAAACTTTAAAGTTAAATAATTACGAAAACATAAAGCTTATAATACAAAAGTTTATGGTACCGAAAATAAAATTTTCACGTAATTGACTTAGGCAAGATGACCCGATTTTCAAGCTATGTATTTACATGCAAATTATGGTACTTAGTGATGCCGCGAGAGGCGATAGTAAGACGAGAATAACTCAGCTTGAAACGATACAGAAATTGTAACTAATTATCAATTAATATTCGAAAGACAGACGATAGTTGTCTCTAACTTGTAAAAATGTACTTATCACAATTTATTTAGGGCGGTAATGATTTAATTGTTTCTAAATTTACGAAATGTTATTAAACATATCAACCGATATTATTTTTATAAAATCATGATTAATGATAATATTGTGTATTTATTTACATTATATTTAAGAAAAAATAATTAAAGAACTACGATTTTTTTATTGAATGGTAAGTTTTGGGGGGTTGAAACGGGAAATAAAAAATAGTTGTTCAAGATTATTCTGTGGAGTATCAAATAAAAGCGTTTTTAAGCACCATTTCAAAAATTTATAAATCATTTTCAAAGTAGTTAATTTTGTTTAATATTTTTCTAAAAAAAGCATATCCAAGTATCGCAAAGAAAATTTTGAAAAGATCACATATAAAGATAATGAGGTACCTATAGATTAAAGGAAAATTATGGCCAAATCTTTAATTTTGGGGGTTGAACCGCAAATTAAGAAAACAATTTTGTTCACAGTTATTGTGCAGGGTGCCAATTAAAAGTTTTTGGGTGTAAATTGTTACAAACAATTTTATTAAGAAAGATTCAAAAATCATGTTATACGGAAAATTATTAATTTTTTGTGTGCAAACATAACTACACTTGACCGATTTTATTATTAAAAGCTTTTGTTTAACTTGTATTTATTTAACTTTTATTTAACTTGCAATGTATTATGTATGTATGCTTGTATGTATGTATGTTCGGGTCAAATCTTACAACCTGAATTAGAACCACTTCCGCTTCTCCTACGGAGTTGAGTTTTTACATGTTGATTCAGTTTCAATGGCAATGCATTTTTATGGTAACCATGAGAAGAATTGACAAGGGGGAATAGGAGGGGGGGTAGATGGAGGGGGAAACACAAAATTCGGTATATCTCTCTTAATATTGAAAAAATCGAAACACATAAGAAGTAAAGTTGTAGAAAATTAGTTTTACTATAAAAAGCATGTTTAAAAAAAAATTTTTTTTTAATAGAAACTTATTTTTCTTATTACCCGTTATTTTGATACTAGATATTTTTACTACTACTTGTTTAGTATTTTAGTTATTTTAGAACAAGTGATTTGTAACTATGGCAAATGAATTAAATTTCCTAATAATAACAATATATACTGATATAGTGAGTATTATAAAATAGTACATGATTAGGGATAAACACATTGTTATGACTTGTATAAAATTTCATTACATCCGGATGGTGTTGATGTAGGTTCTATAATGCTGCACTTATCCAGTTTTACTAGAATATATTATAATGATTATGTACATGACCAGTTTATAGAAAATTTTGATGATCGAAATAGCTACAGTAATAGTTTTAATAATATAATTATTCTGTTTTATTATCATTTCATAGAATTCAACATATTTTAATAAATCTATATTCTGGAATTACTAAACCGATTCTAAAAACTCTTTCACTGACAGAAAGCTTCACTATTCCCAAGTTACAAGTGGTATAAACAGTTTTTGTTTTAATCATTCGTGCTCGCGTGGTAGCTACTAAATCTGTGATCGCGTGGTACGTTAACGGGTCAAAATTAATTACAATTAGCTACAGATAACGACAGATTTAGAATTTATTTTATTGCCTTGAAATTAATGGGAAGATTGAGTCACTAATCAGGGAATCATTATTAGGTGTATATCCTGACAAAGATAATAATAATGAGTTTGCAGTGTAGGAATTAGTCCGGACAGAACGTTGTTGGGCTTTGTTACCAGCCCAGTGGCCGAGCGGTCTAAGGCATTATGTTTACTTGGGGACTGGGAGGTTATGGGTTCGAATTCCGACATCGGCAGTTTGTCAATTATTAAGGAAAAAAAAAGGGGGCGTGGTTAATTGACTAACCTGTCGGCATTTGGACAAGACAGTTTCAGTTTCTTTTACTAACTCCGATTTTAATTTTTTTGCTTCACAAACGTTAAATAACTGTCACAATGCATTGATACATTATCAGAACAACAAAGTTACAGTTTATGATCCCGACCTATGTGGTGGACCCCTCACTCTTGTTCCAGGCGAAGTATATTTTTTAAACAATAAAGCATATTAACAAACACGACCCAGGAGGGTTGTCAGCAAAAATTTGGTCCAGGCTATTTTTAATTAGAAATTTTTTAATTGAATTTTTTTAAGAAATGGTGCCGAATGAACGTAGCGGTAGCAGGGATATGTGTGGGGAGCAAACCCTCCCCTCCACTACCGTAGGTATAATTTTTTTGGCAGAGTTTTGATAAATTTTGAAAAAAATTTATCTTTTTTTCCGAAAATTCTAATTAACTAAATTATTCAATTTTTATTAGATTCCGGTAGTTATGGGGAGAGGTCACTCCCCTCACGTATCTCTGTTGCCGCTGCGTTCATTCCGCACAATTTCCTATTACGTTTACGCGCTTCTCTAATTGATTACTTTATTTAATTAATATCTAATTAACGGTGGGTCAGATGCTAAAATTTTCCAGGACCTTTTTATCTTGGAATTTCATTCCCTACCCACCCTTTCAAAAAACTCCATGACTTTTGACTCATCTGTATAAAGAGAGAGTAGGACAAACACTTATTTCTAATGACTATTTCTAACCGTTACAGACCTCGGAAATTCGGGATAAGTGTAGAATACTCTTTATAATAATAACATAAAATAACATAAGTAATAATAACATAAATTGATTAAAACCGGACATCATTGACGTAACATGATTATAGTAAAACAAAAAGTTTTTGAATATATTGTTAATATATAGATGATTATGATTATTATTATTGTTGGGTGTGAAACTAGTAGAAATGTTGACATTTCGTGTCGTGTATGTTGTTGTTGTGTTGTGTTCACTAGTGATTAGGATAATGAATATTATTTGTGTGTATTATTTTATATGATAAAGAAGGAAAACATATCGACCTTATTAAAATTGTGTATAGTAGAAAAGTATTTTTTATTTTAATTAAAACTTTGGTTTATTCATTCATGTCATGAATTGAATTCAAATGAAATATCCTAATTAAGCTCTAGCTATTGCTGCTACAAAAACTAATACGTTTACAAATGAATTGAGTTGTTAACTAAAAAGACTTCTATAAATTATTAGAAGTCATTTGTTTACAAATTAAATTTTAATACACTTATGTTAAGGGTTGCTTGCATACCCAACGGAATTGTAATTAAAGATTTTCATCGTTTATAAAGGTGTGCAAGTCGAATAGAAGTTTAACTACAATTTAAAAAAGGTGTATGTGTATGACGCACGTAAAAATTTTTACTTCTTTTGAAATAATTTATTAAAATAATATTAAATAAGGTCAACATTACTATTAAGACAAAAAAGTCTAATAGAACAATATAGTAGTGAAAAACTATATATTTTTTCTAAAACCAACGATTCTACATTTAATCATGGTAGAACAGAACCAGCGTCATTTCTTCCATTAAGAGTTTGAAAGACTGACATTCAATCCATTATTTACATTACAATCAGAGTTAGTAAAATTTATCAAGACCAGACCAGATTTACCAATACATACATTTATTATATAAAGTTTACGAGTCCATCAAAATGATTTCATTGATAATGTGGCTCGTAATTCTTGTCCACTGCAGAGTGTAGTCGCACAGCTTAGGTGACAGACAGACGTTTGGTTTTCCTGACTTAAGCAAGCCATAATTTCGGGACTGCGAACCCGTTTGAAACGTTTTTGCCCGCGTTATTAAGAAGGGAACATGTCTATTTTGAATCTAAATTGTTGAAAACTGGTAACAGATCATATCCGTTGGAACTAACAACATATTCGAATCGTTGGTAAATATTATTGTTACTATAGTTCCTATATTTTCACCAATGCTAAGTTCTAGAGCAATTAGGTTAGAACTGCGCTATCAATCCCAGATTTAAAGATAGAGATGCCATTTCATGTCTTTTTTAATTTTTTAGCCATGACTTAAGTACAAACCTACTGCCTTCATCGCACGACATAATAAAACTGAAATGAAATTCCAGTTATGACAGCAATTTCATCGGTGTGGACCGCGTCTAAGATAAAATGAATATCGAGGAACTTATATCATGTTTTTATAAAATAATTACGTATAAAAATACGTAGGGGCACTACGTTTCATAAAACTTTAGCTTCTTATATTGAATTCCACTTGTAAACGATAAAGTTTTAAGGGACCATTATAGAGAAACCGGAATTACTTGAAAAGCAGGTATATTTTTGAATTTGAATTTTTTGCGCGAATACTACGAATTATGTCAGTCTGAAGGATAATCGTGTCTGTTAAATTTTGTAACTAGTCGTGATGACACTGTTGTTTTCTTAGTAAATAATGTTAACAATTTATCACTAGCATACATGGGCTACGATTCCTTTAAAACCGTAATCCATGTATGCCGTAAAATAAAATAAAACCAAATTAAAGTTTTTGGGGTTATTTCTTTGGGAGAATATTTTGGGGGGATTTTGGAGGGTTTTTGGAGGGGGTTATTTTTTGGGGAAGTGGGTTTAGGGGGCGGTAGTATTGCGCATAGATAGGTATCACATAGCCATTTTCAAGGGGTAACGATGAAAAATATTAAGTTTTGCGAATTAACCTCCTAATTTGCAGTTATTCTGCGTTGAATTCCAAAAACCGCATCTTTCTAGCATGCAAAGTAGTAAATGGGTGGTTTTGGGGGGCTTCTACTCCATTTTCTTACGCCTGGCGATGAAAAAATTAAAGTTTATCGAATAACCTCATTAGTTTGAAGAAATTTCCGGCCAAATGCAAAAAACCAATCTTTCTAGAAGTTAAAAGAGTAGTTTAGGGGGTGCTTTTCCCATTTTTTAGAGGGTAGCGACGAAAAATTTTAAGTTTTTCGAATTATTATGTTAATTTGTAGCTATTTAGTGTCGAATGCAAAAACCGCATCTTCCTAGCATGTATAGAAGATATGGAGAGTTTTGGGAGTTTTTATCCCATTTTCGAAGGGTTGTGATGGAAAAATTCATTCACTTTATTTCGGGTCGATTGGTGAAAATCCCAGCTTTCTAGCATGTATAGAACTGAAAAACATAATTTTCCGACTTTTTCCGTCAGTTTCAAGCAATTCGCGTCGAAAAAAACCGCTTCTTTCTAGTATGTCTAGAAATGGGTTAGAATTTGTATAGATCAGTATCAGTGAGTGAGTGATTCAGTTTCACTTATGGCTATATATTATATTTGATTATTGTTTTATTTAAAAAATTGTTCATTGAAAAAATTATTGTTTCATTTAAAAATTGTTTTGTTAAAAATAAATTTAATTTTTAATTTTTATAAATTTCGATTTTTTGCCTCAATTTCCTAGATCAAATTTTTGTATTTTATAAATACGTATTTCAACTACAAAGTAGTCATTATCAGTATGAATTAGCTAATTATAATTATTATCCGAGGAGATGTTACTTGTTGCTAATTTGGTGACGGTCTGCTAATTGGGGCAAAAAATCTAAATTTATAACTCTATAGTTTATAGTTTCTATAGAAATACCTACGTTAAAAATTTTGGAAATGTACTATTTAAAATTTAAAACTCTATACGACGTTTTATAAGACGCCAGGTAACGTTAGGTATTTCAGCTCTTAATATATATATGGTAATTGTAATGGTTGAAAATATTGATTTTTGGTATAGGTGTTTGGCATATGTATGTCCATTTTTTACGACCCGCCTGGTCTTAGACACGGTAACTAAAAAAATAAAAAGAGATAAAGAGCTGAAATTTTGTGTATGCATTCTAGATCTGTGAGATAAACTTCGTGAATAGACAATATTGGACTATACCTCCCCGCCAAGAGGGAAATACTTCAAAAAACAATTTTTGCTTGAAACTTTTTTTCGCAAAGAAGAATTTTATCTTCTTATAAATTTCATTTCAATTTATCATATATTTATCATATATTTTCTGTCGCTCTAATATTTACAGAAATATTGACAATGTTTAATAAATATAATAATCACTCATACAACTGTCACGATACAAATTTGATTTTGAATATTTATTATGGATTCCTTCCTCTGTAACGAATTTAGTTTGTATAGCATACCTCATTTAATAAATACACAGAAACGCCGTATAATTATGAAATTATTTTATTAAAAGGTTTGTTGTCTTTAAATATATTGAATTATTTATTATATATTTTATGAATAAGATGTGTATAAAATTTTTGATTTATTATTCAATAATTTACTGACAATTAATTTTAAAAATGAATAAATAAAACATTTTATCGTTAAAAAAATTCAATAATTCAATAATATAAGATATAATGAAGCTTCTAGAAATATTTACTAATATTTCCAGAAATATTTGGAATTTTAATATTCTTATACTTAATAATAATTTTAATAATATAGCCTCTAATATGGTAACTTTATGGATATTCGATTCATTTCTCTCAAAAAATTCGCTTAGTCTAAGTAGCACCTAGGTAATGAATTTTTTTAGGCAAAACTACTGACGAACTATATAGGCAAACTATATAGGCAAATAAAAAGACAACAACCAACCATTTTACCTAACTTTCTACAATGAAAAATGTGATACATTTTGTCCCACTTCAGAAAACTTTTCATTTTCTCTGGTTACTTTAGTTACCAATCAAATTATTTTATAGAGACATTCCATATGAAATCATCAAATCGGCAAAGCTGACATATTGCTTAACCTTTGTGGAAATATTCTTTAGCGCCCCAAAGACGAAAACCTACGGTGATTTAGTTTTTGCACGCACCACTTCCGGTTCACACAGCAACCGGTTCATAGAGCAATTGAAAAGTCGTATTTTTGGGAACTACGGTTTCAGCTGTAAACATTTTTCTATGTTCTTTCAAGTAATACTTATTGCATAACTATGTTGGAACCTTTATTATAAAATTATGTCGTATATAATTTAGAACAATTAAAACACTTAAACAAATAAATTAATTTATTAATAAACTATTAATTAATAATTAATTAACTAATTTTTTTTTAAGTGTTTTAATTGTTCTAAATAATATACGACATAATTTTATAATAAACGTTCCCACATAGTAATGCAAAAAGTATTACTTGAAAGAATATAAAGTTGTAAGTAGCCAAACAAATCATTGTAGTTTTTGCTTGCTTTTAAACGCCTATACCCCAATACGCGAGAGATGAAAACAACCAAAAAAGTCCTAGCAGTTTTTTTAAGTCAAAAGTAAGAACTAAGTATCCTTAGTTTTCAAACTTATTGCCTGAAATATATAAAAATTTAAAAGATTTTTCCATGACGAGTGGACGGACCGAGTTGATTTGAATTTTTTTTTTCGTATAATATGTGTGCACTTAATATCTGATAACAATTAGCTCTTTACATTCAATAGCACAAGTACCGTAGTAAGTCGGAAACCCCAAAAATACGATACGATTTTAATTTGCCTTATTTTTTTTGGACCGGAAGAGGTGTGTGCAAAAATTAAATCACCGTAGGTTTTCGTCTGAGGAATTCTAAGGAAACATTTCCACAAAGTTTAAGCAAAATCAAAATTAGCGTAGCAACTTTTTTTTAAAATAATTTCATACGGAATGACTTGAATGTAACGATTTGATGCGAACCCAAGAAATTTAAAAACAAATTTAATAAACTAACAGAAAAATTAACACGAAAGTGAATACTCATTTTTAAAGCATTTGTATTTTATTTTTATTAATTTTTCTGTTTTGTTCATGATATTCTTTGAATAATAAAAAAGTAAAAAATCATGCCTTGTTTAATTAATTTTGGTACTTATGTTCAAGTTTGCTTTTTTTTCTGATATACTCCTCGACTTATTTTGTAAATGAATATATTATATGTATGAAATTAAGACGTTTTCACATTTTCACGGTGAAGTGATTTTTCAATTTTCATTATTATGATATTTAACAAATTTAATTTTGTTTTCCGGTACGTTGTTTTTGACATTGAATTTTATGAAATCGATGAATATTTTATACTAATTATTTTACGACTAACGTTTTGCAAGCTAAACAAAATTTTGATATTTTTCTACTCTTTAAAATGATTAAAGTTTAAACGGACTTTGTTGAATTAATCAAAAATCGATTTGCATGGCTATTTTGTAAAAATCTCGATAAATATATATTTTTTTAAATGGAATGTCACGTAATTTTTTAAGAGTTTAGTATTCTTAAAAAAATAATATCCAAAACTGAAAGAGGGTCTATATCTTTTTTCGACGTAATATCGGCAGTAGTTATGGCACGAGAGACGAGATGAAAATTAGAATCCTTATTTCGATATATATTCAAGATATAGGCGATTGTAATATCTTTTATTCTCTATAGATTTTTAATCTATAGAGTAAAATTTACTAATCATTTTGGGCGGTAATGATTTAATTTTTTCTATAGTCTTTATTGCTTTAATTAAGATATAAAAATGAAATAAATTAGAAAAATAAGAATAATATGCACTTATGTATAGAATAAGGTTTTCTACTATTCAAAGAATGATTTTTGTATTTTTTCAATAAAATCTTCAATTGTAAAAACAAGATGCGACGAGACGATAGAAAACTTTTACAAGTAAATACATTACAAGAGACATGCTACTCTGGTTTCGCCTCGTGTCGCTAGTTAATCCGTATTGTACTCTTCTCATGGAAATGAACTCAGAAAGCGCCGCATGCTTCTACAATCAACTATTATACCCGGTATATGTAAATATACAAAAATATATTAAGTTTAGTCCCGCCTTTGTAACGCTTGAAAATATTGCTCGCAGACATAAATGTTTGGAATAGGTGTTCATAAAATGGTCTTATTCGACCATCCCGCATGTCCGTCCGTCTGTGATACGATAAATAAAAAGAAAAGAAATAACGAACTGAAATTTTTTGTGTGTGCTCTAGAACTAAAAAGTCAAGTCAAGTACGTGAATTCGCAATACTGCCCATCTTTGATACCGTCAACCCAAAAAATATTCCATTTTAAAAAAATAAACAACTTTTGTAATAAACTATTTTACATAAATTCAGGACATACCGTGTATTTAAGGAATTAACTCAGTTAGTTGTTATTTTTACTTGTTTAATTTTCAGTTGTACATTTCTAAGTATTTTTTGGATCATAAATTATTCACTCTCTATCGGTCATAATTTAAGTGTGATCAAAATAAAATATAATACCTGATATGACTTTAGTATTTGCAAATATTAAATTTATTAATAGCTAAAATAGAACGATGTATAACGATTATAGTTTATAGTTACTATGGCAACGACAATCAAAATTTTTTACAATAAAATATATTTCTTGTATTTGTGTCAAACAAACACAAAATAGTAAATATCTCTCTGAATATTAGAATAATCGAAAACTGTATAAGGAGTAAAGTTGTAGAAAATCAAGTTTGCTACAATTCATTACTTGATCATTTTTCTCAAACTCTAATGTGAACAGAGATATTTTGAATTTTAACTTTCAATCTTTAATTGTAAATATTTCTGTAAATATTAGTGTAACAGAAAAATAATAAGAAACAAAATTACAGTAAAACGTAGTACCTACAACTTAACTCCTGATAAATTTTTCGATTTTTCAATTATTAAGGGAGATGGTCAAATTTTGTGTTTTCCCCTCCCTCTAACACCCTTTCCTCTTCCTTCCTTTCCTCTTCAATAAAACTGTGACCGATAGAGTCCACAGACATTTAAAAAAAGTACATATGTATATATATATATTATATATGTATATAAATATTATATATATATATATATATATATATATATATATATATATATATATATATATATATATGTATACATATATATATATATATATATATATATATATATATGCATATTTTAGCGATAGTGAACTAATAATTATTTGATAAACTAATTTCCTATACATAATCCTAACTGGTTTACAGATAGGAAATTGATATAATTTTATTTTTTTCATTTTTGTACATATGTAAATCCTATTACCTCACATGTATTTGACATACGGATAAGTAAAATCCGCTTATATGCGTATAGATATGATTCGTTTAAACTATATCACGTTGAAATTTACACACAAAAAAGGTAGGCATATTCAATGTGATTTTGATATACTCTACATAATTGAACATGCGTCAAATATCTATAATAAGGTACTATCGCCTAACAAGGTCCGGCTCTTAATAAAACCCAGCTATAAAAAATCGTTATTGTACTTTTTGAATTAATTGGAAATCTCCAACATGTAAGCAGAAATATCAATAAAGAAAAATGCAACAACATTTTTAGTTATATATGTTTTCGTTTGGACATCAAACCCGTGCTGGTATCAGAGATGGTATCAATGAGACCCTCTGTTCATAAAATTGAATAGTCACTTCTTTGATATTTTTGGTGAATAAAGTAGTGATTTTTTTTTTTACTATTAGACCTTAATATGTAAGTTTTCCATCATTGGAAGCAAGAGGAATCTTATTAATTTCTTTCGTCAAAGTTCAGCTATCATTCAAAAAATGTATAATATATATGTGCCTTATTGATTCGGTTTTCGAAAAAATGCTTTGAATCAAAGTTGTTCGTTATAACTGTACTAACAACTTTTATTCGAAACATTTTGCCGAAATCCGAATAAATAAGGCAGAAACAAATTATAAAACTTATAAATGATTTTTAGCTCGATTTTCGACGCTGTATGTACATTTATATTAAATAAGAAAATATTAATTTTAATGCCTGTATAGTGAATAATATTGATATAGTTTGATTTGACCTTTGATTTGACAATGTTTTTTAATGGACCTTATTGAGAGACATTTTTAATTCTGATTATTTTTTTCAAATATCGGATTCATAAATAATCAATGTTTATTAAATGTCTATTTAAATTTGTTTGTTACGTAATTTTACGTTTTTATAGTCATTTACCTTAGTTGAAAATTAATTTAAGTGAACATACAAAACGAATCACTCACATCACATACAAAATTAATTAGCTAACATTTCAGAGTTTATTTTCAACTCATTATAATTTCATAGTTTATTTGCATTTTAAGGTGTAGATTTTCTAATTCTTAAGGGATTAAGATATTTTGATACCAAATTTCTGAAATTTTCTCTAACTCTAACTATAATTATTAAAAATTGCAATTCAAACTTAAAACAAGTGAAAATACAAACAACTAACTGAGTTAATAGCTTAAATACCCGGAAATAGTATTTATCAATATTTGAGCTGAAATTGCGGCGAAACTAATCAGTTTGTAAAAGTTTGAAACAAAGTTGTTTATGTGAAAGGTAGATTGTTTATTTATACAATTTTTTTGCATCTCTTATGGTTTCAAAGTTTAATATTTTCACGTCTGGACCTCAGTTATTAGAATCCACACAAAAAATTCACGTTCTCTCATTTGTTTTTGAGCTATCTTTTCCACGATTTAACGGGCGGCAATATATGTTAAATTGAATTTAATGAACACGATTTGGAACAACTACAACAAAAATTTTTCTATGATCAATATTTTCAACCGTTACAAAACCGGGACTAAACTTAACATACTCTTGTAGGTATATATTTTATACCGGGTATAATAAATATTATATATTGAATCAATCAACACCCAATTTCTTTACAGAAATCATACTCTTTAACATTTTAAATTTAAATACAGTTTTAATATATATTTTTATTCATAATAGCGCTCTTAACTCGGGAAAATGCGTTAATCTTAGTTTCTGAGCAGCTTCATTTGAGATTTATAAAACTTGAAATATAAAACTTATTTCGATTTCAAATCGTACGTATCGTCCAGAAACAATATCAAGGTTAAAAGTAGTTTTGATATCTTTTATTGGTTGCTATGGGTGCATTAAAGTAATTTTTTGCAATGGAACATAATATTTTGTTAGTATCCGAAAATTGTTACCAGTTAGAATCAATGAAAGTTTTTCCAAGCAATTTTAAAGCAATAAATGGACAAAATTGGCCTTCTAGTGGGATTTTGCCTTTAAAGCAGTCGAAAAAAAACATTACAGAATTGTCGTACTACAAATGACCAGCCCTTCATTTTGAATAATGTTTCAAAACTATTATGTTCCAAAATTTACAAATTATACAATTATTAGTGTTAAAGCCGATCACGGCGAATTTTTCTGATATTTGATTACGTATAATAACGCTTGAAATTGCAGTGGAATTTTATGAATTTTTCATTAAAATTTGAAAGCTTTAAAGGAACAGTGTTGTTGAATTGATTTTAAAACAAACTGAAAATGCCTTTTGTTTTTCAAAAATATACTTTGGGCAAGTTGACCTAACCAATTTTTGTTATATAAAATCATTAACATAATCAAACACTTAATTAAAAAAAATTAAATTGCAAATTTTGTCCCAATTCCTAGAACAATTATTGGTATTTTATAAATACGTATTGCAAATACACAGTATCATCAGTATGAATTAGCTAATCGTAACTATCTCCGAGATACGGAATCAAAGATATGTTACTCGTTGCTAATTTGATGCGTGTCTTGACACTAATTCGCGATGATGACTACTCTTTAGTCGAAATACGTATTTATAAAATACAAATAATTATTCTAGAAATTTGAAATTTAATTTTTTTGATTTATGGGTTTTTAATTTTCATTTTATAAAAAAAAAGTGAAAATAACAACTAACTGTGTTAATTGCTTAAATACTGAATATAATGAATTTATGAAAAAAAATTTCAAGAAAAAGTGGTTTGTTTTTAAAAAAGGGACATTTTATGTTCTATCTCCTACGGTTTCGAAGATAGGCAGTTTTGCCCATTATGCCCAAACATGGTTCGATTTTGCCCATTCGAACTTGGCCTTAATTTTCAGCTCTAAAATACAAATTCAAAATTTCAACTCGCTATCTCTTTTCGTTTTTGAATTATCGTGTTCACAGGTTGGAACTAAACTTAATATACCCTGGTATATATTATATATCGGGTATAAAAAGATGTATAAATGTATATATACTTCAACATTATAACAACAAACTATTCGATTTTACTATTAATACCTAGAAATTGTTTTTGGCTTGTACGTCGATAAATACAAAATTTATTTTTTAATTCCTCATTTTTAATTTCCTTACTAAAATAGAATGTTAGACAAAGATTAACGCTAAAACTCCGAAAACGACTTTAATAATTTATGATCATTTTCTTCTATGAAACGATATCAATTAAATGGGTTAATAAATTCACAGTCCCAAAGAGTTGTATAATAACTCTTTTCATAGAGTCTTTTTATATATTTTATATGCTATTTTTCATATCTTTAAAGAACTATATTTGGTTTCAAAAAAAAATTGTGTATCATCTTATTTTAATGTTAAAAATGATGAGAATGTCCTGTTCTCTTAGAACAGGATAACCTATAGAACATGGCAAAAAACACTAAGATAGTGTTTTAAACGGTGGTAGGGTTTAAGGCTTACTATTAATTATGTTATAATGAAGATGTAATTTTTTTTAAATATTATTAAAACCAAAAACTAGAACAGGAGACTTAAATTTTAGAAATCAAAAAATATGTAATTAATTTTTTTAGAAGAATAATGAATCGTTTTTGATAATTGAGTTAAATTACTTTTAATGGGTCAGCCTCCTAAAAGACGTGAATATCTTTTACTTAATTTGTTAAGAGTAATGTGATAACCTGCGTCTCTTTGCATGTAGGATAACGAACGCTTATAATTCATTGAAAATACCAAAGCCACAAAATTTTTTAATTCAAAATCACCAGAAAATATACGTATAAACTTAGCTATTAAATATAGTTATTTCCCAGTATTGACTGATAGGTAATTTCATTACGTTGTCTATTCAAAGGTAGTCTATTTAATCGAGCTTATTTTCTAAGGTGAGATGTTATAAAAATTGTTTAACTGCGATTAAGAATACATTTGTAAACAACCGACTATTCTAACGAAAAGAAATATACAACAAAAAAACAACTAGATAAATTACCTGGAAAAAATTCACCTCAAATATTTTCACGAATAAACCACAACACTTTTCAAAAATTGACAATATTTGTTATTATCATACACAACTCACAGCTTTTTTACATTTTTGATTTACCAAAAAATTCACAAGAAAAGAACTTATTATTGCACCATTATGTCAAAAACACTCACTAAAAATCATTCGTAGTAAACGTACAATAATATTTGTGGTTTAAAATAAAACCGAATTTAATAGAACATAAATAAAAAGTTAAAAAATCTTTTACATAATTAATTGAAAACAAAATAAATTGGATTCACACTAATCACACTTGATTAAAAAAAAAAAGCCGACATGATAATTATATGTATTTAATTAAGTTCACACAACTTTTTTAACTCAAATAAAAAAGTGAGGTATGTTCAAACTAGTAAAATTACCTTCAATAAACAATTGACAATCGAACACGACATAATAACGCACAATAACACATTTCGTATATATAGATTGTATATCTTGTTTTTGATTAAATAACGTCCGTATATGAGAGACTCGACATTACATATTCGATGTTTTTTTTCTGATGATGAATATATAACGAGACATTCAACAACGAAAAACACCACAACACGTCACGAGACGGAATCACAGTTGATACTGTCGTGTCTATATGTGAAAGCACACGTTAACTATTTTACTCTTCTCGGTGGTAGTAGTGGAGAAAGCAAGCGTCGATTTACGTTAAGTGTCGACAAATGTCGTACGATTGTATTTGTGTATATGTATAATAATATTTTTCAAGCTGCTCATGCGCGCGCCAAATGAAAACCAAAAGAGCCCTTTTATTATACAACACTGGGTAGGTATTAATATTTTTGCATTACCT
The DNA here is from genome assembly GCA_963920215.1 of Nineta flava. Taxonomy (NCBI): domain Eukaryota; kingdom Metazoa; phylum Arthropoda; class Insecta; order Neuroptera; family Chrysopidae; genus Nineta; species Nineta flava. The sequence goes on from OY986040.1 coordinate 44,369,383, forward strand.
TTACGCTTGTTACCTAACGTCGCTAAATCATTATGTATATATGTATATAGTATACATAGAATTTAATGTATTGTTGGTTCTTTTGCCTGTGCCTCGATTCCCTTGCCATCACCATTCATACACGGAAAGAAAGTTTTTACTATATGCTAGACAAAATTTTATTTACTTGTCATATGTGGGATAATTTAGAATATTTTGCATTTAAACAAGATTTAAACATTTTTTTTAATACAGAAATTTTTTTCTTGTCCTACATAGTTTTCACTATTTGTAGTTGTGCAAAAATAAAAAATACATTCAATCATTTTTCTTACTTTATTAATACAGAACAACTATTATACTTACAACTGGGTAAGTTTGGAGTTTAATGTTATTATATTTTAGTGAATTTAAAGGAAATAGAGCTCTTGGTCTTGTTCCGATATCCAAATTTCGCAAAAATTTATTCGCCATAGGATGTAGATGTCGCCATTTGTAAAATTTATATACATATACATATAAATATATATATATATATATATATATATATATATATATATATATATATATATATATATATATATATATATATATATATGTATATATATATATACATATACATATATATATATATATATATATATATACATACATATACTTACATATATATACATACATATATATACATATATATATATATATATATATATATATATATATACAGACGACCCACAAGTCTCACCATATTATCTTTCCATCGTCAAATTGTGCTTTTCGGCGTCGAACATATGTTCATGTCCTCCAGTCTGGCGACATGATCAGTCTTTAGTTTTTTAATAGATACTGATACACCTTTTATTGCTTCCTGATGTCTGTGGATCTGATCTTTGATTTGTTTTTATGCTTAGCATGCTGTTTTAGGCTCCTTTGGCAAGTTTGAAAATTTTTAGATCTTTTTAAGTCCATGCAGACACCTGAAAGCCATACGTTAGGACTGGAAGCACGCAAGTATCCACAACTTTCCTTTTCAAATGAATTGGAATGTTGCTCTTTAATATATGTTTCAATGACCATTCTATTCATTGGTAATTCTCATTTGCAATACCCTTAATTAATTTGGAATCTTATTAGTCTTTGATTTACATATTTAGAGTCAATTATTAAGTTACAAAATGTACACTAAAATGTCATATTTTGTGCAAACTACACTAAACGGTAGAATGGAATTTTTTTATACTAATGCTAAAAAAACTACAGTTTCGTCATAAAATGAATAACAACATTCATTATACAGTTGCGTGAAATTACCGAATTTTTTAGCGGTGACAATTTATCTGACGGTCACAATTTTCATTTGATCAAAATGAAATACCATATCTGACATGATTTTCGTATTTGCAAGACCAATTTTATTAATACATGGCATAGGTCAAAGGAAAAAGGGGGCATAAAGGAAGAAGAAAACAGAAAATATGAAATATTTCTCTTAATATTAGAAGAATCGAAAAATGTATAAGGAATAAAGTTGTAGAAAATCATGTTTGCTACAATTCATTATCTAATAATTTGAATAATGAATTGTAGCAAACATGATTTTCTACAACTTTATATATATATATATTATATATATATATATATATATATATATATATATATATATATATATATATATATATATATATATATATATATATATATATATATTTATATCTTTTTTGTCCATGCAGACACCTGAGAGCCATACGTTAGGACTGGAAGCACGCAAGTATCCATAACTTTCCTTTTCAAGTGTATTGGAATGTTGCTCTTTAATATATGTTTCAATGTTATATATATATATATATATATATATTTGTCTGCATGGACAAAAAAGATCTAAAAATTTTCAAACTTGCCAAAGGAGCCTAAAACAGCATGTTAAGCATAAAAAGAAATCAAAGAATCAGATCTACAGACATCAGGAAGAAATAAAAGGTGTATCAGTATCTATTAAAAAACTAAAGTGGCAATGAGCTGATCATGTCGCCAGACTGGAGGACATGGACATTTGTTCGACGCCGAGAAGCACAATTTGGACCGCATATATTTAGTAACAGAGAAGGGGACGCCAGATAAGACGATGGGAAGATAATATGGTGAGACTTGTGGGTCGTCAATGGATAAGAGGTGAGACGTTTGCTCAGCAAGTGGGATGATTACAGGTTTTATTATTATTATTAATTGACCCTTACGTCGCAAAAAAAGGTACTTTCAGCGGTAGCTACTATACTATCTCATATCATTACTCTTACTATCTTATCGTTAAAAAATTAAAAATCCTAAATTAAAAAATAAAGAAATTTAAGATTAAAAACTCCAGGCTCTTATCCTAATTTTGTATTGAATGGGTCATTCCTTGACGAAAATCCATTATAATTATTAAATAAAACAAATATTTTCGTAAAGTTTTCGTAAATTCACTTTATTTGACTAGTTTCGGAACACAATTCCTTCTTCAGAAATAAACATGCAACGAATTTCATTTCTATTTCTGAAGAAACACAACTGTGCTCCAAATTTAGTCAAATAAAATGATTTTACGATAATTTCAAATATTTGTTTTATTTAATCATCTTATGCTAATGTTAACAATTTAAGAAGCAGCTACGTGGGTCTAGGCGACGACCAACAAAACATCTTTTACCTAGTTTTAGTACGTCATAAGTTCAAAAACATTATCTGACGTGAAAGTTACTTAGGTAGTTAGTTATCATAGGTAGCCAAATTTGTATAAGAATGTAACTAATTTCAAATAACTAATTTATAAAGTGTATGCCTTATTCATTCGGTTTTCGAAAACAAATTTCCATATAAAAGTTGCTACTATATTTCTAATGAACAATTTTTATCCGAAGCATTACTTCGAAAACCGAATCAATAAGGCACAAATCAATTATAAAATTTACAAAAATGTTAATTCTAGATACTGCGAATTAGAATACGTGCGATAGCTCGTTGAACTTGTTACGACGACTAGAAAAATGGACAAAAATTTCCAACACGCATATAAACAATTGCAAAAGTTATAGACAATTAAACCCCCAAACAAAAGGGGTCTAATTTTTTAAAAATTACTCAAAAACTATTGGTGCTAGAGGAATTTTACAAACAGATTCTTAAAGAGGAGGAAATTTCCAAAAAAAATTTGACTCCCGGAACTTTACCTCCATTGCTAATACTTTTTATTTAATGTTGGAAATAGAGTTCCGCGCGTTCCAAATATAGTTTGTTGAGCAAGATTATGATTTAAAAGAAAAAAAATTAACGGCACTGCGCTCGCCTCGCGGAACCCTAATTTCAACATTAAATAAAAGTATTAACAATAAAGGTAAAGTTCCAGAAGTCGATATTTTAATTCAGAAATTCCTCCTCTTTAAGAATGTGTTTGCAAAATGTCTCTAGCTCCAATATTTTTTGAGTAATTTCCAAAAAAGTAGACCCCTTTTCTTTGGAATCTTTAATTGTTTATAACTTTTGCAATTTCTTATGTGCGGGTTTGAAATTTCTGCACATTTTTCTAAACTATTCTTATCATAACGAGTTCAACGAGCTATAGCACGTATTTTAATTCGCAGTAGCAAGAATTAACACATTTTATAACTTGTTGACTAGACTATACTGTAACTACCTTAAACAGCGTATTTTTCTTTCGGACTCTTTTTTTCAAAGAAGATTTTTTCAGAGAATTCGTTGGCTAGTATCAAATGAAACATTTAAAATTCATTATTGCTATAATAAACGATGATGAATGAATGTAAAACATAGTTAGTGCCCCGTACTCACTAGCCACCCTCGTATACTGATAATATTCTTACATAAACATACCACCATCTGTGTGTAAGCAAGCAATCCCTTGGTTTTTGATGAACAGATAAAAACATTCAACATAAATATAACGGACTTCAAACAACCATAAGAGTACTCGTACTATACAGCCGTTTGGTTGAAACACTATCTAAATAATTATTTTATAATGATATACCTTTTTATGTCGGCGCCAATTCTAAATTTATAAAGAAATTTAAATCGTCGAATAAAAAGCAAATCTGTTCAATCATGAAAAATAATTTTTTGTTCTTAAGGATGTACGAGCACTGAAGCTTCAAAAAGATTAAGGCTTGATTTTTTGTTTACATGTACGTGAAGTGCATATAAATCAATTATTAAAGTTTCGGGGGGGGGGGGGGTTATATAGGGGACTTGAATTAATTATTTAATGTTAAAGTTCGAGTTTTAATGCATTGCTCTCATGGAGAAACCCATATTTTTACACATATTTTGAATTATTTTGAGAATTTTCACATGGAATAAAAAAAAAAGAAAAAAAACTACACAACAGGAGATAGAAATATTAATAAAGAGATTGATCCAATAAAAATCCAGTATGACGGACCTAAAAAACAGATATTTAAGAAAACAACTGAGATTTCGGGTAAATTCTATTTTTGTCGGCGGTAGCTTAATTACTCGAAATCTCAGGTTTTTTAGGTATGACGGGCCTAAATTAAATTTTAATTTTAACTTACCACAAAAAATAATAATCATTATTGTGGACTTTTATGAATGTTCTATATAAGATTTTGAAGAATTTTATAAATGGGCTATACATCAGCGCTCGTACATTGTTAAGAAAGTATTTTATGCACTTTAAATTATTTATGTAATATATACAGGGATATTATTAGTCTCAAGTATGTAACAGTTGAAAATATTCATTGCAGAAAAAAATTGGAGCACAGGTATTCATAAAATATTTTTATTATTCCATTTCATAATCGAAAACCCAAAAGAAATAATCGGTATACACATTTTTGGGTACTCAAAATTTTCGTGAACGTAACACTTTTCTTTTCACAATCTGCTATTTAGATTTGAATGAAATGTTTCCGTAAGTTGTGAAAATTTATCGGTTAGTTAACTGTCAACTTTGTAAATTACACAAGGCGGTAAACTTAATATTTTTTTGCAACTAATTTGTAAAATTATTAATCTAGAGCATGGAAGTGCGCAAGGCCGAGTTTAAGGGATTTTCGGCCTTCGTACTTACAGTGCTATTATTACAGAGAAGCGATACCGCAATTCATTAAATTATTATTATAATTTTGTTCATTATTTTAACATTATAAACCATATATCCATTTGATTCGTTGATATTTGTGAGCTTTCTGATTGGATGACACCTATGCTTTAAGATTTTATCATAAATGACCATATGTAAGTAAACTAAGTAGAAACATAAAAAAAAAATACAGACGAATTGAGAACCATCCTCCTTTTTGAAGTCAGGTTAAAAAGTTAAATAATATCATCTTAAACTACTGTCATATATAATAATACGAAACATCAATATTTTTTCCTTTTCTCTATAATATATAATGATAATTTATTTATTTAATTTATTAAATTATATTTAATTTCCTTAATAAAAATCAATGAAAAACATAGTCAAATACATAATATTTCGATCCTAATAAGCTGTGGAATTTTTAGCATAACAAAACGCGTATCGTTTTGTGCGAAGCCTTCGGCTTCGTAGATTTAAGCCTTTCAAAAAGATGTGATATCCGATCAAAAACATAAATGTAAGAGAGGGCCGAGTTTTCGAGAAAATCCTTAATGGAATAAATAGTTGCTTCTTAAAGAGTGATGATATGGAAGAAAAGACAGAGCTATTTACAAAGTAAATAGCTCTAGACTTCATATAACAGTTGCTCCCTAAAAAGTGATGCTATCCTATTAAAGATCCGAGCTATTTACAAAGTAAATAGCTCGGTAAACTATTTACCAAAAATATTAATGAGGGGTAAATTGATTAAATGTAAGAAAAAATTTGGTTGACATTTATTTCGTAAGTTTTCCCTTAGTATGTTTTTAAAATTTTATAAATCCTTTAAGTAAGGATTTTCCCGAAACCTCGGTCCTTTCTTATATTTATGTTTTTGATCGGATTAACATTATGAGCCAATTCATAATATTATTAATTAAAATTATGAACCTATTTGTAATAATTTTGAAAAGTTATATCGCTAAGTTGATAATGTTTTCCACTGCCTTAGAATAACTGAAACGGATCGTCAAGAAATTTAGTTGAGACAATTGGAGTGTTTTTATTCGGGTTTTGGATGTTACCTATGGAAAAAAAAAAAGTTAGAAACGTTGAAATTGGTGTTTATATATAATATTAAAGAGAACTCAAGGATTTTTCGAAATAAATTTCGATTTTTTGCTACAATTTCCTAGATAAAAATTTTTTTTATTTTATAAATACGTATTTCGACTACAAAGAAGTCATCATCAGTATGAATTAGCTAATTGTAATTATTCTCCGAGAAGATGTTACATGTTGCTAATTTGGTGACGGTCTACACACAGATTTTTGGTATGTGCACATCACAATTGTTGTTGATTGACATAACAATTTGGTTGGTAGGTTCTTAGAAAGTATAAATTGTGCACATACCAAAAATCTGTGTGCAGACCGTTACCAAATTAACAACAAGTAACAACTCCTCGGAAAATAATTACAATTAGCTAATTCACACTGATGATGACTGCTTTGTAGTCGAAATACGTATTTATAGAATACAAAAAATTTTGATTTGGAACTTGGGGCAACAAATGGAAATTTATTTGGTGTTTATACTTTTTATTGTAAATAAAAGTCAGTTGTATCAGTATTTTAGGAAATTAATCCCTTAAAGAGGTAAAATAGGGAACAAAAGTTTGTATGCGAGTGCGTCATTTTTTAAGTTAGAAACGTGGAAGTTGGTAGCTTTTTACATTTCAGAAAAGTCGGATGCTTCCTCAGATATTGCCGATGGGATTTCCCATCGGCAAAACGTCTAATAATATATAATATAATACAGCAATAAACCAAACTTCCTTCGTTTAGTCATTCTCATTCAGCTGTCAGCTTTTCTCATTCTATTGTCTAGGCTGTTTATACTATGGGTCACAAAAGTAGCAATAAGTTTTCAAAATTTTTTTACTTGTGATTTCTGCCTTGTTCATTTGATTTTTCGGTTTTAATTAAAAGTTTTTACTATATTTATAATGAACAACTTTTATTCATTATTTTATTCATAATATTTTAGAGACATTTTTTCGAAAACCGAATGAATATGGCACAAATCAATTTTAAGCTTTTGAAAATGAGGGCTCTTTTTGTGGCTTATGGTTTATTATTAGATAATGATTGTCCAGCCTATACATAAAAATTATTCAAAACAAGTCTTTAACAATTTATATATTTTACAATGCTCATAATAGGCCATAATATTGGCGGTTTAACATGACATAATTATTAGTGTTGCAGCGAGAGACGAGATAAACGAGACGAGACGAAAATTAGAATACTGATTTTCGATAAATATTCGAGAGACAACTGATGGTACTCTCTTTCAATCTCCAAAAATTTTTAATCTGTAAAAATCAAATATGTAATACTCCTATATGGTCGGTTGGTATAGGAAAGAATGTCCCAATATTAGAGTGCCGATTATATTGATTCTGAACATCCTCCGAGACACATTGTTCATGCTGCGCGTGCCTGCCCCTAATGTTGGGACAGCTTTCACTTATAGAAACTGTCCATTTAGGAGGTCCATAACTAGACGTATATGGTAAAAATGTACGAATCAGCTGTATGGTGAGAAAAATGACTCAAATATTCGGTAATTGTCAGTTATTGATTGCAGGAAAATTTTTTGAAGGGTCCTATATTAGAAGGGGCTATTATATTTAATTACTTTGAATTATTATTAAACATACCAACCGACCTGTAATACTTATTATTATACTTGGTATACAAAATATATTAGGATATATTAAGTTTAGTTCCGACTTCGTGACAATTCAAAATATTGATCGCAGAATAATAATTTTGTCCGTCAAAGTTGTCCGTCTGTCCAAACGTCAACACGATAACAGCTAAAAAGTTCTAGAGCTAAAAAGTATGGTCAAGTTCGTGATTGTAAAATCGGATCATGCTTGGTCAAATGGACAAAACTGCGTATCTTTGAAACCATAGAACAAAAATTTAAAGACAAAAAATGTTCCTTTTTAAAAATAAGCAACTTTTGTATGAAATTTTTTGTAAGACGATAGAAAACTTTTACAAGTCAATACAAGTGTTATATTTCATAATGCTATTTTCGTCTCGTCTCGACTCGCGCCGTCACTAATCGTCACACTATTTATACTAGTTGATCAGGAGAAATAGTTAAATAATAATTTTCTAACGCGACCTATGGTATACACTATCTACTGCCAAAGTGGAATTCTTTTTTGTAGTCAATTTGGTGCATAAAAAAATTTCATGCATATTCCCTATTGGTGTGACAATAAACAAAAACACCATGAAACCGATCTATGAACAGTATTTAATTACGACACGGTGTATTTAATTAAAAATTCGGTGACACAGCCGTTGGCGACATTTAAAATATAAACAAAACAAATTTTTATTATTATAACAGTAATGATATTTTAAATTCAATTTCATTTCGTCCAACGCTTTTTCAATTACTGACTTAATATTCTTTTATTTTTAAATGTTTTTGTTACTAAACAAATATTTTGAAAATAAATATTCTTTTTGAACTTTCTTTTTGATACAATTATTACAAGACCAATATAATATTCTATTTTAACTAAAATAGTATAAAATATTATAAAATTGTAAAGAAACCTACCTTAAAAAATTTCATTAATATTTATAATATCCCTCATTACAACATTAATTATTAATTCAATTTAATTAAAACAACAACAACAACAACAACATGAACATGTAGATGATTACTATTAATCTTTGTTTGTATCAAAACAATTTGTTAATTTCTTTTTATCTTTATTTGAGTGATTTATGATTGAAAATGTGAACATTAATTACATGTCTGTACATAAAGTAGTTAATATACGTATACTATGTAGGTACAATAGGCCACAAAAGTCGTGTTCATTTCTCAAAATTGTACAGTCATTTGGTGCTTTATTCATTCGGTTTTTGTGAAAATGTTTCGAATAAAAGTTGTTAGTATATTGATACCGAATAACTTTCATTCAAAACATTTTCCCAAAAACCGAATAAAAAAGGTACCAAAGGACTATACAATTTAAAAAAAGTACATAACTTTTCTGGACCATTGTACAGTTTATTTTCACTTACAGTATATTTATTTCATTTAACCGTATGAATTTTTATTCATAATATTTTATTTGCGTATCATCATGATATATTTATATAAATAAGCATGGATATGTTTTTAAGGATGCCAGGGAAGGTGCGTCAAAATAGTACGAAAGGAACGAAAATTCAGTACAATGTTCCTCTTTTATTGCTAAAGCTACTGAAAATACTTAGGATACAAAACGATTTACTAAGCCGTTTAAAATTTTATTTGATATATTTAAATAAATAAGCTTTATAAGTTCAGGGTAGTACATTTTTAAGCTTTGATTAAACCATTATAATCAAGGTACTAGATGTTTGTATATTTGTGAAAAGAATGACAGACGTTTGATTGAACATTTTCGTATGTATGGTTTCAAATGGGAGAGTATGAAAGTTAATGGTGTGAAAATATATATATTATGTGATCGAGCTGAAAGCCATTTGATAGAGGGCTGCCCGGGAACCTCAGGTACTGAAAAAGTTTACAGTTATACAGTGCCCAGGATATCCTAAGTATAACGGATCCTTCCTCAGTACAGCGAGTCGTAAAATACCTACGGTACACATATGATAAGAGGAAGGTACATTTGCACTAAATTGGTTCATGTTCCCTCAATAGAATATTATATTTTTTTTGCTTTTCCTTTACCTTTTTTGTATACTTGTTTTATTTATACACATTTCTTTCAAATTTAGTTAAATTTTGCATTTTTGTAACTTAAATGGTGTTCTGAAGTGATTTGTATCTGTTTTTTTTTTTTAGTTTTTTTTTTGTTTATGTACTGAATTGTTTATTTTTTTCTTCTTGTTAGCTAAAAATGTATGTTTTTCCAATTGGTTTATGTTAATAAATATTTAATAATAATAATAAATAAGCATAGGTATGTTTTTAAGGATGTGAGGAAGGTATGTCAAAATGGTACGAAAGGAACAAAAATTTAGGTCAATGTTTCTCTCTTAATGCTAAAGCTACTGTGAATACTTCAAAGCGATTTACTAAGCCGTTTTAAAGTAATTGCAATAAAAAAAACAATTTTACATGTGTTCCTGTGAATATTTCAATATTTGTTCACTCAATCATTAAATTCATTTCAATTACCACTAAAAAAGCTACGAAGCGTCCCAATTCTTCAAATTATATAGCTTGAACTCAAAATATATAATAGAAACAATTTTGCACAATTATATTAACCATTTACCATTATTCTTGAAGTTAAAATTAGAAATGCAAATTGAGATTTCTATAGACAACGAAACTCTCATTGTTTTAGAAAATGGAAACGATAATTAAAAGCTACAAAGAGATGTAAGATATCACCAAAAAAAAATTCTTATAATACATAAAACTAGGTAAGCTTATAATATCATATACCTTTGATCATGAACCATGTGCGTATAGCAGTTAATATTTATAAGATTTAAGGGAGTTCCACAATTTAAAAATTGACTGTTTGATGTTTGTTTTTTTAGTGTTTTATTTATAAAATTCTGTTTTATTTTTTATTTTTATGCTTTTTTTTAAATAAAAATATAGAGAAGGCAGGTGGGCCCCGGATTCGCACGGGTAAACAAATCTAAATGCCATTAATTGTTGTTATCCCTTTATTGTCTTCTCATTAAATTACCCAGGTGATAAAATGATTATTTTTTATATAGATTATACATTATTATATATGATACCTAATAAGTACATTTAAAAATCAACTTAATTATAATTTTCAATCTATTTTTAACATAAAAAACATTACTGTTGCTTAAATAGAAGATAGGTATATCGTGTCGCTGATTATTTTTTAACCGACTTCCAAAAGGAGGATGGTTCTCAATTCGTCTGTATTTTTTTAATGTGTGTTACCTCAGAACTCCGTCATTTATTAACCGATTTGGAATATTTTTTTTGTTTTAAGGAGTTTGATTTCCGATTGGTCCCATTGTCACCAAATCGCATTCTGATGAGGGGATCCCCTGGAAATCCTCATTTTATATGTGATCACGATCAGCGATTTCTGCGAAAATTTTTTGTTTGTTTGAAAGGGTATACTCATTCATAATGGAAAAATAAGATACTTTTTTTTAAATAAAAAAATTTTTGACAAAAAAAAAATTAGTAGGTCGTTTAGTAGGTCTACCCATATTCAGACAAATAAAATCAGTTATAGAACTTCAAAGTCACTAAAATGCGAGAAATAAAAAAATTTTGACAAAATGGAAAACCACCTTCAAAAATCAAATATTCTAAAACCAAAAATGCACTAAAAAGTAAAAAAATAATTGCGTATTCTTGTGTCAATTTTAGTTTAGCCTAAGCAAAAATTGTTAAATATACGTGTAGACTGCTTAGAAGACAATCAAATTATTAGAATATAATGTACAATTATTGTTATTTTTTGAGTCGGTGTCAGCCAAATTGAAAAAATATTGGCATGTTTATTTTCGAAAAAATATTTTATTTATTTAAATTTTAATGTTTCACATAAAATTTGGACACCGACTCCAAAAATAACGATAATTGTACATTATATTATCCTAATAATTTGATTGTCTTTTAAGCAGTCTACACATATATTTAAAAATTTTTGCTTAGGTGAACTAAAATTGACACAAGAATACGCAATTATTTTTTTACTTTTTAGTGCATTTTTGGTTTTAGAATATTTGGTTTATGACGTCGGTTTTTCATTTTGTCAAAATTTTGTTAATTTTAGATCTACTGATAGCTAATATTTTTGTAACACATTGTTTTCATGTATACCGAACCATTTGGTCATCGCACCTCGATAAAGCAGCTAAGCAACGCTTTTCCCCCCGCCTTGAGTTGCACATAATGAACTAAAAAATTATTCTTATCAAAATAAAATATAGTCTATATTATATATAGACTGTATGTATATGGATAGTTTAACTTGTAGTTAGTAGAAAAATTTTAAGAATTCATATTGTTAAGTATCTATTACTCTGAGTGGCCAAGCGGTTAAAGACGCTCTGCTCGGAACTGGTCGGATGCTGGTTCGATTCGATGCCGGTGAAAGTTTGTCAATTAAATTAATTTAAAAAAAAATTAATTAATGAGGCGTATAATTGACTAAACTTTCGGCGTATGGACTGTACGAAAGAAACCGGCTATACCTGTGAAGGTTTTCTGCAATTTCCCTTCACAGCGAACTCCAGATGACTATCGGCATAGTTTCTATCACGTCGGCTGCCCACGTCGCATAAGCTATCACTTTCTAGACTACATTCATATACCTTGTCCTTTAGGAGTCGGTAAAATAAGCACTAGAAAGGTCCACTTGCCAGGTTTAAACCTCCTTTTCATAACACCACTACCAGCTATTAGTAGCTGGCAGGCCCGTGTAAGCTTCACACTGAAATTGTGTCTAAACTTCGATTGGTTTTATAAGAAAAATTTGTATTTATTTAAAGATTTTCTCTATCTCGTACGGTTTTAAGCATCCCATGTGAACACTGATGCACGAGGAATTTTCAAAATCGGTTCAGAAGTTTCAGAGATAACCCCCTCTATTCAAACACGCAACATTTACCTCTTTATAATATTGGTATATATTTAATTTACTTCAAGTTTGTTATAACTTATATATTTAAAGTTATTTGTAATTAACGATTTTATTCTTCCTTATTATTACTTCTTCTTACTATCTTCATCCTACCAGTCCAAGTGGCCGAGCGGTCTAAGGCGTTATAACTGCGCAGTATGCCTACTTGGAAACTAGGAGGTTATGGGTTTGAATCCCGTCATCGGCAGTTTGTGAATTATTAAAGAAAAAATAAGGGGCGGTTAATAGATTAAACTGTCGCCGTATGGAGAAGAACGAAGCAACCGGCTATGCTTGAGAGGGTGTTCTGCATTTTCCTTCACGAACTCCAGATAAATATTGGCATAGTTCCTATAATAGTCGGCTGCAGCCGCATATCCTACCAATTCCTAGTCTATACACAAAAATTCCTTCCACTTTACTCACATCCTCACATCCTAAGGCATCACAATGGACCTTATAGTCGAAGTGTAGCCCGTCCAGGGCAGCCTCTACAATCTATCTATCCATCTATCTTCATCCTTCCTATTTTGAAGTTATGAAAGTACGACAATTTTTAAATGGTAAACCTTATAGAAGTACGCAGGGAAAATAGCGAAGGGTAGCTGTCCTTCCCTGAAAACTGTTTAAGTGTACAGTGTAAGTATAACTTCCTTGAAAATTGATTATCACTTTTCTCTTTCCTGTTTGCTAATCATAACAAATTTTCTATCTTCAAACTCCAATCTTCAGGACTATTGAAAAGTATGAAACAACCTGGAAATCAATCAGCATATCAATTACATATAACTTTTACTTATAACTTTTTGTGAAAGCCAGTGTCTGAGTTCTGAATAACATTATTTTTTACCCCCTCTGAAAAAGATTTGAGTATATCTTTGGTACGCCCTTTGCTTCTAGTATTTGACCTTGGAAGTGTAACAAAAAGGTTTCAAACAAATCCGGACAGTTTAATTACTAAAATGTAATAATGCACTGATATATTATTTGTGAGTTCGTTTACTGCTAGTCAGTACTAATACTATACAACAGATGAATAGATCTACCGCAATGATCATAATATGTGCAGCCAGCGATACAAAATAGTTTAACTTCGGCAAATGTTGATTTATGACGAAACCATTGTGTTTTCGAAAAAGTATTAAGAACATAGATAGATAAAACATAGATAAAGCTTGGGGTATAAAAAGTGTTGCACTTCCACCTTGTGACCCATTTTGCACCTCCTTCTACTTTAATCTAACGAGGTTCACTTCTTTCGCATTTTAGCAATAGCCAGGAGCTTGCTTATCAAGTTTTCCTGAAGGTTCATATATTCAAGATAAGATGCACCGACCATATTTGTATTTGCTGTGTTGCTGAGATTCTGCTGAGATTCGCAGTCAAATACAATGTGGCTTGATGTTTATTCCTCCTCGCTGCACTGTCTGCACATAATGGATTAATTGTAGAGTCCTATTGTGTGTAGGTAGTGGTTGCAGAGTGGACGATGAAGTCTGGCAAGTAGACTTTTCTAGACCTTTCTTACCGATCCTTAAAGGACAAGAAATTTGTTTGTAGATTAGAAATTGGTAGATTGACTTTGATAAGAACTATGCAAATATTCATCTTTTGTTCGTGTCCCTATGCCAAAAGTTTAGTCAATTAACTGTCCCATTAATTTTTTAGCGAATTTCCTCCAAAGTAAATGCAGCTATTGTTTTTGCACCAATGAATTTCGTAAAAATTTCTTCAAATGTCCATCGATCCTACCTATAAGATGTTAAAAATCACTATCGCTAAAATTTGTATATATATATATATATATATATATATTATATATATATATATATATATATATATATATATATATATATATATATATTTATATATATATATATGTATACATATATATATATATATACATATGTACTTTTTTAAAATGCCTGTGGACACTCTAGCGGTCACAGTTTTATTCCGATTAGAATGAAATTTGGTATTTGAGTCACTTTTGGTATTCTAAAGGTCAAGTTCGTAATGGGTAAAATCGGACGAGGGGAAAGGGGGTTTAGAGGGAGGGGAAAACACAAAATTTGACTATCTCTTAAGTTGTAGGTACTAAGTTTTATTGCAATTTTGTTTCTTATCATTTTTCTGTTACACTAATATTTACAGAAATATTTACAATTAAAGATTGAAAGTTAAAATTCTAAATATCTCTGCTCACATTAGAGTTTGGGAAAAATGATCAAGTAATGAATTGTAGCAAACTTGATTTTCTACACCTTTACTCCTATTTCTATTTTTCTAATATTAAGAGAGATATTTAATATGTTGTGTTTGTTTGACACAAATACATGAAATATATAAGCGTTATTTTGGCTATTAATAAATTTAATTTTTACCAAACCTAAAGTCATATCAGATATTATATTTCATTTTGATCACACTAAAATTATGACCGCTAGTGATTTATGTATTCTAAGGAAATTCGCTAAGTTGACGCAGCGGATGCGTAACGAGTTTTCTTTTAAATTAATTTAATTGACAAACTTCCACGGTCCACGGTTGCTGGAGAATCGCTCCAGCCACCTCCCAATTTCAAGCATAGCGGGCTGGTATTATGTGTGGGTAATTTAGCAGGTGATAATGCCCGGTTGTAAATTCGGCAACCTTTTAAAGTTTTATCCTCCTTCCAAGATTGAGTGTACCGATGGGCATCCTCGTGAGTGCATTTCGAAACAGAGATTTTGTTGCGGTTTTGTTTTCCCAGTGAACACGGTGTTTAAAGACTATACACTCGTTGATAATTTTTGCATTATGTTTTTGGAATTACTAAAATAAGTTATGGGCCTAAGAAAGGTAATCTGACTCCCTTGTTCGCTAAGGTAACTACTTTTTTTTTCCTTCGAAATAACTACGATCTAGTATTCAAATCAATATAAAGTTTTCCGTTTTGCCAGTTGTCCTCTAGTCTATCCCTCAGTCGATTAAAGTGGCAGGCAAGGGTATTGGAGTAGCTTGACTGTGCGAGAGAATAATGTTTTATTTATGGTTTATGCAACCGCTACGTAGGTTCTCTCGAATGCAAGCCAGAATGGCGTAGACTTATGCCTGAAAGACGGTGGCATATTTACCCAATAACAAAACTTGTTTGAATTTTTATATAAAAAAATTTTTGGTGGAATTGTTTTTTCAAAGATAGAATAAATTCAGCACAAATCGGCCGAAAACATTTGCAATACTTATAATCATACATTTATCATCATCTGACTGTACATGATATGTTAAGATTTAATTATTTTTTAACCCGACTTCAAAAAGGAGGATTGTTCTTAATTCGTCTGTATTTTTATTTATTTATTTATTTTTTTAATGTGTGTCCCCTCAGAACTCCGTCATTTATGAACCGATTTTGAATTTTTTTTTTGTTTCTAAGGGTTTGGTTTCCCATTGGTCCCATTGTCACCAAATCGCATTCTGATGAGGGGATCCTCGGGAAATATACTCATTCATAATGGGAAAATAAAAAAAATTTTTTAAAAAACTGACTTCAAAAAAATTTTTTACAAAAAAAAACCGACCCCAAAAAAAAAAATTTTTACAAAAAAAAAACAAATTGCTTGTAAAAAAAACTGAAAATCTGTTATAAAAAAATGCACTAAAAATTAGCTGGTCGTTTAGTAGGTCTACCCATATTTAGACAAATAAAATCAGTTATAGAACTAGAAAGTCACTAAAAAGCAAGAAATAAAACTTATTTTGACAAAATGGAAACCCGACTTCAAAAATCAAATATTCTATAACAAAAAATGCACTAAAAAGTAAAAAAATAATTGCATATTCTTGTGCCAATTTTAGTTCACCTAAGCAAAAATTTTTTAATATAAATAAATGTACAATTATTGTTATTTTTGGAGGCGGTGTCCAAAAATTATGTGAATTTCTCTATGCTGACACCGCCTCCAAAAATAACAATAATTGTACACATATATTTAAAAATTTTTGCTTAGGTGAACTAAAATTGGCACAAGAATATGCAATTATTTTTTTACTTTTTAGTGCATTTTTTGTTATAGAATATTTGATTTTTGAAGTCGGGTTTCCATTTTGTCCAAATAGGTTTTATTAGAATATATTATATTCATGTAAGATCATCCTCCAATGTAATATGCATGATCCATTTTATTTTACGGCCAACAATAGTTGGCTGTTGAGGTATGTGTTTTTAATATATTTTACGTATACAACAATGTAATTATATGAAGATATTCTGTACAAAAAGACATGTGGCTATTACAACTGAAGTAAATTAACAATGCTATAGTTAATACCTCAGTCATAAAGAGTCTCTGATGTTTTAACCTTTAATACCTGAGTCTGAAAAAGATGATTTGTGATATTTATAGAAAAATTACATAACAACAAATAACACGAATTTATTCGTTTCATATATGAGTATGTTACATATCCCGGTGCGGAGCTGGAAGTTTTGGTAAAAGTATTGGTGGTACCAGTCAAAGTGGCCGAGCGGTCTAAGGCGTTATGTCTTCACAGTATGCTTTCTGTTAAATAAATTTTTGGACAAATAATTTATTTATAAACTATAATACAGTGCCTAGCATTACCAGTCTCAGCTTCGACCGCGAAAAATGTAATTGCCAAGATCTTTTATTAACCAATGTTTAACAGTGATGTGTCAATCAGACACACTTTTATAATATTGAACAGTCACATCTTTGAAATTTTTAGTGAATAAAGTATTAATTTTTTTTGAAACTATTGGATCTTAATATCTAAGCTTTCCATCACTAGGCTTTCCACTGGAAGCAATGGAAATCTTATTCATTTCTTTCTTCATTTTTTCTATCGGTAGTTTTGCTGTCGCGTGGTACTACCCGTTATAAATCCCAATTGTTGTTATCCAAAATAGGCCTGGGCCTTATTCGCTCCAAACGCGACCGTGCTCAGCGCCATGCGTGATCAAAAGAAGAACTTCATGACCAATGTCAGTGTATAAAAACCATAGGCGTTTAACAGAAAGTTCCAGTTAATTTAGCTTTTACATGTTGTTTATTAAATTAAATTAATTATTTTTGTTAAACGCCTATGGTTTTTATATACTGACATTGGTCATGAAGTTGTTTTTTTGACCACGTATGGCACTGAGTATGGTTGCGCTCGAAGCGAATTAATTGTATTAAATTTAACCTTTTTGATAGATGATTTTTTATACATAAAAGGTCAGATAAATTAAAGTAAGCTTTTTGTATTCCATGCATACAAAAATAGTTTCTTAGTTCATTTGGCAAATTTATGTCCTTCTGTTACCAAAGTTCGAGATTTTTTCCCAAGACTCCAAATAAGACCCAGGGTGGTTTGTGATTGAAAGTATTAGTATTCCATGCACACACAAAAATTGTTACACAGGCGCTGTGACAACTTAGCGAATTTCCTTAGACTACACAAATCACTCTCTGGCGGTCACAATTTTAGTCTGATCAAAATGAAATGTCTTATATTATATGATTTTGGTAATTGCAAGGCCAATTTTATTATTAAATGACAAAGGTCAAGCGGAAATGGAGGGGCCATAGAAAATGAAGAAAATATGAAACACAAAATATCTCTCTTAATATTAAAACAATTTCTACCATTGACAATTTCTCTAATGACTCACAGAGATATTTAGAACTTACAATTTTAAATTGTAAATATTTCCGTAAATATTAATTTAACAGAAAAAAATGATAAGAAACAAAATTATAGTAAAACTAATTTTCTACAACTTTACTGCTTATTCTTATACCCCCTCACTCAAAACCCGCTTACCTTTTGGCCGTTATTGGCCATGAACGAACTTGGCCTTACGAATATCAAATTCAATTCACATACCCAATTTCATTTCAATCGATTAAAACTGTGACCGCTAGAGTTGCACATTTCCATATATATATATATATATATATATATATATATATATATATATATATATATTTATATAAATATATATATATATATATATATATATATATATATATATATATATATCGGTTGATATTTCATGAAAATTTTAGAGACCAATAGAGACCTCTCCATTTCCTTGAAGACGCAATTCGCTAAAACCAGTTTCTTAGTTCATTTAGTCATTTTGGTCAAAGTTTGGTTCTTATCAAAGTTCGAAATTTTTTCCCAGGACTCCAAATAAGACCTAGGGTGGTTTGTGATTTTTAAAAATATTTAGTAAACAATAAGTAGATAGTAACAAAGAAATGAGGACATTTTAATATATAATGCTAATTTTTTGCAGTTTGATTTTTAATAGATCTAATAATGAAGGACCAGGCAATTTTCGGCTGAATTGTTGTGCGAAGTACTGCGAAGAAAGTTCTTCTTTGTTGTGCGAAGAAAGTATTGTTTTTATTGAATATTTAGTGAATTACATAGATAACTTCGATTTGACAAACTTCTTTAATGGGCCGTATTGAGAGACCCTAATAAGGCCCAAAATCCAGGTTTTTAAAGTTATCATTTTTTCATGGAATCAAAAGAGATTCTGATGAATTTTCTCAAACATCGGATGCCTAAATAATCAATGTTTACTACATTTCTATATATTTTTTATGTAATTTTACGTTTTTATAGTCATATTGCAAAAAGTGGGCTTTATTAGGCACCAGTACCTTGGTAAAATATTTATGAGGGTATGACATGCATATCAAGACCTGTGTGCCCAATGCGGAATTTTCGCATAGGCCTACAAGGCCCCGCCCTAGGGGCCCAGCCAGCCTAGGGGTCCCAGTGGCGGAACCGTCATATAAGCTGAAAAGCCTGGTTGGCCTTATCAAAAAGTTTTATCGGACATATTAACTTAAAAGTTTTGAAACGATATTATTCGAGCTATTTAAAAGTTGGCAATCATACTTTTGCACTTGTCAACCAAAATGTCAAACAAAAAAAGGTCCGTAACTATAATGACATAGACTGCATTATTCTGATGTTTATTAAAGCAATTACAATCGATTGAAAATTATATATTCTGTACTAGTGCATTTAATTTGCTAAATTTCTAAAATGGCTTCGAGATGGGGGGCCCCAAATTCCAAGTGCCTAGGGACCTGGGTCTTTAAGTCCGGGTCTGTGTGTGGCATGTAAAGAAATTTTTTGTATAAGAAGAAAAATTACCATAATTGTCTCATATATCATAATTTGTTATTATTGCTTATAAATCATTCAATACTTTATTGTTAAGGTGTATTTTACTTGAATAATAATCATCATAATATAACAGTAACTAGTGATATTTATGTGATGGTATTACGTGCAAAGGATATTGTGGGTTATTTTGTGGTACAGCTCATCTATATACGTACAATATTATGATGATGTACAGGAGTTTATAATCCTTGTATTAAACTAGCATTTTACACCCATATATATATATATATATATATATATATATATATATATATATATATATATATATATATATATATATATATATATATATATACATATATATATATATATATACATATATATATATACATATCATATATCTAAAACTGACCATTTCGTCTTTTCTTAGATAAGTATCTACCTTTTTGGCATATACACATATATTTCGTTTAGAATGATAATGATGCCTTATAGTTATTAAATGTAAAAGGATATGGTAAACGCACAAAATTTATCATATATTTAACATTGCATGGTGACCTTAGGGATATTAAATTTAATCCAATCAATCAATTATCAATTAATTTTCCGATCCATTTATTCAATTCAATTTTTATAACCAATTTATATAGTTTATACACAACGATATTATAATATTAACTTAAGTTTAGTTTCGACTTTGTACAGGTTCTAAATACTGATCGCAGAAAATAATTTTTTGTAAAGTTGTTCATAAAGTGACCTAATTGGTTCATTTCTGCATGTCCATCTGTCTGTCTGATCGTGGACACGATAACTCAAACCGAAAATAGATAACGAGCTAAAATTTTGTATGTGTATTCTAGAGTTGTATAATATGTAACTAAGGTGATATGTAACTTTGGTGTATTAACAAAAAATTAAATACGTAAGCCCTGAAAGTAAATTTTTGTTCAAAATATCTTTATTATTTACACATACAAAATTTTTAATAGTAGGATGTACTATACATATAAACCTTTCGGAAAAAATTTTCTACATGATGGTGAAAACCGTTTCAAAATCCGTTGCGCGGTTTAGAAGGAGTTAGCGGATAAACATACAGACAGACGCAGAAGGCGATTCCCTTTATTTATTTATTTATTTCAAATATGTACAGAAATACTTGCAATTAAAATACAATACCCATAATCTGAATATTAAGAATATCATCATTTTGGGTTACTTGAACACCATACTTGATTTTTATACCCGGTATATAATACATACCAGGGTATATTGAGCTTAATTCCGACTTTGTAACGGCTGTCTGTGTGTCAACACGATAATTCGAAACGAAAAGAGATAGCGAGCTGTAAGGTTCGAGTCTACTGGGCGAAATCGGACAATGTTTGGGCAAAACTGTCTATCTTTGAAACCGTCGAGAAACCGAGATTGAACAAAAATTTAAAGAAAAAAAATGTTCCTATTTAAAAAACAAACAACTTTTGTTTGAAATTTTTTTTCATAAATTCAGTATATACCGGGTATTTAAGCAGTAAACTCATTTATTTGTTATTGTTACTTGTTGTACATAAATTTAAAACTGTACTGGCTCAAATAAGATTATAAATTTTAGATCGTACATGGATAATAGTGATTTAAGTTGTTATACTCAGTTGTTTTTTTATATAGACTTACATTGTTATTATTCACGAATATTATTATAACAATGGTACATAAATATATACCTAACTAATAAAATTGTTAACGTAAAAAGATTATGTAATTAATGAAATCCATACTAATCTGATCATATAATTGTCTTTATATACAAGAACGACTTAAACAAAAAATAAACAAAACAATATGACGTCTAATTCTGAGAAATAAACAAACTTATCAAAGAATCATACACAAGGAACAATTATTGTATGGACAATTGTTATATAATCATTTCTTTCAATTAAATTTAATTTTAACAAACAAGTATTTTATATCTATAATGCGCTTTTATAATTAATTACTTTTCCCAAGTATATCCTCTTCAATATTATTTACAATTCATGGCTTTGAAACACACACAACAAACACATATATATATATATATATATATATATATATATAGAAGCAACATTGGTCAGCAGAGGTCCAATATGGTAAGGCAGTGTGCACCAAAAAATTGATAGCAGACCTAGTGCCGTGGTGTACTAGAAAACATGACGAGGTGGATTATTATTTGACCCAGATTCTTAGTGGCCACTGATAGTTTGGCAGCTATCAGACTCTATTCTTTCAGAATCAGCAGAATCAGAAACCGTAAAAAATGTCGCTTTTTAAAAAATAAACTTTTGATAGAAATATAAATAATATCAAAGAGAACTGTTTCTGAATTTGTGTATTTTATAAATACGTATATCAACTACAAAGTAGTCTCACAGTATGACTCCTCGGAGAATAATTACAATTGGATAATTCATACTGTTGATGACTACTTTGTAGTGGAAATACGTATTTATAAAATACAAAAATTTTTGATTTTGGAAATTGGGACAAAATCGAAATTCAATTTTGACAGAAACTTTTTTACGTAACTTCAGGATGTACCGAGAATTTAAGCAATTAACTAGTTATTTTCATTTGCTTAAAATTAATTTATTTGTAGGTTCTAATTTATAAGATACTAGTGTTTTCCCGCAGCTTCGCCGCGTTAATAGACATTTTGTCAATCACAAAATCTATATATACCCACATTTCACCCTCTCTTAGGAGTAGTTTGAAAAAATAAATATGCAGACCTCAATCATTTGTTATCAAAAACATTCTTGCAAAGTTTCAACCAAATCGGACGTCGCAATAAAAAGTTTCATACAAAGTTCAGCCTCCCCCATTCCCCCCTTAAAATGTTAATTTTCAAAAATCCTTTCTTAGTTAACGTCTACTATCTATAAACTACCTACTTGCCAAATATCAGCTTCATGAAGACAATTTCTCCATATTATCTTTACAACCCCATTCCACCCCCTTTTAAGGGTAGTTACCAAAAACAAATATGCAAACTTCCGGGCCCCGTGTCGGGTTAGCGTGTTTTTGGGCCCCGCAGTAAAAGGCGTTCTATATATTTGAGATATAATATCAAAAATTATTGATATTAAAATTACTACAACTCCAGCTTTATCCAGACAGATTTGGATAATGCTAAGTTTAGACGGACAAAGCCCGAAATTAATCATATTTTATATTTCAAATCAACTGTATCCAAAAACGTTGGATACACCTAGCTTTATCCGGCTAAACTTACCATTTTCCAGAATTCGGGCTTTATCTGTCACATATATAATAGACAATCGGAACAGATTATCAATATAAAATCATAGTTGAAAAAACTTTCAAAATATTATACATACCAAACAAAAAAAAGCACAATAAAATTTTCGTCAGCCAATTTGGCATTGATGTTAAATGCATATTTTTTACGAGTAACAAAACATCTTTACAAACATGCCGAATGTTGAAAATATAAAAAAATTTATCTTCAGTTCATGATGATGATGATGATGATGATGATTATCATTGTTATGATTACGAAAGGTCACTGTTGTTAGTCGAAACTCTCATTATTATTATTATTGTATCTAGCCTTTATCCATGGGATGAATGTATAAAATTCAACAAGTTGGCTCTTATATTATAATATATACTCGTACTAGTAGCATGAATGCTGATTTCATTTTACACAAGGCATTCAGTAACAGTTTAACGCAACATATTAGTTACTATCATAAACCATTATATAATAATTCATTTGAATACATAGAGTGATATTTGTTGTGCTTGAAAGTTTTTAATTAATAAATAATAGTCCACAGTACACCAAGGTTTTTGTTGAATGATTAGTAACAGGTTAAATTTTTGTCAGTGGCTTCCTTTCGACGAGACGCCCAACTTTACTCTCGCGAAAATTCTCGATGATAGTGACTAGCGGAGCGCGTAAGAGAGTAACTTGTTTGTTTGACGATAGCAAATATTTTATCAGTAACAGTTTAGTCCAATCATTATAGGTTTTCAGTACCAAAAAAATGGAAACTTAAATTTCTCAACGTTCTGAAAAACATATTGAAAATCGAGAACGAGATCGCGATCACGTTAGTAAATATTCAAGGTCAACTAATTCGGTTTTTTGTGAATATCTCGCTTTCTATGACTCGGAGCTCATCGAGGTGATTACCAAAATTGAAGATGAACCATTTCCCACAATTCACAAGAAGCCCAATTCATTATTAACGTACAATGAACGGTTTACGGAATATAGGGCGACGAATATCTATGACCCTTGAGTGCGTAGTGTCCGTTACCACACCACTTTGTAAATTAAGGTTATTATCGAAAATAAAGATGATTAAATTTCCCACAAAAAAGTTTCTAGCCATTTTTTACGTACAACGAACTGTTTAGCAAAAAAACTGCACCGCTATAAAATCCGCAGTATCCGTTTACGCACCACTTACGAAGAATTTTTGCGAATATTTCGCTTTCCATGACTCGGAGACCAATAAGACAGACATTGAAATTCAAGATTATAAAATTTTACACAGAAAAGATTCTATTCATTTTTTACATACAACGAACCGTTTAGATAAAAAAAGAGAGCGCGCAGCTCAAATCCGGCAGAAGAGGTTCAAGGGGAACGGGTATTTTTCGGAAACTGTGTTTCGGGCATCGTTTTCGTCGTTTTACTCTTGAACCAAAAAGAAAATCTAATTTTACCGGTTTTTTTCGGTTTTTTTAATCAAAAATCTACACGTTTGACCCCTCACCCACACTCCCCACCTCACCTGAGACTTCTGCAAAATGCGGCTCTTGGTTTGACGATATCATGGGAAACTTTTGAGAAAAATTCACGACTATTTTTTATCAGTTCACTTTTATGTAGTTCACTCTTAGTCTATTATGTTCATTGGTTTTACTTATAATTTTAATATTTTAATAATTAATGATTTGATATGTATGATGGCTGGATCACTTATTCTGTATTTTTTTGTAAGAAAAATTCATTGAATAAATCCTAATTCTTATATATATATATATATATATATATATATATATATATATATATATATATATATGTATATATATATATATATGTATATATATATATATATATATATATATATATCTAAATTATATATATACCTATATATATATACATATGTATATATATATATTTTTTTTTTTTCTGAATGACATCATACGAAATATCCAATGACAGTTGGTTATTTTAATGACTAATTTTCATGACTTCCTAACGTTTTATAAAGTGCTAAAACTGTAACGTTAAAGTACAGCCGTTAGCAATTTTTTTTTTAAATATGCTAACGGCTAAGTAAACTAATAATTTACATTTACATATAATTTGGCATGCAACATGTGTAAAAATTAATATGTAAATCATTACCTTAAAAACCCTAAAAAAACCATTAAATGTTTCTAATACGATTTTCATAACTCATTTTGCACCTTTCATGACTTGAAAGCGTGGGATACATTATATCATTTTCAATTTATTATTATCAATCGTACTACGGTAACGATTTCATCAAAATTGACAGCATTTTTTTACTAGAGGATTGATAATTGACAGTCATAAAATTATAAGTAATTTAATAATGATAGTTATCAGTAATTAACTGAAAGTATATTAATTATATTCTATTTTGCGGTATCGTTTGCAAATGTACAAAACCTACAGATGATGTATGATTCCCAAATGTCCTCCAATTGGTATTCCTTTATGTAACTGTTCTTAAAATAGCTCTGAAACAATTACAGGGGTCTCTTCTATAAAAATCAAAGACAGTCTTCGATCACCGATTGTCGTTTATGATCTCCTATGTAAAAACTTTTAAGAAAATCATTATTATAATTTTAAGACTATTTATATATATATATATATATAAATAATAATGACAACAAAAGCAATATTCATTTTTAGCAAACTTCCTGAAAGGAAATAGAGCTGGTCTCGTACCAAAGTCAAAATTTCGCAAAAATTTCTTCAAATGTCCATCAATCATACCTAGTAGATGGATATACATATATATATATATATATATATATATATATATATATATATATATATATATTTATTTATTTATATATGTATGTATGTATGTATTTATATATGCATCTGTAATCGCTGTAGCGGTCACAGTTTTAATCCGATCGGAATAAAATTGTACGGTTGAGTTCGTTAATGAGCAATATCGGACAAGGAAAAAGGGGGTTTTAAAGGAAGGGGGAATAAAACATTTTGCTATCAGCTTCTTCTACTTCACAATATGACATTTTTGACTGAATAATAATTGAATATCAATTATGACGCGCTTAACAAAAAAAAACATCGCGTTTAACAAGCAGCAACAAAGGACTTTCTTAATCGTGGCCTGGCAGAATTTTGGTCAAGTATTAATGTGCCAGACCAATTCTATTCAAAAGAGGGATAAAAAACAAACATTTTGACGTTCAATTGTTTCTTATACCTTATATAGAAAATTTATTATTGCAAAAACTATTTTGAGGGTGGTCTGGCAAACAGTTGTGTCAAGAATAGAGGTGCCAGACTTAAATTTTTATATTCTGCTGACTAAAACTCCTTCGAATAGTAAAACATTGTACTTATGTCTTATACATCAATTTTACAAAAAATTAGGAAAAAAAATTTAGTCAAAAAAAACAATTGGTCATGTTACAGATCGCCAGACCGTTGGCTCATTATTTGTCTAATATCCAAAAAGTAATAAAGTCCACTTTTGTACTTATTCTGGATCACCACCCTTTAACACGCCTCGCCAATCTTGATATTGTAACGTTTTCTTAAAAAACTGAAACTCATTATGATTAGCAGATGAAAATAAAATTCTAAGCAATAAATATTTTTTAAACAGTCGTTTAAAATTTAATTTAAAAAAATGTTAAAAATACATTCATATAAAAATATAATTCTATATTTATTTTACAAAAAAGGCTTTCCTCGCATATAACAGTCTAAAACAATAACTTTTATATTATGATAATCAAAATACATACAAACACCCTTTCATGTTGATTTTATGATTCATTGTAATAAAATAGTGATGCGTTTATATATTACAGAGTGTTTCATCCCCTAAATAAATGTGTGACAAATTACTATTTCGATAGTAGTGTGTATACTGTACCAAAAATTCGGCGAGAATCATTGACATCAATCTCTTCATAGATATTAGAAACATGAAAACTATTACATAATTTTGTACATTTAGAAATTTTTTTTTCTAAAAATATCTAATTACACTTCTTGGAAGCTGAGCATCAATTTTATCACTGGCATTGTATGTAATTATTTCTTTATAGTTAAAATTAAAGTTGACTTTTTACATGTGTATCCGTATATTGAGTTTTGACAGAACCATAACTTAAAATGAAAAACACGAGATGGCGCAGTACTTTACTAGCGTATTGTTTAAACAATTATTAGAAGATCACTAAATATATAAATAAATAGTAATAAATAATAGTCATAATAAATAATAGTCAATAAATAAATGGTAATAGTCGTATAAATCGTAAACAGTATAGTGATACAAAAAAAATAATAACCAAAAAAATAGGAAATCTACAAGAAAGGTTATTATCATTTTTGGCATACAGTAACGGGCTTCTCTATTGATTGTACTGAATGTATATTTCTGTTTAGTTGGGGCGAGTTTGTTCGAGAACACGCTGTACTGTTACAGATAAAGTTGGTACATATAGGTACGCGTATCATGACCGTGTGTGTAATTTTGAAATGAGTCATATTCATTTATCAAAAACATATGTTTGTTTTTATTTTATTAAAATAAAATTATGAATAATAATTTAATGTTTGTTAATATAAAACACATACGTTATTGTTTTTTTTTTTTATAAACGATGGTTGTTTAAAATTTCATAACACTAATACAAATATTGTTGTCGATTTTCATGAATTTAAATGATGTTTATACGAAAAATAATATTTTATGAAGTGAATAGTATATGATTTAAAAAACTCTAAATTTGTATTTTGTTATTTTATGCAACGCTATTAAAAACCTTTTTTCTAATACTTTTGGATTTCGAGATTTCTCAGGCCACAGTAATTAATATACTTCTTAAATCTTCCCACCTGAAAATTGTCTATGGCCAAGCTTTTGATTTTATTTCATCGACGTACAAACATCTCAAGTACAATCAGTTGATTTGCTATTTTTATTACTCAGAAAGCCCATCTCGATTACTGGGACTTTGCGCAGAGCGCAGGGATTGCAACAGGCCAAGTTGTGCATAACCACAGCTAGGCCATTCGATCATGCTCGATTGAAACTAACTAGAACACAGTTGAGAATGGTGGTGGGATTCTTGACAGGACACTGTCGATTGAACTACCACCTTCATAACCTGGGCATCTTTGAAGATCCCACTTGTAGGGCCTATATGTAGGACGATGAAACCTCCACACATGTCATTTGTACCTGTTGAAACCTGCAGGTTATCAGGCATAGAATGATTGGGTCCAACACCCTGGATCCATCAATATTGGGAGCAATCCTGGCGGAGAAGCTGTGCGCTTTCTATGCGGCGTCTGGCTACGACAGAATCCTATAGCCTCATCTGCTTAAAATAGCACCTATTAACCAGAGACGTCTCGCATTCGGGTTACGGGTTATTCTCAAGGAGGGCACAGAGGACCCCTTGTTCTAGGTGCTAGGGACCGATTTGCGGTACCCCTCTAATGTATTATTATTATTATTCATTGCTCAGAGGCAGTTTTCAGCGTAACGCAGAAAAGAATATATTTTATCCCCCTCCTTTACACTACTGCTGCCAAGTTCTGTTATAATCCCATTTACTAAATTGTTAGAAATTACGACACCAAGGTTTTCATGCCTACAAAGGTCCACTTTTTGCAAAATAACAATAAAAACGTAAAATTGCGTAGTATACAAATATAAGTAGACATTTAGTAAACATTGATTATTTATGCATCCGATATTTGAAAAAAATCATCAGAATTTATTATGTTTCCAAGGAAAAATGATATGTTAAAAACCTTTTTTTGGAGCCTTATTATGAACCGGTACTCTCAAGAAGGCCCATAACAAAACTTTGTCAAATCAAAGATCAAATCAAACTTATCAATATTAACACTAAATAATCATACTAAAATAAATATTTTCTTATTAAATATTCATATACTTCACACAACAATTCAGATGAAAATAGGTTGGGCTTTATAAGATCTATTAAAAATACAAACTGCCATAAAACAAAAATTATCATTTATTTTAAAATATCCTGATTTCACTGTTACTGTCTACTTATTAATCACAAACCACCCTGGACCATATTTGGAGTCTTAGGAAAAAATCTGGTAACAGAAGGTGCTAAAATAACTAAATGAACTATGCAACTGTTTTTGTTTGCATGGAATATAGAAAGCTTACTTTAATATATCTGACCGGATATTTATAAAACATGCTATAAAGCTTAAATGTTTTAATGCATTTTTATTAAAGAGAAAATTTATTGAAATAAATAAATAAAAAGGGTAAATTTCATATTCTTAATAAGGGTTCTTTGGATACAATCAAGTAGGCCTTATTACGAGCAGTTAGAAGCGATGTTAGTAATATCGTTATAAACAAATGAAGAAATAAATCTATAAAAATCGACTTGCTTTCAATGATGAAGAGCTAATAGATTATAATCCTCATAGTAAAAACAAAAAATTCCCATAGTAAATATCAAAAAGTTGATTAATCAGTATTATATTATACAGAGTGTCTTATTGATACATCAGTGATAAACACGGGTTTGCTGTCCAAACGAAAATATATTTGACTGAAAGTATTGTTGCATTTTTGTTTATTGATGTTTCTGTTCATATGTTAGATATTTCGAATTAACTCAATAATTACATTAACGTCTTTTCATAACTGGTCTTTATTAGGAGCCAGGCCATGATTTGTGACAGTCCGTTAATGGTTATGTATGGCAAAAAAACATTGATAAAAATATTCCAAATCAAAAGTTAAAAAATTAAATATTGAGAAAAAAATACGCGTAAAAAAACGCTACGAAGTATACCACTAAAATGTTTATCAACAACTATTATCTATATTGTTACCTTTACACGCAAGGTATAGGCAAGGATAGATCTATAAAAATTATTTATCACATATTCAAACTGTGGGATCTAAACAGTGTGTAAAATTGGTATTAAAAGCGGTAATATATAGTTTACATTAGTCGAGTTACTCGGCCGAGTAAATGTGTTACATTACATTTTATATACTACTTGAACACTACTTAAACAAACAGTAAGATTCTGTCTGAGAGACAAAGCACCTTTTTAGGAAGACTCACAAAGTCAGTGAACTAACAATATTTGAACAAAATGTTGTCATCTTTTAACATCAAATACTTCTATAATAATATTATATATACATTAAATAAAACAGAAAATTTATTGAAATGTTTATTTTTATACTTTACTTTTAGCATTCCGTATTTTTATTTCGAATGATATCTAAGTTGGATACAAGTTAGTGAACAGTGACACATCTTAAATATATTGTCTTTAGTACTTTACTACTGAGAGAGCTGCGATATACCTAACTCCACAATTTCAAACGGATGTAGACTTAGAAAAAACGTTACGTGGAAGCTGCATCAACTCAGTGAACTTCCAGAAGCTAAAAACTCTATAGGCATCACAATTTTGGTTCGATCAAAATGTAATTTTATGACTATATGCTTTGGGTATTTAAAAGTTCGCTAATACGTGGAAAATAGTAAACACAAAATATAGAAAATCTCTGTTAATATAAGAAAAAATTGAAAAATGTTAAGTAAAATTGCTGCAATTTAAAAAATAAAAATTTAAAATTTTTTGTTGCTGCAACCACCCCACACACACTGCAACAAGCTAGTTGCTGTTCAATGTTGCTGCAACCATGTTCTGTGTCTATTTGGGCCTTAAGGTCCATTGTGATGCCTAAGGATGTGAGAATGTGAGTGGAGTGGAAGGAATTTGTGAGTAGACTAGGAATTGGTAGGATATGCGGCTGCAGCCGACTATGATTGGAACTATGCCGATAATCATCTGGAGTTCGTGAAGGAAACTGTAGAAAACCTTCTCAAGCATAGCCTGTTACTTCGTTCTTGTCCATACGCCGACAGTTTAGTCAATCAACCGCCCCCTTTTTTTATAATCTCCATAACCTCCCAATTTCCAAGTATTGCATACTGCGCAGACATGACGCCTTAGACCGCTCGGCTACTTGACTGGTATATATATATATATATATATATATATATATATATATATATATATATATATATATATATATATATATATATATATATAAATGCTTGTTGATGTAAGGGTTTAAGACCCAACGACCAAATTCCAACTATATATGAGTATGAATAGTGTTAAGAAATCAACGGCCATCCTTAGTAAATATGAAAAACAAGGCTTAATATAAATAAATCCACGCCCTACTAAAATTTACGGTTTTATTAAAATACACAAGGATTTGGCACCCATAAGACCTGTAGTATTTTACATTGGATGCCCTGCTTATAAAATAGCCAAGTTTCTTAACAATTCTTTAAGAAATGAGTTGAAATACATGAGCACTTCAAACATCAAAAAACTCCTTAAGGGCAGAAATATTCATGAAAATTTTGAAGAAAGTGTTTCCGTGAGGCTACTCAACATATCAAATTTTGATACCGATATGTTTTTGTGGATATTATTAACAATTTAAAGTAAAAAATTCAATCTACTTTGGAGAAAGAGTTGAATAAGTTCCAAAACCAACCAAAACCAACTTGAGTTCAATATTTATCGAAAACCAACACACACCGCCACCACCAACATCCCAATGGATTCCCTACATCCAATGCACCAAAAATACCAACTTTTCATAAAGATTATTAAAATAATCAAAGAGAACTCTAGGTTCTTTAAAAATTACATTTCAAATTTTTCTCCAATTTCTAGATAATTTTTTTGTATTTTATAAATACGTATTTCGACTACAATGTATTCATCATCAGTATCAAATAGCTAATCGTAACTCTCTCTAGGATATGTATATCGTCACTATCAACTTTTCTAATATCATTGTGAGACACGCACCAAATTAGCAACGAGAAACATATCTCTGACTCCATATCCCAGAGATAGTTACGATTAGCTAGTTAATACTGATGATTTCTACATTGGAGTCGAAATACGTATTTATAAAATACAAATAAATGTTCTAGGAATTGGGGCAAAATTTGAAATGTAATATCAACTTATCAGTCAATGGTCAACCGAGCCATAACAATTTCCCTATCGGAATGCGACTACACTGAAGAAATAAAATTCATAAAATTTATCGCATGGAACAATGGTTACGATAACATGACAATCGAAAAAATAATCAATTCGCAAGAACAACAAATTAACTAACGAACTCAAATGTTTTAAAACAATAACCTATTTTGGTGAATCGTCCTAAATATTAGGTAACACATACTTCGGAATCAAGGAATTAACGTAGCCTTTAAACCTCCAATAAAATTGAAAAATTTGTTGCTCAACAATAAAGATAAAATTGTCAACAAATCGAGAGTATACAGACTATCATGTGGAGACTGTCCTGGAGTTTATATAGGACAGACAGACAGAAGTTTCGAAATACGGAGAAGTAAGCACTTGAGGTCATTTCGATTGAATAAGACAGACTTGTCATATGCGAACCACCTCTTGGCATTGAAGCATACATCAAGCAGAAATATGGATTACTTCACATCGCAAATAAGGAATCAAGATTGAATATTTTGGAAAAAATGGAGATATACAAACAAAAAATACAAGATCCACAAAATCTCCTAAATGACCAATTAAAAATTGATTCTATAAAAAACAAACAAACAAAAAAAAATACAGACGAATTGAGAACCATCCTCCTTTTTGAAGTCGGGTTAAAAAATAACTTTTTACTGTACAAATTTTATATTCATTCAATTCATTTATTCAATTCATATATGTTTTTTAAACAGATGATATTTGCATAAGATTAAATAATTGTTGATTTTATAGATGGTCAATATTTTTGTTTTTTAATTTAGGTATTTATTTATTTTTTGTTTTAAATGTATTACTTATTGATCGTCTTTGACAACAAATAAAACCTGTTTTTATAAAAAAAAATTTTTAATTTTACACATATTTTTAAGTTTTTATTTGTAAATTATATTATTTTCTCTTGTAAAACTGAATATAAATAGCCTGAATTATGTGGTACATCTCACAGTGTCAGAATGCTTGAATAACGCGAAACATGTCACAAAAAACTTTAGATAAAAAAAAAAAAACAAGTGAAAATTACAACTAACTGAGTTAATTGCTTAAATACCCGGTATTTCTGAATTTATGTAAAAAAGTTAATAACAAAAGTGGTTTATTTTTAAAAAAGGAACATTTTTTATCATAACATTATTGTTCTATCTTTTATGCCTTCAAAGATGGGCAGTTTTACCCATTTTGCCTAGACAAGGTCCCATTTTGCCCATTCACAAATTTGAAAAGAGCAAACTTACTTCTAGAGCAAACTTACTTGTTTGCTCTAGAACATAAATACAAAATTTCAGCTCGTTATCTCTTTTCGTTTTGGAGCTATCGTGTTTACATACGGACGGACAGGCCGACATGCAGACACGGCCGAATTAGGCCATTTTATTAATCAATATTTTCAAGCGATCAATATTTTAAAGCGTTACAAAGTCGGGACTAAACTTAATATACCTTGTATGTTTACATATACCGGGTATAAAAATAGTATGTATGGATGTTGTACACATGTTAACATTCATGCCTTCATTCGCCTATCAATTGTATGTCATTTTCAACTTTGAGGACAAATTATGAGAAAACTATTGAGTTTATGAAACAAAATTTCAAACAAAAGTTGTTTTTATTAAAGAGAAGAAGATTTTTTGTAAATAAATTTCTTTTCTATCTCTTACGGTTTCAAACATATAAATTTCCCCCCTGGTGAGGGGAAACACTTTCCGATTTTGCTCCTTAACGAACTTGACCTTACTTTTTTGCTCTAGAACACACAAAGAATCGTAATCTCTTTTCATTCTTGAGTTATCGTGTTCACAGACATTTTCAAGCGTTACAAAGTCGGGACTAAACTTAATATACCTTGTATATTTACATATACAGGGTACAATTATACCAGTAGAAAAACGCAAAAAGAATTTGAAAAAGAAATTTTATTTCACAATCCTAAGGTTGATCGGACACATGAATAGGTAAAATCGGCAATGTATAGATAAAAATCTGAATTTTTGATATCACATACGTTTGAAATCTGACGAAGGGTTTTCATGTAAATAATCATTAAAAATTGGAATTAACATGATGTGAATGCAATAGCAAATGTTGAATGAACGCATACATTTTCGATGATGCTGCTCCACCTTCTATAGATTAAAAAGTAAAAAACTTCTACTTTTATAAATTAAATCTCGTGCATGACGTTAAAATTAAAAAATAATAATTTGACAAAAAGTTTTGTAAATATCTTAATTAAAAAGATAAAAACTTCACGTTCGTCAAATCGTCAAAATAATTCGTCAAAATACGATTATTTATTATTTTTAGTAATTTAATAATTACATAAATCCGATTACTAGTGATGTTAGATGCTATCTAAATTTAAATAATTAATTTACAGATTAAAATTTTTAATTGCTGATAAAAAGAGTGTTTCTGTTTATTATTAAATGTACTGTACTGTCCGGTCAACCTTAAGAATGAATTTCTACAAATTGAGACTCGATACGATACATACGCCCATATTAAACAAAATTTGTATAGTTTTATTAAAATTTTAGGAATACTTCAAAATGTTTATCAAATGTTATGAAGTAGGTTGAAATTTTAAATTTTATACGAGACACAGATCGGGTAAATTAGAACATGGCTTAACCGACATTGTTATCTTATTGAAGTATCTTTCTCATCTAATTTATGTTAAATTGAAATAATTTGATAGACGCCAGCGTCTATCAAATTATGTAGTTTTCTACATACATAAATAGATACCATTTATTATGCACGATCTTTTTACTTTCTCATTTACAAAGTAATGAAAGTTATGTGATCCAATTTTATGAATTTTTATAAACATGTTTTCAAGTTTTCTTCAAAATTAGTCCAGTAAAACTAGACACTTGGCAAAGAACACATTTTTTTCGAACTAAAAAATTAGAAGACTTTCGATCAAGCTTTATTTTTGGGCGAACCTTTATTTTTAATTGCACTTTTTTGACGGAGGAACTTCGGTGGGAAAAATTATGTCTATAGAAATTGCACCTTAATAAATAGAGCGTGAATTTATATAGGTATTTCCGATAAATAAAAAAAACTTGTATAGGGAGATTTGAAAAAGAGATACATCAGTCATGCAGATGATACTTTTTACGATATAGCTAAGGACATCAAAATAAAGATCTTCCGGCTTGGTCGAATTATAATTCTAATTTTTTCGGACTAGATATGAAATTGCTATATATAGAACAATGTATATTAAAGCAAATGAAACTATTTATGTAAAGTTTAAATTTCACGTCAGTTTAAATAGACTACTTCATAGAGAGAAGATATATTACTTTCTTTTTTTTTTAATTTTAAACTCAATGTTAAAGTGTTTAAAAAAATATTTTGTTAATAATGGCGTAAGTATGTGAATGAAAGAGTTTGTTTCAAAAACAAATCATTTCAAACTTAGAGCGTGAATCATGGTACGAACATTTCCCTTGGTGAAAATATTTTCTCTTTTATTTCTCTTTTGGTGGGTGGAGTCATCGAGATAAGTATAAATCTTCGATATATCGCATTATTTTGCTGTGCCTTATCGATCGGAGCCGTATCATAATCATCGTCATTAGACTTCAAAACATTTGAGAAATGCTTTTTTTACCCTACTAGTTGTTCTTAATGATTGGTCATCTCACTATCATCTTGCCTTTTAAAGGCCTAAGTTGGGTAT
Source organism: Nineta flava (assembly GCA_963920215.1). Classification (NCBI taxonomy): domain Eukaryota; kingdom Metazoa; phylum Arthropoda; class Insecta; order Neuroptera; family Chrysopidae; genus Nineta; species Nineta flava. The sequence goes on from OY986040.1 coordinate 44,405,370, forward strand.
GGAAGTTTTGCACTATAACTTTTTTGCCACTGCATATAGTTGCCTTAGATCATATCGGTTGCTTCTGGTCCTTTTTGAGCTACTTCAAAATACAAATTTCTCTAATCCTCTCTGGATTTTTTTTTATTTTCTTGTTCACGTTATAAGAGTATTTTCTGTCTCCATAAAGCTATTGTTTAGGGTCGATGGACATGTTCGTAAAATCTGTTTTTAGGTATAACCACAATAGCTTTATTATATAAAAAAAATTTTGACAATGAAAAAAATAGAAACCCGACTTCAAAAATCAAATATTCTAAAACAAAAAATGCACTAAAATGTAAACAAATAATGTAAACAATAATTAAAACATATTCTTGTGCCAATTTTAGTGACTTTGAAGTTCTATAACTGATTTTATTTGTCTAAATATGGGTAGACCTACTAAACGACCTACTAACTTTTAGGGCATTTTTTTATAACACATTTTTTTTTACGTTTTTTTTTTTTTTTTAAATTTTTAGTGCATTTTTTATAACAGATTTTCAGTTTTTTTACATGCATTTTGTTTTTTTTTTTGTAAAAATTTTTTTTTTTTGGGGTCGGTTTTTTTTGTAAAAAATTTTTTTGAAGTCGGTTTTTAAAAAAAATTTCTTATTTTCCCATTATGAATGAGTATATCCTTTCAAAAAAAAAAAAATTTCGCAGAGATCGGTTATCACATATAAAATGAGGATTTTCCTCGATTTCCCGGGGAGCCGTTCATCAGAATGCGAATTGGTACCAATGGGACCAATGGGAAACCAAACCCTTTGAAACAAAAAAAAAATTCAAAGTCGGTTCATAAATAACGGAGTTCTGAGGTAACACACATAAAAAAAAAAAAATACAGACGAATTGAGAACCATCCTCCTTTTTGAAGTCGGGTTAAAAAGTCAGTTTTATCAACGTTTTTTAAAATTCATCCTCTAAGGAGGTTTAATAAGGAACGAAACTTTGGACGGGAAGTAGGCCATTTTTTAAGTTAAAACGTGGAAATTGGTATTTAGGCTTTTTTTTTGCATTTGAGAAAAGTCGGGCGGCTGATGGGAAGCTGCCGATGGGAAATAGAATAATTATAAAATATGAAAAATAAAAATAAAAATAAAAATCCAAAATAAATTTTTCAAGGCGTAGACAAAAAATTGGCTTAGAAATGACCAATTAGTTCACGAAATACATATCCATTGATTTATGCATAAGAATTAATAACAAAATTTGTCTTCTTTATAGCGTATATTTTTTCATTTCAAGTTAGTTGCATTTTTTAAATGTAATGCTGCATGAAGTATTATTACAATATCAATCACATAACTTATATTCGGAATGAAACAAAAGTGTTTTATCACCTTGTCTATAGCTTTACCCGCAATAAATACATAAAAATTCTCATTTATATGCAAATTCAAAACAGATGTAATAATTATTATAGTTGCAAAAACTCTTGTAACAAATTATAAAAATAACGCTAACCAGGAAGGGTACATAATATAGGGGTAACATTTATTTCAATATAAAAGGTCAAACGAAATTATTACAGGTAGTTATGTTGCAATTAATTTCAAAAACATGAGTCAGTTGTTTAAATGGAATATGTTATTCATTTGCAGTATAATGAATCATTATGAAAATTAGTAATAACAGTTTTTTTTATTCGTAATAGTTTTTCAACGTTTCTGTTATAAATTACTGAAGTAGTTTATTGTATTTCTTTTTATAAATTATTTGCTGTTTATTGGTTTTTATATTATTAAACTCGATACATATTTATTATTAAATGTAAAACACTGTTGTGATGAAAATTATTAAGAATAATTTTTGGACCTCACACATTTTTCTAAAATTAAAGGTCTAAGTATTACGAAAAATATTTAGTTTGAAGAATATTTTTCTCCTTGGAGGAAGGAGTTTTTCTTATATAACTAACCGAAAATAATAAGATCAAGTTTCGATTTAATTTTTTGTTTGCCTTTAAAACTAAAGTTATTTTATTTTTAAATGGAAAAAATTAAAAATCAAATACCTTATTTATTTTATTATTATAAAATCAGATATAATTTATTTACGATAAAAAAAAGTACGAATAAAAACAAGTATGATTTTGAAAAGTATAATTTGTTAAATAACTTGCAAGTTCAATTATGAATCAATTATTTAAATGTTGTAAAATTGTATTGAAATTTTAAATTGGCACTGGCCGTGTGCGATAAGTGGATATTAAAATATCAAACAAGAGGGGTGTCATACTGGTTCGATTCCTGGCGGCCCATTATAATTTTGAATAAGTTTTATAAATAATCAAAACGCCCGAATGCGCCTATGGTTGTTCAGAAACTAAATTGTTCGAGAAACGTCTATATAAAAATATATTTTCAAAAATATTTTCAAAAAATCATGTTCTAGAAAGGTCTATGACGGGTATAAATGCCACAGCCATAGCTAATTCAAAATCAGTTTTAAAAGTGACATTGTATCAATTAAGATCGAGTCTAAATTTGGCATTTGTTCGTGTATTATCATCAGTTTAAAAAAAAGCAATGGTTCGATTAAGTCGGTTTAAAGTAAACCATTGTTGGATAAAAATAATCAAAGTTATAAATAAAAAATAAAAAAAAGTTTAATTCTATTTTTTTTTATAAATCTTATAAAGTCAGATTTGATTTTCATAAAGTTTTTTTTTTGTTTTATTTAATTTTTTTTCAAAAGTGCGTGTTAATTCAATAAAACTTTTACAAACATTTTGTTTTTTTGAGTGTCGAGTATCGGAATCTGTTGCAGGTTCGACAGCGCTCCTTTTAAGGCTAAAGAGAGCCAAGATACCGCGATAACACTATCACACGAATAGTTCTAATAATAATAATTTGGGTCATCTACACATCTCACTGTGGTAGCGATTTAGTCCATAAATTCTTAAAAACGAATTTAAGCCAATTTTCTTTCATTAGAGAATTTAGTAATTGTGGTTGTACACATCCCCACAAAAGTGGTGGCAATTTAAAAAATTTTGTAATTGATTTTGTCCTATTCATTTGGTTTTCGAAAAACTGCTTCAAATAAAAGTTCTTCATTATAAATATACATATAACCTTTAGACACATTTTCCCAAAAACCAAATTAACAGACACACATGAACTATGAAATTTTGAAAAATGAGCACGACTTTTGTGTTCTATTGTACCGATGAAATGATTTCACAAACGATGAATATACATACATATACACACCTTATATATGTCGCAGATGGATTTCGAATCCGCTGTTTTACCAAAGCGCTAGTTAATTTAAATAACAACTTCGTTATGTAAAACAACTGAACGACCTTCAGCTGGATTGTAATTGCGATTCGTTTTACAAAACTGCTGCCCACTTTTAGACGTAATGCAGTATAGATTATTAATAGCTTAGCGTTTTGATATTATAGAACGTCTTTTAGTGCGGGGCCCAAAAACACGCAAAACCCGACCAACTCGGGGTATGACCGACCAAGTGAAAGATTGTAGTACTCTGTTTTAATATTTACATTATTTAATTTCAATAATTTTTGACACTATAACTCAAATATATAGAACGTGTTTTAGTGCGGGGCCCAAAAACACGCAAACCCGACCAACTCGGGGTACGACCGATGAAGTGAAAGATTGTAGTACTCGGTTGCAATAGTTACCTTATTTAATTTCAATATTTTTTGACACTATATCTAAAATATATAGAACTTGTTAGGAAAAAGGCCCGTATACAATAATTCTAAGCTATGAATTTAAGACTTAAATAATATAGACTGCTAGGTAGTATAAATATTATTAATAATAATAATAATAAGAATATATACTAAAATCTACAATCTGACGTTTCATTTCACGCTGTTTTACATAACGTCTAATCGTTGACCCGCTGCACGGATAAACGCTAAACGTTTAAGCAATATTACTTATGATTGTTTCCTCTTAGAAATTAGCTTTTATATAACTGCTACGTGACGAAATTTGTTTTCCATTTGAGGGGGAGGGGTGGCTGTGATAGTCTTGTAAAACGTTTTATTTTTCCATTTTTTTCTAATTGGTTTTATTTTGTAGTCGTTATTAATATAATAAAACAACGACCAATATTTGCTTAATATTTATAAAATATGTAACCATTATAATTAACCATCTATGTTCAGGAATTTTGAGGAATGAATGATATAAATATTAAGGCACAGTTTTAAGTATTAACTTTAAAAAAACTATCAATTTGAGCTACCATGGGTTGTACAATCGGCTGCAAAAGTCGCGCTATCATTTCAAAATTGTATGATTGATTTATGCCATATTTATTCGGTTTTCTGTAAAATGTTTCGAATATAAATTGTAAGTATATTTATAAACCACTATTACATGAAGCATTTTTTTCAATGCCGAATAAATACATCACAAATCAATTATAAAATTTGGAAATGATAGCGTGACTTTTGTAGCAATAAGTACCGATCTGTTATATATAGAGTTCCCTATCCCCTTTTGGGATATTGGAGACCACTCTTCTCCAGGCTGTTTTGTTTTCTACGGTTTTGGTGATTTCCCTCAGATCCATTCTAGCCCAGGTTTTTAAATTGTCCATCCAGTCAGGTCTTCGCCTGCCCACTGCTATTTTTGCCCATCAGTGTTGTCTTTAAAATGCCATACTTTTCCGACCGCATGAAATGACCAAAGTAGCTCAATTTCCTCCTTTTTATAATTTTGGTAAGTTCAGGCAATTGTCCAATGATTTTAAGTACACGACTATTAGACGTGTAGGCGTTCCACGAGATTCTCAAGATGCGACGGTACCACCATATTTCGAAGGTGTCGATAGTTTTTATAATAGTAGTTGTTAAAGCCCAAGATTCGCCTGCATACAGAAAAACTGACCAAATACACACTTAAAAAACCGCACACGTAAAACATTTTTTAATTTTGAGTTTGTTAAGATTTTATTTAGTTTAAGGAATGCACTCTTAGCCTGTCCTATTCTGGTTTCAATTTCCGCTGTATGGCCACCATTATGATGAAATATCTTCCTCAAATACCTAAATGCACTTGTTTTAATGCACGCTCGTTTAATTTGATTTTTATTTTATCACTGACTTTTTTTCGCTAAAAGGTCATTACTTTGGTTTTTTTTCAGTTTATATTTAGATTCCACTTCTCGCTGCTTTTAACTACGCTGTTCACTAGGATCTGTGGATCTGACGGGCTTTCAGCCAATAGGAATGTACCGATTTGTTACACTGGATATAAAAGACACTTACAAGAAATATACGGCGATCGTTCTAAAAATGACGGTAGCAAATTGTATGTGGGCTCATAAACCTATTTTGTTTATATTTTTTCAAACTGGCGATATTAAACGGCTTCTCATATTGCCCCTACATGATCCTTCTTGTAGTTCCAAACAACTTTTCTTTTCGGATTCTGAAACCGATACAGTAATAGCATTACCAATTACTACATAAGTAATACGTTTTGTAAGCAAAGTACAAAATAACCTGTGTACCTATGTATTTATTAACAGCTCTTCGTTTGCTTGACAGGTACTTAATTAGGAATTTATTCTTGCGGGACAAAAAAGAATGAGTTACTTTTTTCTGGCACAGATTCTAAAGGAGGTGAAACCTTACTTACATTTTGACAGAAAACTTTACTTGTGATAATTTTTTACATTGTACTATTCTTTAAAGAAAACACATAAATACATAAACATTGGCGCTCGTAGACCATATTTTGGTTTGTTTAGAGTGAAAGGCTTTGTTCGTAAAAGGGCAAAATGGATTATTGAGAAAGAGTGACTAAGACGTAGGATAAAACAAATTATCGTAGGTTAAAAAATTAATTATAAAAAATAAGCAGCTAGGGCTGGGTTGCATCAATGTGACTTGAGGTTTAAGTGTAACATTAAAAGATAAGTACGTTGCATCGAGGATATAAGTTGGGTTAAGTTATAAGTTATAATTGGATTAACTTGTAATTTAGTTAAATAGCATATCAAGCTTCACTTAAATGACACTTAAAATTGTTTTGTGTCAAAAACTATATTTGTAGGGTTGCCACCTCAATATTATGAAAAGTCGGGAGAAAAATATACATTGTGTCGATCTTGTCATGGAGATCTGGAGGTCTATATATTATTTAGTAAACTGGGCAGTGGAGTATTTACCGGGTAGGCTAGCTGCCCGTAGTAGGGTAGGTAGCTGCTTAGAGAGGTAAATTTTGATCGTTTACACTAAATATACCGTTAATTGGGTGATCAAAAATATAATTTTTCATTTGAAAGCGTATAAGTCTGATACATTCTCGAATTGTTGAAAAAATTTTTTTATAGTATCCTATTTTTGTGTGTCAATATTTCGAAGATATATCGGAAGTCGGGTGATTAACCTTTGAAATGGGAAGTCGGCACAAACTGTACGATTTCGGGAGTCTCCCGACGAAATCTGGAGAGATGGCAACCCTATATATTTGTATAGCTCAATTTGAGATTTTCAAAATGATCATGGACTTTGATGATGTCTTCGAAGATTAATGACAACGTCTGCTCGTAAATCGTACGAGTTTGAATTATTTGAATTTTTGACATGAATCGTTTGGCTATATCATGATTATTGTTTTAGATTCTTCATCTTTACTTTTCTTTTATTCAATTATTTTTGTGTGCTCAAATACAATAACAAGTAGCGCCAGTATTTCATCTTTAATTTTACCAAAACTTTAATTTGGTGATTCAATATTATTATATCTAAAATAATTATACTTTGTTTGGACAAAAAGTCAGTTTTAAACAAATTATAAAATAAAACAGCTAAGACGAAGTATAGTGTCAGAATAGTTTCACCGTGAAAAAACAAAAGATCCTAGATATCCCACACTTGCTTAAGTTTCTTGAAAATATAATCGGTGCATCAGAAATAATATTTCCGTGTTACTTAGACTAACTTAGTTAAGTATATTGTTTATGGAACATCGATGCAACCCAGCCAAAGTGAAATAACAACGTGATTTATCTGAATTGGCGTAATTTAAATTTCCAAAACTTTTATTTGAATCCTTATTTTCACGGATAGTTTTAAAGCCATTTTGATAAATTAAATAATGTATGAATCAACACCTTTTTTCCTTCAAGTGTTTGTCGAAATCTATAAACATGCCAAAATCTACATAACCTATCTATGGATTTGCTTATCCGATTTACATACAATTTTGATGCATTCAATAATTTTATTCGTAGCAACATTTTTCTACGATTTACCAATCTGAATGTTTGGTTATTGAATAATCTGAGGTGGTAACATTGGTGGCCATAGTTATTTTCAAGTGAAGGAATATCATCCCTAAGCTACGTGCCTGTTCCCCTAATCACTTACCAGCCAAGTAGCCGAGCGGTCTAAGGCGTCATGTCTGCGCAGTATGCAGTACTTGGAAACTGGGACGTTATGGGTACGAATCCCGACATCGGCAGTTTGTCAATTATAAAAAAAAAAGGGGCGGTTGATTGACTAAACTGTCGGCGTATGGACAAGAACGAAGTAACCGGCTATGATTGAGAAGGATTTCTGCAGTTTTCTTCACGAGCTCCAGATGAATATCGGCATAGTTCCTACCATAGTCGGCTGCAGCCGCATATCCTACCGATTCCTCTATACACAATAATTCCTTCGACTCCATTCCTATCAATTCCTAGTCTACTCACAAATTCCTTCCACTCCATTCCTACCAATTCCTAGTCTACTCACAAATTCCTTCCACTCCTCTCACATCCTCACATCCTAAGGCATCACAATGGACCTTATGGTCGAAGTGTAACCCGCCCAGGCCAGCCATTTCAATCTACTTCTCTACGTGCCTGCTTCTTGCTTGGCTGATCTGAGGTGGTAACATTGGTGGCCATGGTTATTTTCAAGAGAAGGAATGTCATCCCTAAGCTACGCGCCTGTTTCTTGCTTGGCTGTCTGGCCAGTGTGTACGAATGTATCTATGAATGAGTATGAATTTTCGATATGTTTGTCCAATGTTTGTTTATATATAGTATATTACGTCCCTAGGCCAGAAAGTTGGATTTCCTGGCGTATGTGATGTGATGGCCGAGGCGAAGCCGAGGCAATTATATCACATACGTCAGGGCATCCAACTTTTTGGCCGTGGGTCGTATACTATTTTTCTTGCTCCATGTACGCCGAATGTACGCGCTTTCTGGCCGCATTTTACGAATAATTGCTATGTTATAAAAACAATTGCTATGGTAACGGCCAGAAAGTAAAAGCGCACTGCAGCTCGAGAAGGCCATGAAAATCGTTCATTCTGGCGTAAAATGCGGCCAGAAAGCGCGTACATTCGGTGGGTGGAGCAAGAAAATAATATTTATTTAACAATACGCAAAATATATACTTTATGTACATTGTACAATATAAATACACGTCTGTTATACATATATTATTATTATACACAGGTTGGTACACATAAAGTTGGTTGCACCACTTTGGCGGTCAGTAAAATGGGTAGACAATAAATTTAATTGACGTAGCTATAACATGCAAGAGGCGGATGACACGCCCTTTCACCTTCACAGAATGACCATTCAGAACCAGATTAAGCTATCTAGCCTTCGGCTCAACCGAAATGAAAGAAAATGAGGTAAATCAAACAGAGTGGACAACTGGAGCTCTGTCCTGTCATTCGAAAAGAAGGCGGGTAGGTTCGATAACGAACACAGAGCTAGAGGAAACGAATCAGTTGTGGTAGAGAATAGAAGAGAATGACAGGGTGGGTTTCTAAAGATTGGTAAAAACAGGTCTAGAAACGTCTACTTGTCAGGCTTCGGCCTCCCACCTACTAAAATTACTAACACCACAGCTTAACATAAATTAAATACTTTTTATTTTACACCAGCATATTATTATATAGTTTTATAAACAATTTTAAAAAAATGGCAGAGATATGAGTCGTTAAGTTGTTAAGTCGTTAAGTCGTTAAGTCTTTTGAAAATCCTGGCCAGTGATTATTTTCTCTGGCAAACATCATCGGATTAATTAAAACAAAAAGTGTTTTCTTATTTAAAATGGCTATACCTAAATGTGGAATGGGTAAAACGTTACAAAGATTTTTTGGGAGAAATGTCAAAGCTGTTCGAAAAAACAAAACTTGAGTTTTAAAAATTAATAAAAAACAAGTTATGTAACAACTAACTGAGTTAATTGTTTGAATACCCAGTGTAAACTGAGTGTATGGGAAAATTTTTCAACAAAAGTTGTTTATTTTAAAAAGGAGATTTTTTGTTCTTAAATTTTTGTTATTCTCTTACGGTTGCAATACTTTTTAGACCCCAAGACCCCTAATCTATCTATCTGTCTACGGTTTCAAAGATAGACAGTTTTGCCCATTTTGACCAAACATTGTCCGATTTTGCCCATTAATGACTTTAACCTTAATTTGTTTTTGCTCTAGAACACTCAAACACAATTTCAGCTTATTATCTCTTTTTGTTCTTGAATTATCGTGTACACGGACAGACAGATGGGCGGACACGCGGATATGGAAGAATTAGGACATTTTATGAACACATATGCCAAACATCCATGCCTACGATCACCGTTTTTATACCTTGTAAATACATATACTGGATATAATAAGTGAAAATAACAACTGACTAAGGTAATTGCTTAAATGCTCGGTATATTCTGAATTTATGTACAAAAGTAGTTTAGTTTTAAAAAAGGAACATTTTTTGTCTTTATATTTTTGTTATATCTTTTATGGTTTCAAAGATGGGTAGTTTTGCCCATTTTACCCAAACATGGTCCAATGTTACACATTCACGAACTTACCTTTTTGCTCTAGAACACTCACACTAAAATTTCAGTTCGTTATCTCTTTTACTTTTTGAGTAATCCACGGACAGACGCACATGCAAAAATGGCCGAGTAAGGCCATTTTTTTAACACCTGTGGCAAGCATTTATGTCTGCGATCAATATTTTCAAGCGTTACAAATTCGGGACTAAACTTAATATACCGTTGTATATTTACATTTACCAGGTATAAAAATGAATGCAGCATCCAAAAAAAAATTTCCTGCTACATTTACATGATTATATTATAGAAAGAATATGTGTTGCAAAATTTTATCAAAATTGGTTGAGTAAATCTCGAGATTGCTCATCAGTTTGCAAAAGTGGCCACGAGATAAATTAGAAAGAAAAATTATCACGTCAACATTTTAAAACCAAATGATACCTTTAGTCCTAAAACAAAATATCTTAAATCTATATGTCAATATATTAATCTACGGAACATGAGGTCTAATCTGGACCTCATGTTCCGTACATGACGTCCAGAAATACACGTGGCGATTTTTCCTCTACTGCATTACAAAGCAAACTGATTCTACTGCATTACAAAGCAAACTGATTCTACAACGTTTACTCGAACCTATTCAATCCCAATGCTTACTTCAAATTGCTATAACTTGAATTATCCGCTATAACTTGAATAATATGAATTTGAATATAGCTAAATACTTAAAATAGTTGCGACATATTTATTTATTTGTGTATACTTAAGCGTCAACAATAAATATATATGAATAATAACTTCGACAGTAATAATACTGTCAAAATAAAATATTAAGAATGGTATGAAAAAGTTGGCTATTACGTCACAGTCGTCTTTGGTGTAGCGGAAGCACGCTTGACTAGATATCCAGAGGCTCGAGGTTCGATTCCTGGTTGACGAGTTAATTTTTTCATATCAGTATTTAACTTAAAATAGTCTTAAAAGTATAAATCCAGCTAGAAAAAAAAATTCGGATAATTTCGAACCCGCAGACTAAATACTTTTAATTTGCAGGCCATCCCTCTCTTTGTACTCCCACGAAAACGTTTTTCATAAAAGACTTATTTGAATACAAATGAGGTAAATAACAGTTGTTGAATCATATATCAAACATGTCATATTACGGTCAAAGTACTCTTTTTGGAAAAACTGTTATTTTCATTTTTTTAAAGCAAATGGCAAATAAATTAAGTTTTGATTTCAGTAATAATTGCATCGTAAAATTGATGTATGATATAAATGTTGTGCAACATAAACGCTGCACTACATAGACAACTTCCTACATAGATAACGTCATAATATATATACGAATGAGTCTGTAAGACGACTGTTTTCAGATAGGTTCAAGTTTTCTCTTTAATGGACTGTTTTGAGAAAAATAAATTAAAACTGGGTTGTTGGTCGATACATGTACAAGAATGTCTTTACAAATTTTTTATTGTTCTTTTTTAAACTAACGTCTATTTATCATTGTTGCCTTTCGGCTATATTACACCAACGGAATAGACTAGTGTTTACTTAATATGACATTTAATTAAAATGTCTGAACTAAATTTCAAAATTTGCCCCAATTACTAAGCTAATTATTTGTATTTTATAAATACGAATTTCGAATAAAAAGTATAATCATCAGTATGAATTAGCTAATCTTACGTAACTCTCCAGGATATGGAATCGAAGATATCTCACTTGTTAATAATTTTGTGTGTATCTTACAAATAATTAAAGATTTTATGTGATTATCGTTATATAACTGCCAGACAGGAACGTATATTAAAACGAGTACCGGCTAGAACTAAATTATAACTCGGTTATAAATCTATGAAATTACTTTAAAACAGATCAGAAGAAGAAGCTATGAAATGATCGAAATATCAAAAATTAACCATCTTCTTTGCAATTGACTACCATGCTCACTGTCTTAAAAAATATTTACAGGCTAAACAGGAAAGGATTCTCCATTTTGTGTATTCTTGTTTAGTGGGATTTTTGAGACATTCTGTACAAGTATTATAGCTATTATATATTCTCTTATATACCCAATATATGAATAATAACAACAGACAACTGACCACAAATGCCTTTAGCAAATATTACTGTATGTGTTTCATTGTACAGTAACTAAATAAATGAATACCAATAGATGTGGATATATATATATATCCACACATATATATATATAAATATATATATATATATATATATATATATATATATATATATATATATATATATACATATATATATATATATATATATATATATATATATATATATATATATGTGTGTGTGTGTATGAATGCATGTATGTATAAAATAAATATTTGGTACTCTATGTAATACGTTTTTGATGCAATATTGTCCAGATATATGACTTATAGTCACTTGATAAGAATATCGTGGCTCATTTAACGAATTAATAACTATATGAAAATAGACAATGTAACAAGAGTAAGATACTGTTGCCTAACATGACCTGGCTCTTAATAAAGCCCAGTCATAAAAAATCGTAAATTAATTTCCAACATAAAAACAGAAACGTCAATAGACAAAAATATAACAACTCTTTTAATTGAATGTGTTTTCGTTTGGGCAACAAACCCGTGTATACCAGTGATGTATCAATGAGACCCTCTTTTTATAATATTGAATACAATCACTTCTTTGAAAATTTTGATGAATAAAGTAGTCATTTGTTTTGTTTTTACTATTGGATCTTAATATCTAAGCTTTCCATCATTAGTAGCTATGGGAATCTTATTGATTTCTTTCTTCATTTGTTTTTTATCGGTAGTTTTGATGTCACGCGGTATTGCCCGTAATTGATGGGTTCCAAAAAGTCCCTGGCATTATTAAGATTATTAAATTTAAGGTTTTTTGATGTGAAACGTTTATTGCTGCCATGTGAAATTTTCTCGCCACGCGATCAGTAGGTTATACATAGGTGATATTATATAAAACAAATCCGTTTAAAAAATGCTCATAGATGGCGGTACATATACAGGTTCAAAAATTATTTAATTTTTTTTAATCAAATTCATATGTATTTTTTAAGTAAAGAATTATTTTCTGCTTTTAATTTTTTTCCAAACATCATCAAACATCTGTAATAACTACAAATTATAGAAACATACATGCGTATACTCGTATTGAACACTCGACCACAAAAGTTAAAGTTATTTTTTTAAATTTTATATTTGATTTTTGTTTTTGTGGGTTTTCGAAAAAAAGTTGTTACTATATTATTTTCTAATGAACAACTTTTATAGCATGTTTTTGATAAACGAATCAATAAGGCACAAATCAATTATAAAATCTTTTTAAAAAAATTACATTAACTTGTGTGGTCCAAAGAACCAAAGTGTAGAATGTGTTAGAGTGAAAGGAAAAATAAGAATCCAATTGCTTAAAACCGAATTCTAGAATAATTAGTTAAACACAATTTAGAATTTAATCTAATCATTATTTTTTCTGATAAAATATGTCTGAATGTGTTTGTTGATACTGATGTAACAACATACATATAGTTACCTAAATAACAGAGGGCATACGTAGTGATTCCGCAAAGGTAACTAAATATAAAATTATATTGACATTTAGTAGCGAGTCCACTACAAATGCACGCGTTTACTGATAATCAATATGTACAGAAGGTTTGTGTAATTATCGCACGTAGTTGTAGCATTTAATTTTATCTATTAAATTTTGAATTGTACACAAAAATAATAGTCTTTGTAGTTGGGGAGAAAAAAACTATAGATAAATTTCAAATACGTCAGCGGACTGTACGTTTTTTATCAAATTATTATTACAAAATTAAAATTTGTCCCAACAAACACGAAAAAAAGAACAATAAATTAATCGGGGTACAATACCTTATTTGTGAATAGGTTGCATTGGTTATCCTTCAAGTAAAAACCCGAAATTCGGGGATATGGAACCATTAATGTAGAAAAACAGTTATTGTTCGTTTTGTTATATAAGTAAAAATAACTTTACATAATAATTATATCAATTAAATTTATAAACTACTTTTAAAATTATACACAATCTCGCTTCCGAGAGCAAAAATTATATGTTGATAATTGACGTAACTGAATTCCTTGGAAACAAAATCAGAAGTATCCAAAAAAAATAACTGACCGCACTTATTTCATATATGGACTAACTATCTCATGTTATAAAAATGGCCCGATTTTTGGTATACTAGAGCCATCTAAGTGTACAGCAGAAATAAATGAACTATGAATATATTAAGTCATATATATATTAAGCGCTAAATATGAAACTTTCATATAAATAAATATTGAAGATTGAAACTTTTATTTTGTGCAAAAATAAAACAAATGAATGTATCATAATAAATTTGTCAACGTTATTTGATTTTATGATTCAGAAATATTTGCCAAATTCGTTTGATTTTCATAATTAAATAGTACGTGAAAATGTTTTTTTCTTTTTTAATAAAATTATTAAAATAATTAATTGAAAATTTTCAATAAACATGAGACAATGTGTATTTTGTAAAGTACAAGATACGAAAGTAGAGGATATATCATTTTTGAAGTAAGTACTACATAATTATTATAAATAGAATTATTGTTATAATTATTAAAGCGTGATTCGAGATTATAATTTTTTTTAACTCGTTTAATTTTTCGAATTATTATTTAAATAGGTTCCCAAATGATGAAAAAATTCTGAACTTTCGATCAAAGATATGGGAAACGAGCCCAATTGGAAGGCAACTAAATGGCAATACTTGTTTTCAAGACATTTTCCAAGGCAATGCTATGATATTAGAAGTGAACGTATCTTTTTACGAAAAGGAAGTATTCCAATAATTTTTGATACATTATTTGATATTATTTGGAATATCTTTATCTTCTGTAAAATTATTAACGTTTGTGATAATCTGGAGACTATGGCATTTAAAAAGTACTGTTTGTAAAGTTATATGTTCATAATTTGTAATATGAATACAGTTTTTTATAATTTAAAATACTTTGACAAATATATTATATTTTTAATTAATCAGAAATTTTTAATAAATAAATAGTATTTTTTATTTATCCTCATAAAATTTTTAGTTTATAATATAACTAAAAGATTTTATTGATAATCATAATAAATATTATTTAAAAAAAACTCGTTAAATTAAAACATTACGGTTTATTTCTGTTTAATCCTCGCGCCAGTCTGTGATATATGACTAGTTCTCGCTAATAAACCATGTACATATAGATGGTTCTAGTTTACGATAAATTGGGCCATTTTTTAAGTTTTATGCCATAAGAATAGTTAGTCCATATAATAAATAATTATATAAGCGCCTTCGATTAATTAAAATAAACATAAGGAGTGATACATATACAGTATATACCAGTTTTTCAGGCAAAATTCTATTTGGACAACAGCATAATGAAATATAACTGGCAACATAAAAAACGTTCACTTAGCGTGAACAAGGACAATGAGTTAAAAAATACTTAATATTCGCCTATTTCACCTGAAACGTGCAGTGAAATGGATTGTATTAATATGCTTTGTATGTTAGCGGCAAAGTATGTAAATCTGCAATTTATACAATGTCTAGAGAATTTATAAAATGCCATTCATAATTCGTCAAAGTATAAAACAAATCATTTTGTCTAAATATTACCTTTAGAGGAGTGTCCGGGCACCGCCGGCGAGTATCGAGATGTGTTAATGAGCCATACCATTAAATCTGCTATCGATATCCTTAATACCCACGATATTTCTATAATAAAGCATATTACCAAATATTTGGAATATGTTTTAGATAAAAGAAAACAAATGTTGTGACATGCTCTTGTGACTGTGAAATATTGGATTTTTCGGACAAATATTTCCACTATTGATTTCTATTTTTGTTTTATTTGTCTTTTATTTTTTATTTTTTTGTTGTTGTTTATTTTCTTATTTTTTATTTCGAATTAATTTTTTTTTGTTTCATCATATTTTGTATACAAGTATATTGCTATTATTATTTTTGATCTTGTAATATGTCAAATAAATAAATAATAATAATAATAAATATTACCTTGTCAATGTATATACTGCTTAGGCATTGTGCATATTCCCGAAATCATCTTTGGCAAAATGCAAAAATAACTAACAATAATCTCCACTATTATACGGATGGAGGTCAATGATAATTATACAATACGATATCTGCCTTTTTATAAGTTAGATTCAAAGAAAACAAGTAAACAACAAATAAAAAACACTAGCAAAATCAAATTTGTATTCTCCATCAAGAAATATCTGATAATCAATTAAGTCCACATGACAACGTGAATTGAACTCCAAAAATATCAACGGCTTTACAACGATGCCTTTTTTAACGCCTTTTCCCTTTCGTTGACATGGTTCGCAGAGGGCCAAGAAAAGTTCAATATCATTTCTAGTAATATTTTTATATTTACTTGATAACTCCCTTATCATCCTTGCTTCTGCCATGACCTGTTAAGGTATGTGCTGTGGATAAATATGTTGAACAATTCATCTCTATGCACGTAGTAAATAATGTTTTCGCGGCCTTCCTGTAATGGTACAACTATCTTTTTAATATTTTACAAATAAATTACGTCATATTTTTTAAGAAGCCAATAATCTCTCGGTTGTTTTTTTTTCAAATTTTGCATCTTCAATCTTACCACATAATTTATTATAATGTTCTTTTGCTAAGAAGGTGGAATTTTTCGCTGCCATTCGATTGTCTATCTCACTATAAAATTTTGTTTTCATGTCAATAATATCCATGACTGTGTTCTAAAATTAGATTTTTATTGAAAAAATGTGTGAGGTTATGTTACGACGTCAAATACCTTTATCACAGATAAACAAGTTTTATACTTTGCCACTGGCGGAATCGGTATTATACAGAATGCCTAGTCAATCTATGAAATAAGACACCATTACGTACATTCCCTTACAAATTTCTCATTCTATAGAATGCCTTGGCATTGTATATAATGTCAATTTATACGCTTTTCCGCTAACATATATATATATATATATATATATATATATATATATATATATATATATATATATATATATATATATATATATCATATGATACTTTAATACAAACAAGCACAAGGTATAACGCTAACCAACTGAATGACGTTATAAATTTTCTATTGAATATTATTTAAACTTTATGTCTATATTTATACAAGCAAAGCTTAAGCGATAAATTTTTGTAATTCAATTTTTTTAATGCATATATTAGCAACAATGTTCTTTAGAAACAAACTGTTAACAATTTAATTTTCAATATTTCTAAAACATAAATAAGTTGTTAGCTGTTAGAAGATAA
Organism: Nineta flava; assembly: GCA_963920215.1. Classification (NCBI taxonomy): domain Eukaryota; kingdom Metazoa; phylum Arthropoda; class Insecta; order Neuroptera; family Chrysopidae; genus Nineta; species Nineta flava. Next base: position 44,422,574 of record OY986040.1, read on the forward strand.
ATTCCTGCTCGATCCAATATTTTTTCCATTTAATGCATTTTAATTTTCTTAATATTTGGTCGAATTGATACATTCATAGTCTAAGTTCTATTAAAAAATGTTTCTATTAAAAAAACCCGCCTCCAGTAAGAAGCATTAAAGAAGAATCAAATATAAAAATATAAATTAAAGAAAATCTTTAGCATGTTTCTTGTGATTGGTATACTTTGGCCATATAACTGATGAGGTTGACAAAGAAATATTAGACAAGAATGGAATTGTAGCTGTCAAAAATATTCTATTAAAAATTTTCATATAAATTTCATCGTATAAACAGCTATGTAATTTTTGGTATATCAACTGTTTTTAATTCAATTCGATTGAAACTTCAATCAAAACATTCATGAGTGAAAATGGACTAACAAGTAAAATTGCATCAAATGGAAACCTTCTCTATTTTGTATACCTTCCAAAACTCTTTTTTTATTGCAATTAATTAACAAAAAATGTTAAACTTAATACACTTAATAAGGCCCGGATTTTTTTGGATACAATCAAGTGAGCGTTATTACGAGCAGTAACAAACGATGGCAAAAATGTCGTTAAAAAGAAATTAAGAAAGAAATGAATAGGATCCCTCCTTGCTTCCAATGATGAAAAGCTAAGATATTAAGATCCAAAAATAAAAATAAAAAATCACACCACTTTATTCATCAAAAATTTCGAAAAAGTGATTATTCAATTTTATAAACAGTGTCTTATTGACACAACACATCACTGATAAAAACGGATTTGCTGCCTAACCGAAAACGGATTCGACTAAAAGTGTTGTTGCATTTTTGTCTATTGATGTTTCTGTTTATGTGTTTGCTATTAATTAATTCAACATTTACAACAACGATTTTTCTCGACTGGGCTTTATTAGGAGTCGGGCCTTGTAAGGCGTCAGTACCCTATAACAGTATAATAGTTAAAACAATTAAAAATACTAATCTAACAAATATAAGCATAAATATCCGAAATCAATGGATTAAATCTAGAGCCTAAAATTTCACCAAGAAGAACATTTTAACTTTACCTTTAATCTATTTGAAAAAAACCATTTTAATTTGATTAGAAAAAATAATTCTTTGGAGTTACAAAAAACATCTTTTATATACTTTTTTTCACATGTAAATAAATTTATTCTGATTTTCTGTTATTTACATTTTTTTTAAATCGAATGGAAAACGTATTGAAAAAAAAATACATTTAAAGAAATATATTTAAAAAAATATTTATGTATGCCGATAAAGATGTCCTTATTTTTGAATGATCGTTTTAGTATTACATGTGATGTATATGTGAAACATCCATACATGTGTCACCTTTTTAAAAGATTTTGAATGCTGGAAACAAAGGCTGAAATCTGATAATCTTTATGGACTCTAAAAAATATATCTCAGTAAGTAGCTTATTTGAAAGAACTGCGATAAACTATATAATATGTTTATTCAAAAAGATTGTAATAGAGTATATACATTACAAAGAAATAAACGGTTTTAAAGATGGACAGTTATACATATCCAACAAATGCCCAAATATGGTTCTATTTTGCCCATTCACAAACTCGACCTTACTTTTTATCTCAAGAAATCACAAACAAAATTTCAGCTCGTTATTTCTTTTTGTTTTGGAGTTACCGTGTTTACAGTCAGACAGCCGGTATAAAAATTTGATAAATGGATTTTCAAAGATAACGTTGATTTTTGAGAAAATTAAGATCCTTGGAAAATATTTATCTAGAATAAAAAGCTTTTATTCTTGGTCAATCAAAAGGAATCGATAAATTAATATAATCTATCGATACTTTTTTATATAAAAACCAATACCAGCCAAGTAGCCGTGCTTGTTAAGGCGTTGTGTCATCTACTTGGAACTGGGAGGTTATGGGTTCGAATCCCGACACCGGCAGTTTGTCAATTAAAAAAAATTAATGGGGCGGTTGATTGACTAAACTGTCGGCGTATGGACAAGAACGAAGTAACCGGCTATGCTTGTGAAAGTTTTCTGCAGTTTCCCTTCACGAACTCCAGATGAATATCGGCATAGTTCCATTCAAAGTCGGCTGCAGCCGCACACCTACCAATTCCTAGCCTCCACTCACATCAGAAAAATGTAAAGTAAAAAATTAATAAAGGTTGAAAAATAATGATGTGGGTGGCCTCTGTTATAGACCGTCGTGTCTCAAAAACGGAGGTTAAACCCCGTTATTATTATTATTATTATTATTATTATTATAAAAACCAATACAAATAATTTTTTGGGTTTAACCATTGTTTATATTAATTACAATGTTTATTTTAAACCGATGAATGCCTATTCCTGAAAGTTTATATTCTCGATAATTTATTTCTAAGGACCACATTTTGTCAAAAAATGCAATCTGAACTTTGAAAAACAATTTTTTCAAACGACTATAAGAATAGTTTATTATAAACGAAAACGCACATATCAATATTTATGTTTTCATCTCTGGTATCCGATTTTATCAAAAAGTGTCGCTTTTGAATAAATACGCTTCCTTCAATATGGTTCGATTCCTGGTTGACGAGTTAATTTTTTCATATCAGTATTTAATTAAAAATTCAATAACATTTGTCTATATAGTATACGCTAGTCTCCAACAGTTTGTCTACGTAACCGAAATGGAATTTGGACAAACATCGTATTGTTGACGCTTAAGTATACACAAATAAATGCATATGAATTATAACTTCGACAGAAATAATACTGTCAAAAAAAAAAAAGAATGATAGGAAAAAGTTGGCTGTTACGTCACAGTCGTCTTTGGTGTAACGGAAGCACGCTGAACTAGATATCCAGAGGCCCGAGGTTCGATTCCTGGTTGATGAGTTAATTTTTTCATATCGGTATTTAATTTTAATATAATAACGCTTCTTTCGAAATATTCAGATGAATTGATGATGCAACCTGTACCTATGATCTGAACTTGTGTTGATCTGAGACCCCATCAAAAATTTTATTAAAACAGTATTCGATGCAAGACAGTGAAAATATGAACATTGGTTAAAATTATTGCGTATAACACTCAACGTATAACACTCAACTCTCGGCTGGCGGTCTCGGTGCGATGATGCATGTTTTCACCTTAATATTAGTATTAAGAATGTAACCTTTTAAACTGTCTGATCTGATTTTTGAGAAAACTACCCTACAAAATGAGATTAGTTAGACACAAAATACCTTTGCGGATTTCTCTGACAACTGCAGTATGAACAATTTACACCCACTTCAGAAATAAATTTATTAAAATTAAAAATATGGCTCTTACGTATAAATATGTTTTCTAGTATCATATTAAATAGCTCAAAATTAGCAAATATGTAAATAGTCCTGTCATTGAAGGTTAAATACGGCGATACTGTATAACGTTGCCAAATAATACCGATTTGCAAAAAAATTTAGATTTAGGTTCTACTTACTTTAAAGTTGACCCTGTGGCTGGGGTTGCTTTTTTATAGGAGGGGATTCGAAAATGATTATAGAATTGTAGATTCGAGCGTTTAATCGACAGAAATCATCAATAAGTTGAATGAACGTCAGTTGATATTAAGGGACTTAATTTATGATTTATTAAACAGTTTCAACCTCTAAAAGCTACCCCCTAGAATAGTTATCATTAAAAAATAATGTTGTAAAATGTTATTCTGCAACTTGCAATGATTTGTTCATATAATGATATTAAATTAAGATTTCTTTACTGTTTGAATTTTTTAACGTTTATTTACAAGTCTTAATCTCCAACCCTTATAGAAACCACGCCTCGCAAAACAAATAGAAAAATAACAGGTAAAAAATTTTTTTACTTCAAAATATACTAGAATCTTTTCATTATTTAAAATGTAATGTATTTATTTTATCAACCCTTAAAAAACAACCCCTATTGATCAAAATTTGCAATCAAAAATAGGTAATATTTATATGGAATTTAATTTTTTATTCTAATTAAAAACATATGTAAATAATTAAAAATCCTCTTCACTTTCGTCCTCCTATTCCTCTGCATCCTTATTCCTTCCACGCCCACCTGATCCTCGTCCTCCTCTTGGTCCCTAATTGGAGCACTATTTCGACAGTTGTCTCCGCTGCATGTTATACATTCAGTTGTGATATATATATATATATATATATATATATATATATATCTATTTTATATATATAAATATATATATATATGTATATATATATATATATATATATATATTTATTTGTATATATATATATATATAGATATATATATATATATATATATATATATATATATATATATATATATATATATATATATGTACGTGTGTAAATAGGTGAAAGTATATCTGTGCCTAAAATATAGGTATGATGTGTATTCATCAATGCTTCAATATACGTGTTCTCATATCTGCAAAAATATGTGATTGATTTTTTACCCATAAGCTCATATAAATTAAATTTTCTTTCAGCTTTTAGGTTTGAGCTGAAAGGGCTTGAACAAGTTAGTATTTACAAACATATGCAAACTGTAAACGGCCATATCAGACTTAATTTTTATACTACAGAAAAAAGTTTTCTCCTAGCTTAACCAGCAGAGCCATGTTTAAAAAATCAATTAATTATATTGTATTTAATATCAAATTATTATGCTAATTAAATGCTAATTAAATTCCCTAATTAAAAATTAACTTCTCTTAGTTTTAGTCGGTTACCGCATGTTCTGCTAGCTTAACCATCAGAGAAATTTTTAAAAATCTATTAATATAATGTATTTGATATCAAATTATTAAGCTAATTAAATGCTAATTAAATGTCCTAATTAAATATTAACCGCATGCTCTGCTAACTTAATGTTAAGCTGGCAGAGCAATATTTAAAAAATCAATTAATTATATTGTGTTTAATATCAAATTATTAAGGTAATTAAATGCTCTAATTAAAAATTAAATGCTCTTTATTGTAATGTGTATCCGCATGCTCTGCTAGCTTAAGGTTGACCTAGCAGAACAATGCTTCAAAATTTAAAAAAATAATAATAATGATTGTAATGTGCTCCAGATAATTAAATGCACTAATTATCAATGAATTTAGAGGGACAGATAAATCCAAATCCCCTCTCCTAGATAAATCCCATTCAATGCATGGCATTCAATGAGTGGGTATCGACATATTTAATTTTTATTGGGTACTTCGAAATATGAGCTCTTAATATTAATATATAAATCATCTTCATCACAGTTTTCCACTTTCACTTCAGTGACATAAGTAAAATTTTATGTCTTGTTAAAATAAGTACGAAAATATAGCTAAAACAGTTAATAGCTAAAACACTTAGGAAATCCCAATACATATTTTTGTAGGTCTCTTACACTCCAAAAAAGATCTGTTACACGTTTAGCCTTACCATTCAAATCCTGTAGAATTTGAAAAATATATAAAAAAACATATTTTTTCTTCTTAATTTAATAACTCATTGATTTAAAGAAAAAATAATAACCGATACATATTTTTATAGGGAATTAAACGATCCATAAAATAGGTTGCGTACACTTTTTTCATTTACTCAATCATTCAAATGATAATTATTCAACGTCAAACTTAATGGAGAATTTAAGTTTAAATTTTATCAAATGATATTTATTTAACGTTAAACTTAATGGAGAATTAAAAATAATAATGTTTTTATGCTTTTAAATTTTATAACTCGCTGATTGGTAAGCATTGGAAAATGACTAATCTAAATGCATGGAAGAAATTAATGGATTTAGAAAAATGGTCTCCTTTTTTGAATCTGTAACTATAAGCGGATTAAAGCTAATTGAATCAAAATTCAACTGAAAAATTATATATACAGTTTTAAAAAGAGGTTAAAATCGGTATGAGTTGAACTTTGTTTACGATTATCTTTTAATAGCTTTAAGAAAAGTGACTATTTTTGTAAATCAGCTAATTTTCTAAGGAAATATGTATTATTATTTTTCTAATGCTCACCAAGCAGAGACTAATAAAATTTAGAAGCAAAAAAAAGTTTTTTTTTATTCCTCAAAGTTTTACCTCTAATATCTTAAATGGGTGGGGTAGCGAAAAAGAGTACGGAACCTAATTTGTGGATCGTTTAATTCACTCTAAAAATATGTATTGGGATCTCCTATCTGTTTTAGCTATATTTTCCTACCTATTTTAAGAAAAAAATTGTTTTCATGTGACTGAAGTAAAAATGAAAAACTGCGATGAGGATGATTTATATATTAATATTAAGAGCTTATATTTGGAACGGATTTGAGGTGTCCAGGAACCAATTTTTTAAAGTACCCAGTAAAATTTAAATATGTCGAAAACCACTCATTGAATGCCCATGCATAGAATGGGATTTATCTAGGAGAGAGGGTTTATTTGTCCCTCTAAAACAAAGAACAATTTATAGGTAATAAGTGCATTTAATTATCTGAAGCACATAACGATCATTGCATAATTACTGTTTTTAATTTTAAAGTATTGTTCTGCTAGATCAACCTTCAGCTAGCAGAGCATGCGGTTACACAGTACAAAAAAGAGCAGTTAATACTTAATTGAAGCATTTAATTAGCTTAATAGTTTGATATTAAATACAATATAATTAATTGATTTTTTTAAATTGCTCTGCTGGTTAAGCTAGCAAAGCATGCGGTTACACAGTACAACAAAGAGCATTAAATTTTTTTTTAGAGCATTTAATTAGCATAATAATTTTATATTAAATACAATATAATTAATTGATTTTTTAAACATGGCTCTGCTAGTTAAGCTAGCAGAGCATGCGGTTACACAGTACAATTAAGAGCAATAAATTTTTTTATAGAGCATTTAGTTAGCATTTAATTAGCTTCATAATTTGAGATCAAAAACAATATAATTGCTTGATTTTTAAAATATTACTCTGCTAGCTTATCATTAAGCTAGCAGAGCATGCGTTAACGCACCACAACAAAGAGAATTTAATTTTTAATTAGGGCATTTAATTAGCGTCTAATTATGAGACTATTATCATAGTGTTCTGCTCAGGTTACTTTGCTGGCTTAATGGACATTTCAAATCATTTTGAAAGGCTGAAACTCTTCTAGCCTTTCAAAATAATTTTAAACAATGAAAATAGTATTTTCCGTTTTTTCAACGTTCTGGCATGATCTGCTGGCACTCGAACGTGAGTTCTGAACTCGAATCGAGTTCTAGTTTGCAGTTCTGATACGAATCTCTGAAAGAGTTTTAGCTTTCAAAATGATTTGAAACGATGAAAATAATATTTTTCAATATATATATATATATATATATATATATATATATATATATATATATATATATATATATATATATATATATATACATAGACACATAATCACCATAATATACATCGCCATAAAAAATTTGTGTATTAATAAACGCGAATAGTATAGTAAAAAAGAGTTTTAAGAATATTGTAAGGATGGATGTTCTTTATCCATCCTGAAAATAATTTTAATCAACATTTTTAACGACATCTTTATTAATAAATGATTTTTATAAAAAGTAATCATCTACACTTAACATGTTACACTTAATGTTATATTACAGTTCAAACCATAGTAATCTAATCCAATTACATTAAAGTTTTTCCAGATCGATTAGGGCCAAGTAATAGACACCGATGTATTCTGGATATTACAATCGTTTATATTACCCACACTTTAACTGAACTAACTTTAACAGTAACATATACATTATTAAATATATTATTTTGGATTGTTGTTGGATAATAACACAATGCTATTGGTAAATTGTCTGAAAGATTATTCATACTGACGATAGATAGTTAACAGTATTTACAATTTAATCAATTACTGTTTGAGCATCATAATATTGTCTCTATACCATAATTCTAATTTAAATACATTTCATATAATCGGTACGTATTATACAGAATCTCTTGACCCAATTATTATTACAAATAATTATTAATAATTAGTATTTAGAGCACGGTACTGCGCTAGGTCGAGTTTAAGGAATTTTGGCCTGTTTTGGTAATACTAAACGAAATATCAGGCGAAAAATGACCCCCATGTAACTTTTGAATGAAAAGAGCTACAGTGGTGAGTTTTCGAATATAGTAAGATTACGGAATTATAAGATAACGGTTTTTAACGCACTTCGTTAAGGAATAAATAGTTAAAAAGATATTTTAATTCAAAAACTCAAAAAAATACCGACACGCCTACAATTCGTGTACACGTAGCTATCAAAATTCTAATCTATTTCTCGATATCCTTTAAAAATGATTTTTGGCATATAGTTAGGTCTAATACCCAAGAAACAGGGAAAATTATGAAAACTCGAAAGTTCTATGACGAAATCGAACGCTGTAACATATTTTATTTTGATATCTGATTGGTTGAGACTTTAATTGCGAAGTATCTCAAAAAAGTATATATATTTTAAACAACTTTATTTAAAAACCATACCATATCAATATTCCAATGTAGAAACACTAATTTATAATTGAGCAAAGTAATGTTTTCAAAATTTTCAAAAAAAAGTAGATATTGTCTAGATTGAATAACTAACGTAATTTGATTTAATAATATTACACGCCAATTTTCGATATCTACGATATTTTCTCAAGTGTCGACCGTATTTAAATCATTTAAAAAAATTAATTCATCAATGACTTGAGCGTTACCTAATGAACACCACGAGGAGATTTGCGATCTATTTTACACATCATAACCCGAAGAAGAGCTGTTTGAAAATTTTTTTGTTCGTCGGAGTTTAATTAATATGATTTAAAAATCATTAAAATCGATCAGTCTTAAGTTTAAACCTTAATATGCTTAATAAATTGAAGTCCTAGAAAAAATTTGTTTGTACAAAACATGAATATTTTTACTCGCAAAATACAAACCTGCAATAAAATATAAAAGTTTCTATTAAAAAAATCAAAGTTAACCTCTATTTGTCCTTCAAGGACAAAGTGAAGTTCACAGATATTTGACCCCCTTGACACTTTTAAAATTTTGTCTGAAACATTTATCACTATCTTACTTAGTTCTCAAGATATTGACTTGGGGAAATTAAAATGGAACGCACGGTATAAATATTTATCTAAACCACAAAAATATTATACTCCATATAATGGATTAAAGCAACATCCATAATGTAGACATGTAAAAATCTTATGTAGACGACATTTTGTTAAGCACTGATGATAGTACTAGTGAATCCTGGTTACACCGAATGAATGAGTTCCATCCGAAATATCAACCTTACCTGTGAAAGGGATATAGATTCTAACATTGAATTTCTTGACATACTTCTGATTAGAAACCACGACACCTTACCAATCAAGCTTACCAATCTTCCATGACATTTTAAGAGCACATTAACTTACTTCTCCGTCGCCTGTAAAACGTATACGACGAGGATCATAAACCCATTCAGAGGAAGAATGGATTGAGTTAGAATTAGAGATACGGAAAACCAGATTTTGGGAATAAGCTTAGAGTGGTTAACTTGTAAAACTTTGAACATTGAAGTTGTATAATTAATTCTAATAGATGAATCAAAAATGATAAAAATTCGGAAAACTAAATTATATTTTATTCAAATATGCTTTAATTTCTTTTTGGTATCCCTTGAAATTTATGAAATACAAACCGTATTACACAAAACCAGAGAACTCCTGTTCTACTATGTTTATTGCTACATACTCTATAAACATTGGACATACATTTAAACATTATTATAAATAAAGTGATATTTAAAATAACAAATATCAAAAGATTGACTGAAAGTTAGTTGGAATTTCACACCGTAAACATAACGTCACGACAGCAAGGCGATTAAAGCAAGCAGTAGTGTTACTTACTCCTTCAAACCGTCCATATCGTACGTAATGAGGAAACCTCATACAAAATAAAAACATACACAGCATGTAAACTTTTTTCTTCTAGGTTGTATATTATTGTAAGTTCACTTAAACACAAAGTGATTTATGTGATGGAGACATTATCGTTTGCAGATTTGTGATAACAAGGGTTTGACGTTTATATACACACTAAGTATATATAGAAAACTTTTGATATGGATAATTGATCTCTATTAGACGAAAAAAAAACGATACCAAAGTGAATTTTTGCTAAATTAAATCTTAAAATGTGCTTGCATTTTTCATGAGAAAATAAAATTCAAGTGAATTTGATTTTGAAATAAAGGATTTAAAAACATTTTAACTTTCCAGTATAGGAAAGTTGTATTACTCGGCCCGAAAATTGAAATAAAAATTTTCTCCACTTTTTGAGGTCACGAAAGTGTATTAACACCATTTTTGAGAAAAAAGTTCGTAAGTAGTAAAAATTTGTTTCACGTACGAAGCCCATTTCGTTTGAGTGTTAAGGGTCCCTCACACCAAAGCGAAAATAATTGCGAAGCGAACTTCGCGGCGAATAAAATCGCTCCCACCCATTTCCATTTCAGCGCGAAACATTCGCAGTGCACCAACACTTCAGTTGTAAGCATGCCGTCGTCCGATGAAGAAGAGGCTCTTCTGCTATTAGCTTTATTAGAAGAAAATGAAAAAAAAAGGTAAATACTATTCTCCTAGTTAGATAAATAGAACCTCTTTCTATAATAGACCTTTCCATACGTTATTACTTTTAAAAACACCGGTAGAAAATATTTCATGATGTTGCAATAATTTTTTACTTCTTCAATCACTTCCTCAGTCGACATTATGCCCGAGAAACAAAGTAAACAAAGGCAGCGAATTTAAGGCGATGCGAAATAAAACACGGTCTGCGCCGAACTGGGGTTATGGAGGAAAAAAACGTTGCACAAAATGGCGAAACATCGCATCAGTCTGTGCACCTCTACTAGTCGCCATGTAAATAGAGAGAGATGTTTTTCCCTACGAATTTATTCGCCGTGACGTTTACTTCGCGATTATTTCCGCTTTGGTGTGAGGAACCCTTTAGTCGAAACGTATTAACGTAAATATGATCTGAAACAAATATTATTAATTCTACCAAGAGGAATTGGGGAAAGAGGGAGGAAGAAACATAAAGTTTGAAATGACTTTCATAATACGAGTTAAATGCCTAAATAAACTCAAAAAAGCCTAAATTATCGCTCTCTAGACTAGAGTAGAGATTTTGAAGAATCAACATCAAACTCTATATGTCGGAATTTGAAAGTTATCGTGCTTAAATGACTATAAGTTCAGAGAGTACTGGTAACGGTAACCACCGATCGTTTTAGGTTAATGAAATAATTAAAGTTTCTGCCAAAAAATGTAAAGTGTTTGGTTAACCTGTGTTTGAAAATTTCATTCAAATAATTAAGAGATAATTTTATCCATAATTTACATGCCCATAAATTCGTCTACATTCTCATTGTATTTTTGTATAAGATTTTCTTAAAACAGAAATAATATTTTCAATTTTTAATTTAAGAACTGAAATGTAATAAAAAAAACGGTACAAAATGAACAACAAATATTTTTGTAGATTTGTATAAGAAGTAACAATAATATTTTTTTGAAATTGATTTGAAATCGAATGGATAAACAGATCTATTTTCTCAAGGGTTATTACTAATCTGCGCCGTGTATGTTCTTCCTATGTTTGATCGAAAGATTCAAACGATAAAGAGTTGAAATTTGTATGCAAAAATTAAACTTAATTAGGTTCACAAACAAGTAAAAATTAGAATGTTCAGAAACAAACCAATTTAAACTAGTGAAAATACCAACTAACTGAGTTAATTGCTAAAATACACGGTATATTCTGAATGTATGAACAAAAATTTCAAACAAACGTTGTTTATTTTTAAAAAAAGAACATTTTTTGTACCTAATTTTTTGTGTTACCTCCAACGGTTACACAGATAGACTGTTTTGCCCATTTTGCCCAAAAATGGTCCAATTTAGTCCATTCGAACTTGACCTTACTTTGTAGGTCTAAAACACACATACAAAATTTCACATACACAATTACACGGGTATAAAACTCGTAAGTAAGTCATTTTTAGACAGCCGTCACCGTAAAAACAAAAGAGTAAACAAGATTTTATTTCATGTCTCTTTAAAAGTATTGACGCCGTATATCGGAAATTTTTTCATTCGAATTTCAAATTCTTTGTTCATTAGCATACTCATAATATATTTCATTCGTTTAAAGGGAGCTAAAATATTGTTTTCTAATGTATCAAAAGTTTATGATTTAACGTAAAATTACAAAAGTGAAATATTGATTATATATTTTTCACAATAATCACTTTTTGTATTTATTATTTATCGATCAGCAATAATAACATTATCAACACTTCAACCTGAACCGGCATGAACGAACCTCTCATCATTAGTGAAGCAGGGTATGTAACACCTATTTGTTTAAAACTAATGTTTATTTTTACATTATTTTCTAATTTTTGAATTATTATTGTGAGTATTTAAATTAAAAGCAAGTGTAAAATCATATTGATTATTTTTTATAAAATTTTAAAAAAAACAAGTGAAACCACTAACTGAGTTAATTGCTTTAAAACCCGGTGTATATTTGAAACAAAAGTTGTTTATTAAAAAAAAGGATCATTTCTTAACTTAACCCCCCTAGCGGGGAAAACCCCGTCCGATTTTGCCAATTCACGAACTTGTCCTGACTTTTTAGCTATAGATCACACATAATAGAATTAATCTCTTATCGTTTTTGAGTTATCGTGTCCACGGACAGACATAGAGAGAGAGAGAGAGAGAGAGAGAGAGAATCGTCAGAGTTCGTTTATTTGACTTACTAAAATAAATTTACTTTTCTGTATTGTGTCTCATGACGTAAGATATAAAAAACATAATAAACGCACATAATAAACGTAACATATATAATAAAATTTTTGTAACGCGGTTGATGGATCATGGTGTAAGACACCCAATGGCACTTTGAACTCTGAACACTGAAATAATCTTTTAATTTCAGCCACTAAGGTGGAGGCAGCAAAGAAACGTAACGTATGTGGTCGGTATTACCTAGTACTGGGTTTAATAAATCCTGGTACAATTTACACCGGGTTAAATTTTCATTCAATGTTCAAGAAAGAGAAGTAAAAATTCAGTTATTCTATAGTTAAATAAATATCTTTATTACGATCTTTTCGTCTCTACTATCATGTCAAAAAAAAAATGGAAACAACACACGATTATTATAAGGACATTATGGATATATATTATCGTTACATCATGTTTTCTAATAAAGTCCTAATGTGTAATATATATAGGTAATATTGTTTATAGTTAATAAAAATATATTCTATGTGCGGGGTTGGGTGGGTTGACTGCAATAACGTGTAAAATAATGGAAAAAAGACATAAGAATTTATGTGAATTGTGTCAATTATTGTAATTGATCACCCCAAGCTTGTCATTGTGAAACAATTTATTGATGTTAGTACAGTAATATTAGGTCCTATAATAACAATACATAAGTGCATTGCTATAATAATATGGACAAAGTGAACTATAGGTGAGGACTCAGTCGTATGAAATTTTACAAACAAGAATTTGCATTTTATTGTTATGAAATACCTAGATAGATGGATAGATAGATTGTAGAGGCAGCCCTGAACGGGCTACACTTCGACTATAAGGTCCATTGTGATGCCTAAGAATGTGAGGACCACTCACATCCTCACATTCTTAGGCATCACAGTGGAAGAAATTTTTGTGTATAGATTAGGAATTGGTAGGATATGCGGCTGCAGCCGACTATGATAGGAACTATGTCGATATTCATCTGAAGTTCGTAAAGGAAACTGCAGAAAACCTTCTCAAGCATAGCCGGTTATTTCGTTCTTGTCCATACCCCTTTTTTTTCTCTTAATAATTGACAAACTGCTGATGTCGGGATTTGAACCCATAACCTGCAATTTCCAAATAGGCATGCTACGCAGGCAAAACGTCTTAGACCGTTCGGCCACTTGGACTGGATGAAATACCTAAGTTAGCTTTTACTTCTTAGACCACAATTTTGAGTCATTATTCATACCGTTATCGTGTGTCCCTGTTAGTTTTTGAAGAGGTTATTTAGGATATGTTCAAAAATTTCAACACTTGTTTACATTAAAATGGTTCGTCTTAAGAGAAAAATCAACAAGACAATTTTTGTAGATTACATACGTGGCTTTAATAACATTCGAACAGAACGGGGTACGAAGTTGAGGATATGGTTTAAAAACCGGCCAGGTGGCCGCGTTTGTTAAGGCGCTCTACTTGGAACCGGAAGATTATGAGTTCGAATCCCAACATCGGCAGTTTGTCAATTAAAAAAAATTTAATGGGGCAGTTGATTGACTAAACTGTCGGCGTATGGACAGGAACGAAGTAACCGGCTATGCTTGTGAAGGTTTTCTGCAGTTTCCCTTCACGAACTCCAGATGAATATCGGCATAGTTCCTATCAAAGTCGGCTGCAGCCGCACAACCTACCAATTCCTAGTCTGCATATGAATTCCTTGTCCTCCACTCACATCATATAAAAATGTATAGTTTAAAAAAAATTAATAAAGGTTGAAAAATAATGATGTGAGTGGCCTCTGTTATAGACCGTGGTGTCTCAGAAACGGAGGTAAAACCCCATTATTATTATTATTATTATATGGTTTAAAAACACAAAAGGGTTTATTAAGAGAGCTGCAAATTTCTAAGAAAACATTATAATGTTTAATCACAAAAATACAATAATATTGTAAGCAAACAAAATAACAATTTTTTTTGAAAAATAGAAAGTTATGTCATTTGGCCCGTTTTGTCCCGGACATGGGGCAGAACGAGGTGGTAAGGACAAGTTATTATAAACATATATAAAACTAGTGGAAATACAGAAAAAAAAGTTTATGCACAAAATTAATAAACTAGGACTGCCCCATCAACTGCCCAATCTATTCCTGCAGGAGAAACATGAAATGAAGATACTCTGTTGTCATACAAGAGCATTCAGGGGTAGTAAAATTAGCCTTTTCTGTTGAAGACCTATCAAGTATGATGTCAGTTGTGTCTGCTGGAAGGCATTGCGAAAGAATGGGGTACCCAGTGGGTAGATTGGGTTACCCCATTGTGCCTCACCTATTCCGTCTCAAAAATACGATACGTTAACAAACATTTAACTACGCCAAACTAAAAACAAGTAAATTTACTTCAAGTATGTACTAACTGTAGTTGAAATGTAAACAAGTATGTTTACCTTATCTTGGTTACAAGATCATCATAAATTACAATACAGCAGCAAAAAATTACATAACTAAAATGTCACGCACCAACGACCAAGAAAACTAGACTAAAATGAATGTCGTAGTTGAACAGCCACAGGTTGGTCTAGTTCTACCAATTTCCGCTCGGAAGTAGCACACCTTTGACACCTTTGAAAGTTTTTTTACGCTTATTCGGAAAATTAGACGCCTACTTTCGACTCAATTTGAAAAAAATTTTGTGCAAACTTGACAGACATCATGCAATTAACTTTCTATTTAAAAAAAAAGTACCAGTCCAAGTGCCTACAAGTGCAGTATGCCTACTTGGAACCTGGAAGGTTATGGGTCAAATCCCGACATCGGCAGTTGTGTCAATTATAAGAAAAAAAAGAGGGGGTTAATTGACTAAACTGTCGGCGTATGGACAAGAACGAAGTAACCGGCTATGCTTGGAAAGGTTTTCTGCAGTTTCCTTCACGAATTCCCGATGTATATCGGCATAGTTCCTATCATAGTCGGCTGCAGCTGCATATTCTACCAATTCCTAGTCTATACACAAAAATTCCTTCTACCCCACTCACATCCTCACATCTTGAGGCATCACAATGGATCTTATGGTCGAAGTGTAGCCCGTCCAGGGTGGCCTCTACAATCTATCTATCTAAAAAAAAAGTGGTAAATTAAACCTCTGTGGTGGTCAAAACACTTCATAAATAATTTTCGTTCCGCTCCCAAAACTATATCTAAAAATAATTGATAAGTTGAATAAATTTGAAAATTTAATTTCTCGTGGTTTAAAGCTAAAAGAAAGAACGTGTGGATCCAGATGTTTTGAAATATTTACATATCTTAAAAACAAAATTCGTATTATGTAGAAGGTATTGAGCGTGGATTAATTGTACCACTATCAAATAATTGGTTAGGATTTAGTCTTGATGGAATGAAAAAACAAATTCTAGACAATATTTTTATAATGACGATGGAATATAGCTATGTGAGCTCTTGGACTATTCTAGGTGTTTGTCATAAATTGTCTCATATAGTTTTAAAATTTATTAGAAAATTCTGTACTTGAAAGTTATGATATTGTTCATATACTTACTGTACTGTGTAATACTTAAGATCAGCTTTCACTCGTTACGTCATTTCATAGTGGATTCCCTCACTTTATGTTCAACAAAATGAAAACTAACTGCAGATTACTTTTTAAAATTCTTTTATTATCAAGTTTAAAATATATACGTAATAGATGTTTTTAAAAACAAACTTTCGTTTTCTTATGTCGTGCACATCAAAATCTATATCGTAAGGACACTAATAATAATTTTTAATTAGTTTTACTATCGTACGGACACACCAGGAACCGGAACTAGAGTAAATGCCGTCACAAGCTTCAGTGCTTGCCAATTAGTGTCTTTTTACACATACTGGAAAAATGTTTATATTTCACTATTGAAATATTCATTTTAAGAGCAATACACCCGGCATCGGTGCTGCCAAGGTAGAGTTTCTTACATACCGATAATTTCGTAGCCGTTGCCTTTACCGACCAAAGTGTATTTTCACAAACCCATGAAATGGGAACAAAAGACTGCCTGTACCAGGAAATTTAATGTAGTTTTTTTTTCAAAAGCATGCGCTTTTTTTTCCGCAAACTTCATGAATGTCAAACACAGTGTTAAGCGATTGACTGATTTTTGCAATAAAGAAATAATGTAAAAAATCTTGAAAAAAACGTTGTTAATAACGAAACCAAATCAGGTAGATCGCTACCATTGTGTACCAGCCAAGTAGCCGCATTTGTAAAAACGTTGTGTGTACTTGGGAGGTTATGAGTTCAAATCCCGACATCGGCAGTTTGTCAATTATTTTTAAAAATAATGGGGGCGGTTAATTGATTAAACTGTCGGCGTAAGGACAAGAACAAAGTAACCGGCTATGCTTGTGTAGGTATTCTGCAGTTTCCTTCACGAACTCCAGATGAGTATCGGCATAGTACCTATCAAAGTCGGCTGCAGCCGCACATTCTACCCATTCCTAGTCTACACAAAAAATTCCTTGTCCTCCACTCACATCCTCACAACTTTAGACATCATAATGGACCTTATGGTCGAAGTGTGTGCCGTCCAGGACAGCCTCAATAATCTATTTATCTAGACGCGCTTATGTACTCGTAGAATCATCTGTTTAGTACTATAATTCAATACAATGGAAAAATATCATAGATTTCCTTGTAAATTATAATTAAATTTCAAAATTGGCCTCAATGCCTAGAGCAATTATTTGTATTATAAACATGTATTTTGACTACAAAGTATTCATCGTCAGTATGAATTAGCTAATTGTAATTAATCTCCGAAAAGATATCTCCTTGCTAATTACTAATTGGTTGCGTATCTCACAACAGTGCATGTTAGATATACAGCCATAATTTCAAAACTACTTAATTTAAAAATGAGCAGAACTAATAGTAATTCTACGATCGTTTTAGTATATATAAAAGCTGAATTTTATATATCTTACTTGGGTAAATACTTGGGTTTTATGGATTTACTGGATAATTTTATTATACAGAATGATTTATGGCTAAAAAAAACGTTACGTTAATAAAATATGTTATTAATCAACTTAGCCAATTTCCTTAGAATTATATAAATACTATCTAGCGGTCACAATTTTAATCTGATCAAAATGAAATATCGTATCTGGTATAATTTTGATATTTGCAAGGCCTATTTTTATTAATAAATTGCATAGATCAAAGGGAAAAGGGGGCATAGAGGAAGCAGAAAACACAAAATATAAAATATCTGTCTTAATATTAAAACAATCGAAAAATTTATAAGAAACTTAAGTTGTAGAAAATCATGTTTGCTACAAAAAAAAAATATGGTGGTAAAAATATGTATCCGACGATTGGTAAAATTTAAATACATTCCTAGATCAACATGAGCTTTGCGTGGACGATACTCAAACACTTGAACACTCAAGTAAGAAAAAAACCTTACAACCTGGATTTGTATATAAATAATGCAAACAAATAAATATTTTATATCCATACTGTTCTTCGTCATCTATATTTATGCTTTCTTGATGTAAGAGCAAGATTCCTATTATGTCTAGTATTTTATGATCAATAACAATTAGATGGACAATTGTCTGTGTTGACGGAATAACCAATATGATTTTAATATTTTTCACATTTGGTATAAATACACACTCACTGCATCCATAATGTGCAAGTTTTGTAAAATGAAATATAAATACAGTTATTTTTACAATATATCCCATATAAAAAATCGAAAATGTTTGGTTAGTTTGGTAGAATTACTAAATATCTTGTTCGGAATTTAACGAAAAGGACTGTAGCTGGGCAATTTAAAACAAATAGATGGCTTGGAAAAATTGACTCACCTGACGAATCCTGTAGTTTAACCTCGTGTTCTTCGTGGTCTTCCTTGCTCAGTATCCCATGAGCTCACGAAACCTCTGGCCATTTTGACGTGTGAAGGATTTACGTCGATTTTCCCATAGCTTTCCACAGGTGCGACAATTTATAACTTTTACAACTTTATTATGACCGGTATGGTATCACAATCAACTCAAAACGGTTAGTTCAAAACACAATTAATCGGTAACTAGGCAAGACTCTGCACGTTGCGGTGTCTACGTTATAACTACTTAAACATGACATAACTAGTGGGTTGTTTTCGCGTCGACTCGTTTTTACATTTTGTTTACACTTAACTCAAGCTGTAGTTTTGAACATTGGCGCCAACAACCTATATGGTTGTGTGATATTTATACAGGGTTGAGGAATAGGTTGAGGGAAGGTCTGCTAATTATTTGCTTGTCTGACTGGTGGTCATCCGTCTGGCGGATGCTGAAAAACGAAGGGAGATTGCGAGTTAGAGTTTTGTATATAGGTCTGCCTGTCTATCTGTGCGTCAGTATGTGTTGGCCATAACCATAGCGATCTTAAATTTACTTAATTTTTTTATTAGGAAAATCTTTTAGGCTCATCAATAAGCCCGCCCAACTATATGTTTACCTGTCTGCCTGCCTGTCCATGTTTCAGTTGGCTGTCAAGCCAAACAAATTATTTTTGAGAGAAAAATGTTCATTTTTGTCATATTTTTGTTAAATAATGTTTATAATGTAAAATTTGTATACATCCGTACGTGTGTAGAAAGTTAAATAAACAGTTCATGCACTGATACTGCACTCGGTATATACAGGATATGTAAGCTGTTAATTCAGTTATTTGTTATTTTCACTTGTTATAGAATTTGATATTGATATTTTTCATGACATGTAAAAACTATTTAATTATTGACGTAATTATAGGGAATATTGAATGTTTTTAATTGGCCAATTATATATACTATATGACTGGAAAAAATTATATCATTAATATAAAAGATCGTGTATAATATTGAAAAAAAAATTTTATGTAATGTTTTATTGCATGTTAATTAATAATTTGACTAAATAAAAATGCTAAAATTACGGATTCGAATCCGACAAAAATCATAAGTGGGACCCAGTTTTTGTACGCAAAAATTATTGATATCCCTGCAAAAACCAAATTTTTTCTATGAAGTAAAGTAAATGACTCATAATTCTCATATAACATTCGTCAAATACATACGTTACATACAATTGTACTCATACCACTGATATGAGTACAAATTTTAACTTTTATACTATCCAGATATGATATTCAAATCAATGATCAAACCAGATAAGATATAAAGCAGTTTGAATAAACAATTACACTATTGTCCAATAACCATAATTTTATTATCTGTAATAGCAGCAAATAATAATTTAGAAGGATATAAATGAAAATTTTGCGGGGCTAACTACACGAGGAGGCCTTAGAATACTTTTACAACCGCCGATATAGATAGATTTAAAATAAAATTAAGAGCAAAAAAAATTTTTATTGCAATATGAACTATCAACAATCCTATTGGAGCAACTGACGAACTCCATTGTATAGATGCCCTTTCCATCAAGGGACCGATGGGTTCTTTTTTAAGTACAAAAAGAAAATTATCTAGTTCGATTTATTCTCTTTCTTAAACAAAGTTTTTTTTTAAGTCGAAAATTGAAAAGAGAATAATAGATGCTTTTGATTTAAAGTTTTTTTTTTTTTTAATCAAAAATTGAAAAAAATTATTAGATATAATTTAAGTTAAAAAATCAAGTATGATTTTGTTCAAAAGCAAATACTAGCAAAAATAAATTTTGTTGTATAATTTTTGTATAAACAAGATTGAGTAAACAGAACAAGCTTGTTAGGAATAATCTATGTATCATAAAATTTGTGTAGAAATTTGACTTAGCGGTGGCCGTGTCTGTTAAGTGGACACTTAAATTTCAAGCAAGATGGGTGTCATTCGGGTTCAAGCATCGGAGAAGTATTATAATTTTTAATTAATTTTATAAATAATCAAGAAATCCGAATGCGCCCCATGGTTGTTGATAAATTAGATCATTCCATGCAGAAACCTCCATGCAGAAGTATATTTTCAAAAAAAATATTTCTTCAAAACAGCAATCATATTCTAGAAGGACCTATGGCGGGTATAAAAGAGCCACGATCAGCGCTAATCAAATGAGTTTTAAATCGACTGTTGTTTGATTCGGTTAAAAGTATATAATTAACTATTGTTCAATTCAGATCAAGTTAAAGATTAAGTTAAAGTTGGCATTTGTACAAGTAATTCAAAGTTTGACATTGTGTTGAAAAGTATAAAAAAATTGTTGAAAGAGAAATTGAATTCTAATAATCTTTAAAAGCAATAAAACCAGGTTTTTGTTTCGTAAAAATTTTGTTTAATTTAATTTTCTTTTTTTTTTTTCTCTTTTAAAAAAACGTGCGTGTCATTTCAATTAGAAAATATTTAGTAAAACCTTTTACTAATATATTTTTTTTGTTTTTGTCGAGTATCGGAATCTGTTGCAGGTTTGGGCAGCGCTCTTTTGAGGAAGGAAGAGAGCCAAGATACCGCGACAACATATATCTATCTATCTAAGACGTAAACAGAGAGCACCCCACTCTTTTGTTTACATTTAAGTTAAGTTTGTTGTCAATCTCTTTATTATATTATATTTTTAATTATTTTTAGTTCATAATAATAATAATTTTTGAATAAAACAAAGTATTTTGTAGCTTAACCACTATTTAATAAAAATTTAATTTAAAAAATTTCGACCAACATGGCCATCATCAGAAATACATTTTCTGATTGATTATATCTGGTTTTGGCCATGTTGGTCGACATGCATTAAAATTTTATAAAAAAATTTTTAATTAAATTTTTAATAAATAGTGGTTAAGCTACAAAATACTTGAAAATATTTATAATAATTTGTATTTTCATAATGCAATAAAAGCACGGTTTTTTTAGTTTTTTTAAACTTTAAATTTAATTTTTTGTTTTTTAGTCTTAAAACTAAATTATTTTTTGTGTTGTAGTTCCATTCTTCAGTATTATTCCCACAAGTAATGGAATGAATCCAATTCTTACCAAGGAATGTAGGTCTATTTTTTTCACTTGTCATTTAAAGTGAAAAGGAATGCACCCTTTTACTATGTTTATTCAAAATATCAAACACTTATATGTTTTCATTTACAAATAAATTGAATAAGAAGCTGCCTTTGGGTAAGCAGCATCTTCTTCAAGCTGGCTTTGACCAAGCAAAATGAAGCAAAGGATATTTTTTTCTCATATCGTAACAATAACGAAACACACTTTTTATGTCATTACCAAATTTGTATTTCTGAATTGTAGACGAGATACTGCATTATTTTATTTTACAATAGTCTATTGAAGGTTTTTTTTTTTGGTATCTATAAAAACGTAAGTTATTATTATTAATATTTTTATTACGTGCATTCATTGCAAAAACTTGAAATATTGACTCAATAGTTTTATTATAATTTTTCGTTTCAACAATTGTATCCAAACTACTAATATTTTACCATATTCAATAATCTAAATTTAATCTTTTCTTTAAAGGTTTTTTTTTTTTATATTTTATGGAAAAGGTTCATAAGTGTTACCATTTTTTTAATGTTCACATTCGTTATGAATACTTTCTTTTGTATTTTTCATTTGAATTTTATTTTGGTACAAAGCATGCATATCTAATTTTTTTTGAATACTCAAAATAATGTGTAATTTTGAAATTTACAATAAAAAACAATTTAAAATATGTTAATAGTAAATAAACAAAATTAATAATAAAATGGCATCAAAAATGATAGTGAAAGATCATATGCATAGCACTACCATAACATCTAAGGTAGCTCAGTTGGTAGAGCATTGGTCTAGAATGCCAGAGGTCGTAGGTTCGATCCCTATCCCTAGATGTGTATGATTTTTCATATCAAGCATTTGATGTCAAAAAATGTATAGGAAATTTATATCAAACAATTTAAAAAAAAAATATTTTATCAGTTGGAAATGTCTTGTTTTATTAAAATTTTGCTAATGGCATTTCCATATAAACTATAAATTATACTATCACATTATAAATTGCTATATATAAGAAAGAGATATGCAAATTTGAATTTTGGC
The DNA here is from genome assembly GCA_963920215.1 of Nineta flava. Taxonomy (NCBI): domain Eukaryota; kingdom Metazoa; phylum Arthropoda; class Insecta; order Neuroptera; family Chrysopidae; genus Nineta; species Nineta flava. The sequence continues at coordinate 44,445,417 of OY986040.1, forward strand.
TATTAATAAATAAAAATTTTTATTCGTCATCGATCCTAGTTAGTAGATGTCAAAAATCACCATCTGTAAAATTTATATATATATATATCTATGGACATATATATATATATATATATATATATATATATATATATATTTACATATATATATGTGTCTGTAATCACTCTAGCGGTCACAGTTTTCGGAATGAAATTTAGTATTTGAGGCGCTTTTGGTATTCAAAAGGTCAAGTTCGTTAATGGGTAAAATCGGACAAGGGGAAAGGGGGGGGGGGTTTAAAGGGAGGGGAAAAACAAAGTTTGACATCTATCCCTTAATATTTGAAAAATCGAAAAATTTATAAGAAGTAAAGTTGTAGGTACTAAGTTTTACTGTAATTTTGTTTCTTATCATTTTTTCTGTTACACTAATATTTACAGAAATATTGATGGTTTAAGATTGAAAATTAAATTCCTTAATATCTCTGTACACATTAGAGTTTAAGCAAAAATGATAAGGTGTGAATTGTAGCAAATTTGATTATCTACTTTATTCTTTATGCATTTTCCGATTGTTCTAATATTAAGAGAGATATTTTATTCATTTTAAAGTTATTTATTTTAAAATTGGCCTTGCAAATTCTAAAATCATATAGGACATTTCATTTTGATCAGACTAAAATTGTGACCGCTTGAAAGTGATTTATGTATTCTAAGGAAATTCGCTAAGTTGAAGCAGCTCCTGCGTAACGAATTTTTTTTTGTATATTATTGTATTATCATCGGTTCTTAATATATCTGCAAAATTTCAGATTATTCAGATATCCGTAAGTGGGTGAAAACTCTCTTACAAAATTCCATTACACTCATACTTAGATACACACAAGTCAAGCAAATAAAAACATGTTAAAAAACCTTAATTTCTCCCTTGTTTGAAGTGATAGATGCTTTCTATTTTCAGGTATCCAGGGCATTACTTCGGTACAAGATTTGTTCTTTTGCGATAAACGGTTTCTTTTTATGGGTGTCCAAATTGACTGAAATATCAAAAAACTGAATTTTCGGTCTTGTTTGAAAGATACAATTTATATTTTGCTCATACTCTATTGTGAGGTTACATTTTCCTCTAATGCTAAAATAGGTGAATTTAAAAAATTAATTTTATTCCTCCAATTTCTGTGTTATGGAATAGGCGTGATAAAGTACTCTTCGGAGAGAATATTTTGGCCGAGTTATTTTTCATGGAGGTTTAAAATTATTAAACTGACAAACAATTTTTCGGCAACGATTTTTCTAAGTTATCTTAGTTTTAAAATTTTTGTTATTGGTGGTTCCATTATGCACAATATTTGTTCTTTAATCTTACTTGAAATGAAATCGCTACAGAAATCTTTATAATGAAGCAATAACAAACAAAAAATCGATTTTCTAGATAATTTGATGATTAATTTTTTATGTTTGTGCTACAATTAGATACTAATACTGCGGCTAATTTTTTCGAGATTGAGACATATGCCAAACTTTGTGCCTCTCCTCTTTCTAAGCCTACCTTCAATACTCTCCGATTAGTAACCTGACGATTAGAACATGAAATATCTGTTATTTAATGGTCCAGAAGACCAAAGAGTTTTTTCAGGATGATGAGCATGAAGCTGGTACTTTGTGAGTAGCTTCGTTTTGACACCCAACTTTTTTAATTGTAAAATTTTGGAAAACGGTATCGAAATTTTCTGGAAGCCGTTGAACATTGAGGATGGGAGACTTGGAGTCCATTCCATTGAATTTGTAGGACGATAAACTTTCCTCGTTCTTCACTTGATTATCTTACAATTAAATTTAAAAACAACTTAATGCTCGTAGACTTTGGATGAACGGTCAATTGTGAAATTTGCAAAACAGAATACTTATGGAATCACGTCGGTGTCTATCAATAACAGACTTTTTTTCAGAGACTATTTCACGTTAATAATTAAAATTTGGCATACTTGTAACAAGCAATAACCCAAATATGGATATAAGGTTTAAAATTGAAAGTTATTAGTTAAGAGTTTAAGGAGAGGTGTTTGGGGATTGAAAAAAGAAAAACAAGTTTTTCTTCAAGCTTATTGTGTGAATTTGTCCTGCCATTTTATTTGTAATTGCTTTTGTTTAAATTTTTTTTCTGAAAAAATGCTTCGAAGTTGCTGTCCCGCAGCGTATCTATAAAAATATCCCTCGGATAAATTTGAATAATATCATGAATAAAGTTAATAAGAAGTAGATTGAAGGAAAATGATCGGAATTGTAATGTTTTTAGTTAAGGGGTTAGCTTTGGGAGTTAAAATGGGAAATAAAAATTATTGTATGGTGTGTCAATTAAAAGTTTTTTGAGTAATGAGGGAAAAGTACTATCTTAGTGCCCGCTTTTTCGTGCGGTAAATGGTTATTTGTCTATTCAATTATTACCACAAGACTTAGATGTATTGCAAATATTGCATATATTGTCGCACGCAAATAAATATTTGCAATACGTCTAAGTCGTGTGGTAATAATTGAATAGCCAAACATTAACGCCCGATAAAACGGGCGCTAAACTAGTACTTACCCCGCATTAGTAAAAAAATATAGTATATGCAACTTGTGCGGTGTTGTCGATTGCCAAATCGAGCGAATGAGTGGACAATATCGCTCTCGTGGGCAATCGACAACTTATCTTACTTGTATACAATACAATATTTTCGCACCATTTCAAACATAGAGAAATTATAACGCAAACAATTTAATTGTTTTTAGTTGACTATATTTTGGGTTGTCTATTCCAACAAAATGTTCAAAGATCATGTTATACTGAACATTAATATTTTTTTTCTTTTTTTAACGGAACAGTTACCAAATTTAAAAAAATACAAATCAAATATTTGTTGAAATATTTTCCCGGAAATGTTTTAAACATCAGGGAAACTTCTATTAGGTATACACGCACAAAACAAACCAACCTCTTCTGAATTGAATGAGGACTGAGCACCTTGTTATCACTGTTGTTTTAAAGCGGCAACCTATGGGTTTTGAATAAAATATATAGTGGATTAATTCTGCAATTTTCATTGAGTTACATCCTGTATATCAGTATTTTGACATGTAATATTAACCAAAATATATAATGGATCTATATCCTATGTGCACATACATGCTTTCGATATATGCGCAAACGATTTAGGGTAAGTACAATGCTGTTGAAAAATATGTTTTCAATTTATAATTTATTGTTTCGAATAACAAGATCTTTAATTATCCAATTTTAGGATTTATAGTGCCAAATTTGATATTATTTATTTAATTTTGTAATAAATAAGATTACTACAAAGAAGACCTGTTTATTACACAATACGTAATTTTTGCTTGGCTCTTAAGGAGATCCAATAGTTTTAGTACAAATTTGGTATGAACTTACGCCAGACATATTTGATGCATGAAAAAAATTTTGAAATTTAGTCAACTCAAATAATCCTTCAAGTCCTACCTCAGTCAGATCATATAAAAGACACAACTTTTTTAATATTATTGTGATACACGCACCAAATTAGCAACAAGCACCATATCTCTGACTCCATATCCCAGAGATAGTTACGATTAGCTTATTCATACTGATGATGACTGACTACCTTGTAGTCGAAATACGTCTTTATAAAATACAAATAATTGTTCAAGGAATTGGGGCAAAATTTGAAATTTAATTAAAAAATTTTTTGTATCTAGAGACGAAATTTCTTTGTACTGTTTAAACGATAGGTTATACCAAGCAGCCACGGATGCATGGAACAATTTTGTAGCCCGAACAATTTTATGTTATATCCGTCTAAGCTCTGAACCGTTTGGTGTAAACCACATCAAAATCGGTTCAGCCGTTTTAACGTTAAAAAGTACCAATAAAATTATTCAATTTATGAATTGTAAATTCTATTGACTTACATGCAGGTGTGTGCATATACTTGAATCTATGCTACTTCCTACTAGTATTGTGCATTACTCGCATTAATCTTAAACGACGGAACCGATTTTGACGTGGTTTTACCGCACGGTTGATCATTTTATGGAATAACATATAGGCTATATAAATTTACATTTAGGTTGCATGGAATAATTGTATTGTAAATACGGTGCAGAAGAAAACCAAATCCAATAAATAAAACTGTTGAAGGGATCTGTTCATTAAAAATTATGACAAAAATGAATAGGGAATATGGATGAAAATTTTTTTTCACTTGAATTGAAGTATGTTTACTTGACAAATATCAAGGTAAAATTACTTTTTAAATATCTTTAAAAATAAGCGAGATATGAATGATTGAAATTCCCGATTAGACAAAGAGGGTGATAGCCCTCTTGATATGTTATGTGACGTCATATTACACTTTCACCATTTAAAATACACGTAAAACTCCGTTTTTAGTATTTTTGCAAGAAAGAGACAGATAATAATCTTTAAAAGCTTATAGCTTCCTTGATATTTGTTGGATTTTAATTTCATTTTTAAATATTATTACAGTATTAACAGTGTTTTCATATTCTGAAAATAAATGTGAAAAAAAAAGTTTCATGCATATTCCCTATTGTGGGACTAAGAAGGCAATCATTGAATGCTCGGGTATCTCAATACTTTTGTACAGTAGGGTAGTTTTATCAATAATATATACCTCGCAGTAAAATATTACTCACATTCAATATAGAGAACACTTTCCGTTTTCAATATGAAAATATGTATTATATAATAAAAAAAAAATTTATATATTCAAATATCGATTGATATTTATCATCATATATGTTCTAGGATCACCTGTATCCTTTTCGATTTATTTACATTTTTCGATTTATTTACATTTATTAATTATAATGATCAATATTGTATTTGGAATTAGAAAATCTAAAACTTGGAAAGCGTCAGTTAATATTAAGAACTACAAATGCACAGTAAATGATGGCGATTATAAGTTTAAAACATGGATAAAAACTTTCGGTAAATTTTGTATATAGATTCTATTTGATATCAAATCAACACAAAGATTTCAAGCGAATTGCAGTCTGTTTCTGGATATCCCACTTCGAAATTTAAAAGAAAAATCCTATGGTTTAATTTTAACCTATTCAAAGCTCCGATTGGGTCGAAATTTCATGGGGGCATCAACAAAACAAGATGCAGTTGTATACTTGACGTGATATAAAAAATTTATGAAAACAATATAATTGTATGCTTTTTAACTTACTCAAAATATTTTCACAGAATCAGAATTCGATATGTTATTTAAATTGTGTTGGATAAATAAAAATTTCAATACATTGGAGCATCTTTGAAGAAGGAAATTTTTATGACTATCAAATCAAGTAACCGTGGTGACATAGTTGTAATATTCAATATTGTGGGTAATATGTATAAATCGAGAAATATTTCTGTAAATGTTAAGGTAAGTCCACACTTGCACGCCACGAACCCCGAGCGGTGTGCGTGACGTGCCTTTGCTTCGTTGGAATTGTTGATTTCAACGAACCTCCGGAGATCCATAGGAAACCCACGAACATAGTATTTATTTTGCAGTGAAGTTGTAAACATGCATACGCGACGGGGAAATCTCGCGATTATGGTGATGAGTGGTGCGGCATTATTAATAGCAAGTTTGTCTAAAAACAAAAAGAAACGTCGACGTTGGTCAAAAAAATCAATCACAAAAACCCATTATTTAGGCCTGGAAATAATCTAAAGATATTAATTAAAATGTAGAATTTTAGTTCAACTTTAAAAATTTTCAAGTTGAACGAAAATACTACATTTCAATTAATATCTTAAAAAATTCGTTACGCAGGAGCTGCTTCAACTTAGCGAATTTCCTTAGAATACATAAATCACTCTCTAGCGGTCACAATTTCAGTCTGATCAAAATGAAATGTCGTATATACAATTTTATTAATAAATGACATACGTCAAGGGGAAAGGGGGCCATAAAGAAAGAAGATAACACAAAATATAAAATATCTGTCTTAATATTAGAAAAATCGAAAAATGCGTTAAAAATAAAGCTGTAGGAAACCAAGTTTGCTACAATTCATCACCTTATCATTTTTGCTCAATTCCTAGACACTCTATTGTGTACAGAGATATTAAGAAATTTAAATTTCAATCTTAAACGTCAATATTTCTGTAAATATTAGTGTAACAGAAAAAATGATAAGGCAAATGAAAAACAAAATTACAATACAACTTAGTACCTACAATTTTATTTATTATAAATTTTTCGAATATAAAGGGAGATATGTCAAATTTTGTGTTTCCCCCTCCCTCTAAACCTCCCTTGCCTCTTGTCCGATTTTACCCATTAACGAACTTGACCTTTTGAATACTAAAAGCGCCTCAAATACCAAATTTTATCCAATCAGATTAAAATTGTGACCGGTAGAACGATTACAGACATATATATATATATATATATATATATATATTTATATATATATATATACATATATGTGTATATACATATATATATATATATATATGTGGTATACTGGAATCTACCTACACTGAAGATTCCCATAATATGTATTTTGCTGACTCCGTATTTTCTCACAATATAATTAAATAAATTCTTTTCTCATACAATAGTATATTAAAATACAAATATTTTCTCATACAGATTTTTAGGCAAGCTTTGCATTAATTTTATTATAAATAAAATCATTTTTTCAAGTTAAGAAGTCTTTGACAAGTTAATACATTTAAAACAATTTTTGACGTTAATATTTGAAATAATTATTATGTTCAGAATTTTTTTACATTATTTTAATTGTTGTAATTATTATTGTTGTACTTTAAGTGATTTTCATTAATTAAATAAATACAAATCAACAAACTTTATTAAAACAAAAATCAAAAGTGTTATAATTGAAATCAAACCTAAAACCGCAACACAATAAGTTATAAATAACTTATCGTCGAAAAAAGGTAAAGTGAACATTTCAAAACGTTAATTATTTAAAAGTCAAAGCTCCGTTTCTTGTATTTATCGATAAAATCAAGTGGCGATCTAGTTAGAACCGAAAACCAAGATTTCCAGTCGCATTCGATTCTTTGGAAAACAAATAACAATTGTCGAACCAAATTGGTTTTCCTACGATAGAATTGGAGGTTACGACAAAATTGGCGATCTTGCCAGGATACAACGTAATAAAGTGATTGTTGGAGAAACTGAAGAATTTGTGTTGCATACAAACACTACCAGCTTGGAAATACCAGGTCAAGACGGTGCTTATGAAACAACAATTCAATAGTGAATCAACAATTACAACTTTACAATCAAAACAATTCAACAAACCAGTGCAGGTCTAGACGCAGCAATAGCCGAGCTTGTATCAAGGTAAGCGAATTGTTTATTTTACTTCTGCAAAAAATTTTTTATTTATTTTTCATTCATAATGTCCTCTCATCCGTCACGAAATAATTCTCCTGTCCCTGAATACTCCAAGGATGACGAATCAATTGTTTTATCAGAAGAAAAAATTCCAATATCATTTCTCGCGCAAATGATAACACCATACAATGGTAATCCTTCTGAATTACAAAATTTTTTACAAAACGCTGAAAATGCTTTAAGTTTAGCTCAAGATTCACAAAAAAGAGCGCTAACTGCATTAATATTTTCTAAGGTATCTTCCGATGTGAAAAACAAACTAAATGCTACTAATATCACAACATTTGAAAATTTAAAACAAAAATTAGAACAAATTTTTCAAATTACTGAAAGCTTAACATTTTTACAAGAACAACTTGAAACATGTAAACAAAAACCTAACGAATCAATTAAAGAATTTTATTCGCGTATTGAACGTTTAAATTCACGAATAGTTCAAAAAGTTAAACAAAAAACAACTTCCAAATCTATGTTGGTTGGTAAATTAGCATTAATTGAAGATATGGCTTTAAGACGGTTTACACACCATTGTAAACCTGAAATCTCAAATATTTTACGACATAAAAATTGCAATTCAATGAATGAGGCTCTCTCCATAGCTAGTGAGGAAGAAGCATTCATTAGCATGCAGAATCAACTTAGGAATATACACCTAAACAGCACTCAACCGAATAATTCGCGAAAATACTGTAAAATATGTAGAAAAAGTAATCATAATACTAAAGACTGTAGAAACAAAAATAATTCACAATCTAATAGTAGTGGAGAAACTTCACGATCAAATAATAATGTCAAACAATGCACCTACTGTAAATTTAAAGGGCATACTATTGACGAATGTCGCAAAAAACGTTTTAATGAAAATTTAAATAATTCAAATCCCAAAGTAGCTCACACTAATAGTGCAAACAATACAAATAATCCAAGTACTTCTGGTAGTTCAAATAAAAATACGCACTCTTTAAACTACAACTCGCTCGGGTTAATGGAAGCCCCAACTACGAGCAAATCAACACAGTGGGCTTCACAAAACTTCCAAATGCAATGAATGATAAAAAACTCGTATTTAATTCTAAACATTCTCGAAACGATCAATTTAAATTTTTAATTGACACTGGCGCAAGCGTTAGTTTATTAAAAGTTAATAATTTGAACCCAAATCACAAAACAGAAATAAATTCAAACATTAAAATAAAAGTTAAAGGAATAACCGACGGTGAAATTACATCATTTGGACTTGTTTCAATTTATATGACAAAAAATAATCACAATTTTCACCATTTCTTTCATTTAATGGACAGCGACACTGTTCCATATGATGGAATTTTAGGTACGGACTTTTTATCTAAGCATAACGCTATAATTAATTATAAAACAAATTTAATTTGCTTAGACCCCGTACAAATTTTTAATACTAAAATTGAACCATCTAGAAAAGATGAAATTTTAAAACTTTTACGTACAGACAGACTAACTGAACAAGAAAAATCCAAACTTACTGAACTAGTTATGGAATATAATTCTATTGTTAAATTAGAAAATGATGTACCGGGTTGCACTAACAAAATCGAACATGAAATTAAATTGATCGATGAGAGCATTGCAATTAAAAATAAAATTTATCCTTTACCCAAACATTTACGCGAAGAGGCTCAACGGCAAGTTGACGAACTATTAAAAAATAATATAATTCGTAAAAGTAAGAGTCCGTACAACTCTCCTGTTTGGATAGTCGACAAAAAATTAGATCATTCAAACGTTAAGAAGTATCGTATGGTCATAGATTACAGGATGCTCAACCAAAAAACAATCCCAAATAATTATCCAATTCCACGAATTGACGAAATATTATCAAACTTAGGAGGAAACAAATATTTTACAGCCCTTGATTTGGCAAGTGGATTTCATCAAATTCCGATCAAATCTGAGGATATTCCCAAGACAGCATTTACTATCGGCAACGGCCACTTTGAATTCCTTCGTATGCCATTTGGTTTGGTTAATGCGCTTGCAACTTTCCAAACTTTGATGAACGAAATATTTCATGACCAAATCCTACAAAATAAATGCATGTGTTATCTAGACGACCTCATTATCCTTGGAAGAAGTTTAGATGAACACATACAATACTTAAAAGAAATCTTACAAATACTCAAAAATAATAATTTAAAAACTAATATGGACAAATGTGAATTCTTCCAACAGGATTTAAAATATTTGGGCCATACAATAACCCTATCAGGCATCAAGCCACAAAAAGAAAAAATAGAAAAAATATTAAATTTAAACGAACCAAAAAACGTAAAACAAATCCAAAGTTTTCTGGGTATCACTGGATACTACCGAAAATTCATAAAAAATTATGGTGAAATAGCCAAACCTTTAACAAAACTGTTAAAGAAAAACCAAAAATTTATATTTGACGAAAACTGTAAAACAGCTTTCGAAACATTAAAATCAAAAATAACATCCGCACCAATACTGCAATATCCTGATGATAATAAAACATTTTCAATTACCACAGATGCCTCAAATCTAGCCATAGGCGGGGTACTAACACAATTGTACGACGGGGTAGATTTGCCTATTGCATACTACTCTTATACGTTAAACAAAGCCGAGCAAAACTACTCAACAATAGAAAAGGAATGCCTTGCTATTTTGAAAACTATAAAAAATTTTCACCATTTCCTTTATGGTCGAGAATTTTTGGTAAAAACCGATCACCGCCCCTTAGTTTGGTTAAATTCGGTTAAAGACCCTACTAGCAGACTGGTACGTTGGAGACTTAAACTCATGAATTACCAATACAAAATAAACTACACACCGGGAAAAACAAATTACACGGCAGACACTCTTAGCCGCCCAATATTCGTTTCAATGATTGATAAAGAAAAATCCTACGAAGATTTTCAAAAGTTTCATAAAAAATCAAACCCAATAATAAGATTCAACCCAGGTTGTGAAATATCAACCATTAAAAATTTAATAATACCATGTACAAAAAACTTAAACATTAACGAGAATTTAAAATCATTTATATTAAATAATTTCTCTCTCAACGAAATCCAAAATACTAATATTGGTCAAGTTTTAAGAAAAGAAAATGTAAATCAAAACATAATTTTACTGATTTTAAAACAACACGAAAACCATAAAATTAATCAAAAAACTCTCTACGAAACAATTGACGAAGTGGCACTCACTTCACCTGACTTCAATACTTTCGTCGATTTAAAACTTATAGATAAATCAATAACTATAAAATACTTTAATAACTTACTTTTATACCACTTTAATAATAACATTGAAAAAATTGTTACTGAAAACATAAACTACAGTACGCTCCTGACTGAAGATGAAATACAAAATATTCTACAGGACGAACTAAACACGTTAAATGATGAAAATAACGGACAAATGGAACCAGCTCCATCTACATCTAACCAAAATGATGATGAAATTGTCATCATACCAAATGAAGAAAATACAAACGAAGCGGAAACCAATGAAGAAGAAACAAATGAGAATACTACATCTGAGGAAGGAACAACCACAACCATCATCCGGACCGATGAAGAAAAGAAAAGACTTTTACAAGAATATCACGATTCTCCACTCAGAGGGCATCCAGGTGTTTCAAGAACTTACAGTGAACTTCGAGAAAAATACTTTTGGAAAGGTATGAAGACATACGTTGAAAACTATATCAAGAAATGTCCTACTTGTCAGAAAACAAAAGCTTCCCACTCAAACAAAGCACCAATGGTCATTACTACAACGGCGGAAAACTTCAACGATGAAATTTCAATGGATTTTGTTGGTCCTTTACCAGTCACATCCAGTGGAAACAAGTTCATTTTAACAATTCAAGATCATTTAACAAAACATCTACAAGCTTTTCCGATGTCCGATAGAAAAGCCGAAACAACAGCCATCTATTTCCTAAAGTACGCTTGTACATTCGGTTTTCCTAAAGCAATTCTCACGGATCAGGATCCAGTTTTTACCAGCGCTTTAATAAAAGAAGTAAATAAAATATTTAACATTAAACAAAAATTAACCTCACCGTACCATCCACAGACGAATGGATCATTAGAAAGAACACATTCATACATAGAAAACTACCTTCGAGCATATATTAACACGGATATGAATGATTGGGATGAAATGTTATACCTAGCAACATTTTCATACAACAGTCATAAAAACCGATCAATAAATGAAACTCCGTATACTTTAGTGTTTGGAATAGAACCAAATATTCCAACATCATTCGAAAGAAACATGACGACAAAAACTTATCAAAATCTGTCAAAAGAAGTCCAAGAAAAAATAAAACGTTTAAAGACAGCAGCACGAGAAAATTTAACAAAAAGCAAACAAGTTAATAAAGCCCAGTACGACAAAAAACAAACCAAACCTCGTACCTTTAATGTTGGAGACGAAGTTTTAATAAAAGAAGGCCAAGCAGCACCAGGAAAACTCAACAATCGTTTCAGAGGTCCCTTCAAAGTCATTTCAGTCCATCCCGAATCACATACAGTCACCATAAAAATGAAAAAATCCAACAAGACATATCACGAAAATAACTTAAAACGTTACATTTCAGATGATGTTCATATTGTTCATGCTTATGTTAATTCACCGGACGACAACAGAACTACAGGTGGAACGAATTGAAAAATCACCAGGATTATTTTTCAAACGCCTTGGAGATGCAAAATTATGTAATCGACAGTTAACACTTCTACATTTTATTAATACAACTACTTTTAGTGATAATTTAAATTTAGCAACACGCTTTTACCACAAATCTTACGCTTTATGCTTTATGATACCAAGTAATCATTCAAATGCAGCAGCTTGCAAACTGCAACAAAAATTACTAGTGCAACAATTTACTGAAATCAAATCATTAATTAATACTGTCCAATCACATAACTTACAATTAGATAAACCAACTACCGCAAAAACTCTTCTGAGAAAACGTCGAGGTCTTATTAATGCAGGGTCTAAGATACTAAAATGGTTAGTAGGGACTCCGGACTCAGACGATTCAGAATTCTATTCTAATTCAATTAACTCCCTGATCGAAGATCGAAAAACCACTCATCTAATGATGAAAGATCAAATCAAAATACTTTCGGATACAATGAATACTTTAAATAAAACTTTAGAAACGATACAAGACGCGGAACAGGAATTGAATGCTAATATAAACTCTTTTAATAAATTTGTAAATAAATCTACCGCAGCAATTAACGAAAATTCTTTGGAAATTGAGATTTTAGATCATTTGCTACTAATAAAACAAATAAACGATATAAATATTAGACAGCTACAATCTTACAGTATGACTCTAACGCTCATAAGACACGGAATTATCGATTACAACATAATTAACCCTACAACCCTGTATAACGAATTAAAGCCAATAACTTCGCTATCATTACCAATCAAAGTAGAACCGGAAAGCATCGAGTATTATTATAGAATTATGGATGTTAAAGCTTTCATAAAGGATTATACCTTGGTAATATTAATTAAAATACCAATAGCACAAATTTCAGAATTCAACCTATTTCAAGTATTTCCCTTACCTACTCCACATAAAAATTCAAGTCAAATATCCTATATCACAATTGATTTTCCTTACTTAATATCAAGCAGAGGTAAATCACAATTCACATTACTTAAACAGCTCGACAAATGCATTCGTCTAAATGACTTATACATTTGCAAACACATTGACACAATGGAACGACGCTCAACGGACATATGTGAATTAGAAATGTTTGATTTGGAAGAACAGAGTATACCAAAATCATGCAAAACAACAAATATAATGGCTCAACCTGAAATTTGGCAACAAATATCCAAAAACCAATGGTTATTTATATTGTCAAAATCAACAAAAGGAAGTCTACTTTGTAACACTGGAGAAGATCAAGAATCAACTCTAAATGGCATGGGTCTGTTAAAGATAAATGGAGATTGTCGCTTTATCACGAACAACATTATTCTACAACCAGAACTATCAATACGAAATATAACCGCTTATCTGCATATCCCACAAGTAAACATTTTGGAAGACGATTGTTGCAAATATCTTTTCAAACAAGAAAAACTTAGTCCAGAACAATTAAAACCTATCAAACTAAGAAATCTAGATTTGAACGAGATCAAATATACGCAACATCAACTGAAAACAATGGATGAAAACCTACAAACACAATTAAATAAACCGTTTATAATAAAATACGAAAACGTAATTTATACATGGCTATGCTACTTCGGACTTGGTCTGGTATCATTAATCATTTGCTATTACACTTACAAATATGGAATCTTCAAAGTATTTACAACACTAATTTCAAAAACAGTTAACTGCTTACTTCCATGTAGAAAGTCTAATGGAGACACTTTCAACTTCTATAACTGTTTGTTTGGGAAAAACAGAAATAATCAAGTTCAACCATACGAATCGAAAATAGTATATGAACCAACTCAAGGAACTGTATTTCTACAACCCAGAAGGCGGGCACCATCAGAATCATCAAGTATTACTGGTCGTCGTGCAATCCGTCAGGTCAAACTTTAAGAATCTCCTCGTTCAAGAAACTGCAGAAATTCTTTTAATGGGGGAGGATTGTGGTATACTGGAATCTACCTACACTGAAGATTCCCATAATATGTATTTTGCTGACTCCGTATTTTCTCACAATATAATTAAATAAATTCTTTTCTCATACAATAGTATATTAAAATACAAATATTTTCTCATACAGATTTTTAGGCAAGCTTTGCATTAATTTTATTATAAATAAAATCATTTTTTCAAGTTAAGAAGTCTTTGACAAGTTAATACATTTAAAACAATTTTTGACGTTAATATTTGAAATAATTATTATGTTCAGAATTTTTTTACATTATTTTAATTGTTGTAATTATTATTGTTGTACTTTAAGTGATTTTCATTAATTAAATAAATACAAATCAACAAACTTTATTAAAACAAAAATCAAAAGTGTTATAATTGAAATCAAACCTAAAACCGCAACACAATAAGTTATAAATAACTTATCGTCGAAAAAAGGTAAAGTGAACATTTCAAAACGTTAATTATTTAAAAGTCAAAGCTCCGTTTCTTGTATTTATCGATAAAATCAAGTGGCGATCTAGTTAGAACCGAAAACCAAGATTTCCAGTCGCATTCGATTCTTTGGAAAACAAATAACAATTGTCGAACCAAATTGGTTTTCCTACGATAGAATTGGAGGTTACGACATATATATATATATATATATATATATATATATATATATATATATATATATATGTATATATATATAAACTTTACATTTGGAGATTTTCGACATCTATTAGGTTGAATCGATGGACATTTGAAGAAATTGCGGTACGAGACCAATAGCTCTATTTTCTTTCCGAAAATTCGCTAAAAACAATAATCATATACGCGCTAAAAACGACAAACCTTTCAACATCCCGTCCAAATATGAACTGCGAACGTTCAAAGTGTTCGTTAAAAAAACCGACATGAGATGGATGTTGTGCGCCGCGCGCTCGTCCCGTACACATATGACGAATTCAATGCGTGGACGCACCTTTAGAGTAACCAAAAATATTGTAAGGTAATAAATTTCAGAAAAATTAATCTAGGAAAACTTTATTTTAGATAACTCATTTTACTCATATTTAGAGAGAAATTCTTTTTAACGACCATTCAAATGTAGATAGCATGTTACTTACCAAATTTCATGCCCATTAGACGTAACTTGTGAGAAGGCTTGATATGTAAAAGTTAAAATTGCATTATAAAAGCTATATTGGCAATTCCGCGAAAAGTTCTGCATATTTTAGATTTGCTATGAGTTACTCACGTACAGTATGCCAGCACAATGAATCTCACTAACAATTTGTAATCTTTCTGTAATATCTGAAATTAATTAAAAATCAGTTTAAACAACATAGAAAACATATCTTATCATTAAACTGAAAACTTGACCATGGTTATAATAATATACTTTATGTTATATAAATACGGTACACAGCAGACGGTTTCTTATCGGCACCTTGTGGCGTAACACTTACATAAATCAACCTAACAACTACCCCCACACACATTTTTTTATATCATTTACACAAGTATTTACCAAGTTGTTCATTCTTTAACTCATTTAGATGTGCTCATTCATCCATTGGGAACTCTTAACAAGCAATTAAAGTAATATTAATTGCATAAGCATTCAAAATATATGGTTTTAATTTTCTTTACAATTTTCACTCCCGTAAAGTACGCAGAAATGTATTGAAAATTAACTGTCGATTTTAACTATTTGTTTTCAGTTAATGTTTCATTTCAAAATTTTCGTCTACAAATATTTTATTGATGATAATGACAGTTTAAATCATTTATAAATTATTTGTTGTAATTTGGTTCACTATTTATGAAAACGTAAATTGTGCTCAAAATTAAGAACACTTAAGGTTGATCGAACACATGTGCAGACAAAATCGACAATGTATAGATAAAAATCTGAGTTTTGATATGTTATTAATTGCTAACTCATACGTATAAAATAATTTTTTTATAAATCTAATGAAGGGTTTTCATGTAATTAATCATTAAGGATTGAAATTTTACCATGTAGTGAATAGCAAATGTTGAATGAACGCATACATTTTCGATAATGTTGCTCCATCTTCTATAGATTAAAGAGTAAAAAACTTTTATAAATTACTACTTTTATAAATTAAATCTCGCAATTACGTTGAAATTAGAAAAAATAGTCTGACGAAGAGTTTTGTAAATATCTTAATTAAAAAGATAAAAAATTCATGAAAATTTTCGTTAAATCGTCCAAATAATCGTCGAAAGGTGATTATTTACTATTTTTGTAATTAAATAATTAATTTACAGATTAAAATTTTTAATTTCTTTTAAGAAGAGTGTTTCTGTTTCTTATGAAATGTACTGTACTGTACGATCAACCTTAATAACCACAAAATTGAAAGATATTTTTTACTACTTCACTTTCACACGGTTCTCATAACAGTGAGAGATTGGAAACGAAATTAATGTGTCTGGTTTTTTTTTTGTTTTTTGTCTTAAAGTTTGCCATAGCTATGACAAAGGATATTTAAACCGACTTGAAGATTATGACTTTAATCCAGACTTGCAATGTGTAGACTATACTAAAAAAATGTTTAATTAATGGAAGTTGTTTGATGTACTATTTGACTTTATTTCTACGATTAATTATTCGAAATAAAATTGGTATTCATAGTAAATATCTCCAGTTAAAAAGAAAAAAATAAATATAGTTTGTAAAAGCAAATTTAAGTTTATATACTCAGATATTATATGGATTTATACATGAAATAATTTGTATTTTATAATGCAAAAAACTTATCGTTTTAAAGAAGTATATCAGCATATCCCAAAAACTAGTATTCCCGCATAAAAATTAAGAGATTACTTCATAAGTGGCTATAGAAAGTTACATGTAGAATTACTTCTAGTAAAATCATCGAAGAACACTGAATATAATATTATTTTAAACATTTATAAATAATGAATGCGAAGGTGCCATGCATTTTTCTTCGCAAGCTATTCCATACGTTTTTTAAGAGCATTAAATTTGTGACAAATAAAGCTCAATCAGAGCTCTGTAGGTGAATTTAAGATTTTAATTTTAGACCTTCTTTGGACCGAAATTGCGTCGAAACCATTGGTCCTGCGAGTAGCACTTGCATTGTGCGCTGCGAAACTAACACTATTCTCCAATACTCGTAAGTGTACATTAATATGAATGATTATGCATAGTTTTCTCTCATCTTTCCATTATTTTTATAAGAAACATTTTAATGATTGACATTGCAATGTTGTTAATAATTAGTTATTGACTCTTTTCCCCACCCCCTACAAAGTATACTCTGGAGGCGCGTTTCTAACTGACATAATAATAAGTGTAATTAAGAATACCAAAATATATTTCCCTATCTACTGTATCCTCAGTCTTTTTGATGGGCCAAGCTGCGACTCAGGATCTGGTTGAGCGTCCGATATTGAATTGCTGAGGAAGGATGGAGAATGAAGTGGCGTCATTGTTGGCAGTTCATCTTCAAAATCATTCTCCTCGATCAATTTTGATATTTCCATTATGTTGCTGCAGGTCTCCCCAGAACAATTCAGGCACACTGCAGAACATTTGAGGCCTGCGTTCCGACATACACTCATTGCTCCACAGTTTTTTCTGCACCGGCAGAATATCAACTTTAGAAGCTAAGGGGGTGCTGGTGGTTTTGAACATTGAACAGGCATCAATATTTTTCCATACTTTTTCCAGCCCCTGTCTTGAGGGTCGTTGTAACTCCCGAGCCACTGGAGTTACTGGACCTGATGATAGACTCGTAGGCTGTGCAAGCGGGCTGTGTTGTGGTTGATATTTTTGGTTTTAAGACAAAAATTTTCAGTACCAAAGTTGTAGATAATTTAATTTGCAACAAATAATGTTTTTACAAATTTTCTATGTGACGAATAGTTTGTCCAATATAGCGTAAAAACCATTCGCACCCCTTTTTATAAGATGACGGCCGCTGGACAAGGGTTGCGAACCCACAAACGTGGATTAAACTTTACAATAACCCCCTCTTGACATCCAAAAAATAAAGTTGCGTGCTCTAACTTTTACAAGCTAAGAAATTGTAACATTTGAATGGACTGTATGGCTTTATACAAGTCAATGGAACAAAATTAACCCAATAAAAGTTCAAACATACTTCATATAAACTAAAATACTTTGTTTCCATTAGTGTAGAAATTGAGGGGGTTGAATTATCAAAATCCCAACGTTCTACGCGCATGAGTTGATATGCCCAAAATTTAAATATCAGCATACCAAATTTTAACAAAATCGCACAATTCGTTTTAATTATATTTAAAAAAAAACTATTTAAAATTCTGAAACTTCAAGAGCGTACAGCGCCCAGACGACGCAACTTTTATTGGGGAAAATTCGGCTCAATCGATCGTCTTGGGTTAAGCCATAGTATATATAGTATAGCGTTGTAAAGACCTTTTAGCCACTCTCTCTCTCTCTCTCTCTCTCTCTCTATATATATATATATATATATATATATATATATATATATATATATATATATATATATATATATATATATATATTAAATTAGAATATTCTAGGATATAGTTACATACTTCAATATCATACAACTACCGTGTACATTATATGCATAGGTTACATCACATAGAGAATAGATAGATATTTTAGTACTATGAGAGAACACATTTGTGACAATAATTCAAAATGATATACTATGAATTAAAGTAGATTTATTGTATTTATTTAACGATACGCATTTGTGTAGTACAAAACATCAATAAATTTTATAAAAATATATATATATATATTTTTTTATACTATATATACATTTTTATACAACACAAAAAATCACAAAACACAAATAACTCAAAATTCAGATTTTTTTCTATATTTGATATTTATTATTAACATTATTTTTAGAAATCTAATAAATTGTAGGATACCAATATACGATATACAAATATAAAGTAGAGTTTACTGTATCTGTAAGCTCAGGTAGAAGTAGCAGTAGTAGTAGCGGAGGAGAGATCGAAGTCTGGCAAGTAGGCTTTGCTAGGCCTTTTTTTACCGACCCATAAAGAACAAATAATTTGTGTGTAGGCTAGGAATTGGTAGATTGTGCGACTGACTTTGGTAGGAACTATGCCGATATTTATCTGGAGCTAGTCAATGGAAACTGCAGAATATCTTCACAAGCCTACCAGTTACTTTCGTTCTTGTCCATACGCCGACAAAATTTATTTTATAATTTTTTAATTGACAAACTACATCGAACCAACAACCTCCGGGCTCCGGGCTCCAGCTCCGGGCACAGTGCCTATAACAGTTGGACCTCTCGAAGTGGTTCAGGTAGAGATGAGCTCAGGTGTTGTGTAGTTGGAATTTTGACTAGAACTATTAACTTTAGATGCAACCATACCCGCATCTAACGTACGTGCTTATAATTTTTCATTAATCTTTCACGAAAAATGATACCTTTGTTGCTGGGATACACAAAAATTTTCCACAAGGAACTACAGTGTCTTGAAGCATCCAGTATTTGAAAGAGAAATCAACCTTCGTACGGATTTAGGTACATCAGTACAATATATACTTGGCCACAAAAGTTGATGTCATTTTTTAAATTTTATAGTTTATTTGTACATAAGGCACTCATTTATACTAATATAATAAAACTGAGTTTGTTTGCTTGTTTGAACGCGCTAATCTCTGGATTGATTATTGATTGATTATATCGGGGTAAAAAAAACTATTGCACTTCGACCTTATGGCCCATTGTGCTCCCTTTCTGCTTCAGTCTGACGAGATTCGCTTCTCCCATATGTTGGCAATAGCCTGGAGCTTTCTTATCAGGTCCTCCCGAAGGTTCATATATTCAGGGTGAGTAATCTCTGGAACTGCCAGTCCGATTTAAAAAATTATTTTAGCGTTAGATTCATGAGAAAGGCTATAGGCTATCTAGCATTATGTTAAAATTCTTAGTAAGCTTTAAATATTGATATTTGTAAACTAAGTCGGAAGAAAAAATATAAAATTATTTTATAAAAATTTTGTTTCAGTTTTGAAATGCCAACTTTGGTTGTCGTTTCCTTAGTCACTATAGACTATAATAGCACACTATAAGATTATTATTATTATTATTTTCAATATATATATATATATATATATATATATATATATATATATATATATATATATATATATATATATATATATAAATATATATATATATATATATATATATATATATATATATATATATATATATATAGCTTTCATATAAATGCGGACGAAGTCGTGGCAAACAGCTAGTCAATTATAAAATTTAAAAAAATGACATCAACTTTTGTGGTCCATAGTACATATATTCGAAATATTCATACTCGTACATATATGTACAATATTACAGACATACATACTAAATCACACGGTTTGCGGAACAATGTTTATTTTTGCTCCTTTGTTAAATCACAATTATTTCGTCCATACGAGCCCATACCTAAAACCCCTTCAGACATCTAAACAACATCAACTTTTATTTTAATAGATCTTCGATATGTCTTTAATATACAAGCTTCGGCAAATATCTTTGGAAAGTTTTCGAAAAAATTTATGTTAAGAAACGAATGTGCCATCGAAGGGGAAAAATTCCAATTTCTTTGTAAAAACATGTACAATGGTGAGGTTATTAGGTCTAGGTGACCTAATTATTTCAAAGAGAGTGCAAGATCGTTTTTCTCCCAAAAATTGAATCAAAAATTGAATTGTCAGCTTTTTATCATTACTCGCAATAAGAAATGGGTCACTGACATTTTATATGACATACATTTATGATAGATAAGATAAATAAAGTTTTTTAGCAGTGTATATCTTCTGTAGCAACATGATATTTTAATTAATATAGCAACATGAGATTAAAATTCAATATTCGACCATGGGGAATGGTTTGTTGTAATTATACTTTTTTTCTGGAAATAAATATGTAACTGTATAAATAAAAGAAGTAAATGATATTTGAAGTGATCATATAACAATATTCTTTTGATATACTTCGAAGGAAGATCACATATACACATAAATTACATATGTATTTATACAGTACTAAATATTAATGATGGACAAATCTCTTGAAAGCAAATACTAAATAGGAACCAACATCAATTTAGTATCATCAAAATTGTCATCATCATCCACATGTACATTTTACATGACTCTACTCTTAGTCAGTTCAAAACGACTCCGAATCTTATGTTGTGTGTCATTTAATAGAACATTCACAATCGTCTGTTCTATGTCCATTTCACAAAATAGATGTTGTAAAACTATGTTATAAACATATATATATTTATATATATATATATATATAATATAATATATATATATATATATATATATATATATATATATATATATATATATATATATATATATATATATATATGTGTGTGTGTGTATACACAAAATGTTCCCATAGCCATTTTATGTAAACACATTTTCGGTCAAGTAATGATGTCGGGAGTACTCTGTGGAAAATTCGAATCTATGTATACAAACATGTGTACGATATGTGTATCAATACATTGAGGATAACTGCTTAATTATTTTATTCACAAATGGATATTAAAGTTAATAATGATGTAAAATTTGATAAGTGGGAATTTTTTACCGACGAACAGAAGGAGGTACTCAATTCAATCTGTATATTTTTTTTAATGTATGATCACGCAAAACTTTTTACAGAGTACTCCGATTGTGATAACTCTTTTTTTGTTGGAAAGGATATTTTCAAAGTTGGTCCCATATAAATTTGAAATAAAAATTTTAAATTTTAGCCACAAAAAAAAAATAAAAAAATAAAGACTTCCCAACGCTTCTACTAAAGAACAAATATCATATTCGTGATATATTGTCTGTGTGTAAACACTTTGAAAGCACTCAATGTCGTTGCGCAATTTGAATGTTTTTTTAACCCCCGAAAAAAAACGGAGGAAGTTCTCAAGTTAATATATATATATATATATATGACTCAAAATTATTTAGGTATTTATATTAGTGTAAGACTTAGTTAAACTCAAAAGGTTCTTTTTTATTTTTTGCGTTTCACTTCCTTTCTTTTTTCGAAGGTTTAGTTTTTTGTTTCAAAGTTTTTATTTTTTGCTTTTCAGTTACTTTATTCTTTCGTCGGTGCTATTTTTTTATTAAAAGTTTTTATTTAAAACTAAGTGAGCTTACAGTTCAAACATCTGTATATTTTTGTTATCTTAGATATCTTTATCAATTAGCGTACTGACTATTTTGCTGGCTCACGTACCCAAACTTATAAGAATATAACCCATAGTTATATACACTAACGTATTATGCACACTCCCATTCATAAAAATTTAACCAGTTGAAGCATGCTGCGAGTGTTACTGTGTGTAATATTATACATATATTTAATGTGACTTATTGGTTAACTTTTTATGAACGGGAATGTACATGTGTATGTATATGCATACATACTCTTCTATAATACACAATTATAACATATGTTATTGACATTGCGTTAAGCTTATGCAGCTTATAAAATAAACTTTCAAACTTAAGTAGTTTTTTTTTTTTTTTAATTGAATTTTTGTATATGTAAACTTTATTTCTTTCTTTTACGGGTTTAAAGATACACCCTCTTCCCTCCCATAGCGGAGATTATTCTTGGACTAATTAACCCATCGACTAATTCATGAAATAGTTGGGACACACTCGAGAAATTTCAGCTTGTTAGCTCGTTTTTGAGAAATTGTGTTGACAGATAGACAGAGGTACTTTCGGAAATGTAAAAGTAGAATCAATTTTTCAATCGTAGCACACTTGGTTTTAAACCTATAATATATTTATAATTGTTACATATATACAGGGTTTAAAAAGAAAAGAAAGGTTTAATAAGATATCCTAGTATTCGAAAAAAAATTTGAATTAAACTTTTTAATTTCGATCTATTTCTTAAAATTTGAAGAAAAAATTTGAATTGTATATAACAGTGCCCAAGGCAACCCAAAATCAGTGTCTTATTCTATTGGACTATATCATTTTTGAAGGAAATTTTATCTGCTCAACAAAATTTACTTTGACGCACAGAGTTTGGGACTCCTGGCCAGCCAGACAGCCTACTAAAACTCACCCCCCCTTTAGGGGCTTCGAGAACTTGCTCATTAGCTCCCACAGGTAAAAAAATAACAATAACAAAACTTAACAATATCACAGAATATCACAACACTACCCAGTCAAATGAAATGAGTAGGTAGGAATTTAATAACAAGATATAAACTATATAAAAAAATAACAATAAAATATAAACAACAACAAGAATAACAAAATAACCATGTTGCAGTGAAGGTGTAAAAGGCCTTCACTGCAACAAATAAAAATACATAAAAACTAGATAACAATATAAAAAACTATTTAAAAACTTAAAAAACTGCATAACAATAAAAAGTTTTAAAAACAAAAAAATATACCAACATGTAATAGTGTGGGTTTAAAGAGCCCATACTATTACAATTAAAACAATTAAACTTAAAATTATGTGAAATAAAATGTGATATTGTTGGTGTAAAGGGCCCACAAAATCACAGATAAAATCAATAAATAATTCAAAAACATAAAACATTTAAAAAAGAGGATAAAATTGTACGAGGCTGTACATAAAAAATACATAAAAGAGACGATTTAAAAAAAAAATGAGATGTTTGCCTTTTAGTCTCCGTAAAAGGTGAGATTCATTAAAAAATTTAATCATCCTCTTCACGGAGGAGGATTCTTTTTTTTGCCGTAAATGTTCTAGGACTACACATTCCTCAATAATATGCCTCACGGTTTGCACTCTTTGCAGGACAGGCTGATCCTCACCGCAGAGAGGATATGCATGCGAGATTTGAGTGTGGCCTATTCGCAAACGTGTAAGGGCCACACTCTCTCTACAGCTCAGGTGCTGGCATCTCATTGATGCTTGGCTTGACCTGTTTGAGCTTTTCCGTGAGGTTGTTCCACTCACGCTGTCATTTTTCATTAATTTTGAAACGTATGCACACTTTCAGGTCCTCTGGGCGTATTGGAATTAGATCCAGGTGGTTTGAATCAGCCGCGACCCGCGCAGCTTTATTAGCTCCCATGTATACCCACGTGCCCAGGTATCCATACAAAAATGATGGACATGTGCTGGAGCACGTGGAGTATCGCTTGGATGTTTTGCACCAGAGGGTCCCTTGAGAGCGTGCACATTAGTGCTTGCAGAGCGCTCAACGAGCCGGAACAAATGAGGAATGTATTGTGACGGTTCGAAAGCTCTTCACAATATTGCAGGGCATGCAAAATTGCATATATTTTAGCAGTGTACACGGATGCCTGTGGGGAGAGCGACCAAGTGTGTGAGCTATTGCCAATGGCAATAGCGCTCCCCATACCAGAAATGGTGATTCATCCGTATACACGCACAGAGAGTCATTGTATTCGCTAAAAAGTAGTTGGAAGCAGGTCCGATAGAACTAGGAACTGGCCTCTTCTTTACGGAGACCAGCCAGTTCAAACCGGCACCTTACTTTTGGGATCAGCCAAGGAGGTACTTCATGAAAACTATAGGCAAGTACCTCAGTGAATTCGAAATTAAGACTCTCTAAAGCTCCTGCGTTCGAATGGCTAAAAGTCTTGTGACCGTGGCGCGTCTCTCATAGAGTCTCCTCAGATCTGGATTTTCTGAAGAGAGCCGGGAAGTTATGATTGGGCTTAGCCGATACCTCCGCGATAAAATTGAGGAGCAGGCATTCTCGCCTCAACCTCAATGGGTCAATCCCAACTCTACACATAGACTCATAGAGGGACTGGTTCGAAAGGCTTCTGTAGCAAGTCTAACGCCTGCGTGGTTAATAGGATCTAGGATTTTGAGCGCTGACATCCGGGCGGAGGAGAATACTACACAGTCATAATCCATCGTTGGCACAACCAGCGAAGAATAAAACCGCAGTAGCATCTTCCGGACCGCATCCCACGTTGTACCAGCCAATCTCATAAGCACATTCATTGCCTTGCGACAACTCGCTGCCAGGGATTGAAGGTGTGGACGCCACGTTAATTTCTTGCCAAAGACAAGTCACAGAAACCTAATAGAGTCGGCACATCCATGGCGTGATCCTTTTAAGTAAAGGATCGGATCAGGATGTGCCTTGCGTTTTCTGCAGAAACGGACCACTTTAGTTTTAATTGTGGAGAACCGAAAACCAACGCTTTCTGCAGAATGCACCACTTCGTCGATGCCCTGCTGGAGTCTCGTTTCAATTGTATCCATTGATGGAGCTCCATAGAAAATTACAAGGTAATCAACATACAGACATTGACAAATCGGGGCTGAGGCTGCGATGTGATTGACCGCTATAGCAAAAAAGGTGACACTAAGCGTCGAGCCCTGGGGAACACCATTCTCCTGGGAATGTATTCTAGAGTCAGTGCCACCCACCCGGACCCAAAATTTTCGGTCACACATAAAACTTAGAATGAACTGAGGTAGAGATCCTCTTAGACCCCAGTCATGCAGCTTCCTGAGAATGCCATATCTTCCAGTCATATCATATGCTTTCTCCAGGTCGAAGAACACTCCCACAAAGTGATAGCCCCGGAGAAAGTTGTCGTGAATGGCATTCTCAAGGCGAACAAGTTGATCTGTCGTCGAATGGTATTAGCGGAAACCTGTCTGATATTTACTTATCAGATGATTGGTTTCCAGCCACCAGACGAGACGTCTAGTCACCATGAAATGCTCCGCTAAACACTCAGCGATTTTGGTACGCTGTGATATGGCTCGGCCATCTAAATTGAGGAGGGCAGGTGCCGGTGACGATGAAAATTTCCCCGAAATTGCCTTCACCCTCCTCCGTACCTCCGAAGATGGTGTGGAGGTATTGATGGCCGCAACACATTGATCCCAAGATAGCCTTTTCTGATCTCGTATAGTTCTGATTGCTATAGATCTTCTTCGTTTAAAGGCTATCAAATTTTCCTGCGTGGGTCGTCTTTTCAGTTTGTTAAACGCCCTCTTTTTTTCTGCAACCGCTACTCTCACGACTGTTACTCTCATGACTCTCACGAATCATTCCACCAGGGAACTTTTCTCTTAGGTGGAATGCCGGAAGACTTACTTAGAGCGTGTGTAGCGGCTTCAATGACTTTGGAGGTTATTTTGTACACATCCTCTTCTGCGTCTCCCCCCAACGTGGGAACTTGAAAACTTTCCATGAAAGTGTCCCAGTTGGCACGACGAAGACGCCATCTCGGCGAAGTAGGATGTGGACACATCGGTGAGTTATGAGTTATGCGTTATGACGGTGAGTTATTGATGGTAGATGGTCACTCCCACAAGGATCAAGTACCATCCATTCCAGTCGATGAACCAGAGCCGGTGAGCATAGTGTCAGATCAATTGCTGACATCTCACCAGTTCTGGCGTTTTCGTACCGTGTTTTCTCACCGATATTTAAAAGAAACGTGTTTGACTCATCCAAAAAACTTTCGATGAGTCTCCCACGTGCGTCTCTATGCTCACAGTCCCACAATTGACTGTGAGCGTTAAAATAATCTAGCATCAGAAATGGTTGTGGAAGTTGCAAGGTTAAACGTGCCAGATCTATGATATTTCAATTGAAGTCCGGCAGATAGATTGTGCATACTGTGAGTTCGAGCGATCCGTATAATCTAACAGTTATAGCTTGTAGGGAGGTATCAAGGCGAAGAACCTGGTAAGATAGGCCTTGCCTTATTAATATTGCGACACCTCCCCTTGCTCGAACATCTGGCAGAACATCTTGCCGGCGGACGGTAAAACCCTTCAGGGTATATGTCTCCGTACAGGCCTCCGTCTAAGATGTATTTCTGGTATACATACACACATAGGTGTATGCTCTGCCAGAAGCATGTTTAGCTCACTGTAGCGTTGTTTAATACCATTGCTATTCCACTGTTATATATTTATCATTTCTATTGGCTAGGGTGGGTTGCTCCAAGAAGTTGTGGGATCACTTCCTGGGTTTCTCCTTCGGCCAGCCTCTTCTATCTCTCCTGGCCGTCTTCTTGTCGGAGAAAGTGGCGGAATTTGAATCCATCCCGACGTCACTTTGTAGGAGACGACGACCCTTTTTTCACGATCCGGAAGACTACTCGAACGCATCTTGTGCGCTGGGCTTTGGCCGGAGGCCTGTACCTCTCCGGCTTCAGTGAGCTCAGTAAATCATTGTAAAAAGTTCGTTTTAAAAGTAACCGATTTTACCGCGGGAGCATACTCAAATTCTATGTTCCGCGGAGCATACTCAAATTGTTTGGAACATGATTTTTTTAAATCATGTTCCAAAGAGATTACAAAGATCAGCATTTTTGTGCAATGTTTCAACTACAACTCGCTAGTTAGTAACGAATATTTAGCATAAGTATAGTAGTATATAGTAGTATAAATTCCTATTATGTTATACTACTATATGGCTCTAACCGTTTAGATATATATATATATATATAAACCATATACCAGTATAGTAGTTTCAACGTTCTATATTGCGTCACTTTTTAGCAAATTTTCTTCTATATTAGAAAAATGCATAAGAAGTCAAATTGGAAAAAATTAGTTTTACTATAATTTTGTTTCTTATCTTTTTTTTCTGTTACACTAATGTTTACAGAAATATTTACAATTTAAGATTGAAAATTAAAATCCTACATATCTTTGTACACATTAGAGTTTGAGAAAAATAATAAGGCAACGAATTGTGGCAAACATGATTTTCTACAACTTTACTTCGTATACATTTTTTGATTATTCGAATATTAAGAGGAATATTTTATATCTTGTGTTTTGTTCTTTCTCAAGCCCCCTTTGGCATTTATTAATCAAATTTGCCTTGCAAATTCCAAAATCATATCAGATACGATACTTAATTTTGATCAGACAAAAGTTGTGAGCATTATAGATTGATTTATCTATTCTAAGGAAATTCATTAAGTAGACGCAGCTCCTACGTAACGAATTTCTTACATAATCAACGTACTCATAAGACTTATTTTGACTTATATGACCATAAGTTTAAAGACACATCTTGTACGTACACATATACATATTTATTCATGATGTAATGAGTATTATATTCTCTTGAGAATATTCTCACCATTCGAAAACTAACCTTTCACATAAGTACACAGACTGTTTGGTATGTTTGAGAAAAACATT
This sequence comes from Nineta flava, assembly GCA_963920215.1. Lineage (NCBI taxonomy): Eukaryota > Metazoa > Arthropoda > Insecta > Neuroptera > Chrysopidae > Nineta > Nineta flava. Next base: position 44,473,714 of record OY986040.1, read on the forward strand.
CGTACGAGATAGTAGTGTAACATCAGTATTGCTTATGCTGTGTGCCAGTTTGCAGTGTGATTCTATTCTGAAAGTAGGAAAATACCAAAATATTTTGTACATAGTTTATCAATATACATACATTTGGATCTCGTGTGTTTTGTACACTACAGGTATAAAAGTTTAAATTTGATGAGACTAAAGTTGTTGGTACTGGCTAAGTGATAATTATTGATCCTGTGTTGACTTTTGATTCACCTCAAGCAATCGCATCATTGTTCTAAATTGAAAATAAGAGGCATCGACTCATTGAATTCTTCGTCAGCTAGTACAAATATAATGTTTAAACTTAAAAAGTGATGATATGAGAGTAAGGACCGAGCTATTTACAAAGTAAATAGCTCTAGACTTCATATAATAGTTGCTTCTTTAAAAGTGATGATATGGAAGAAAGGACCGAGCTATTTACAAAGTAAATAGCTCTAGACTTCATATAATAGTTGCTCTTTAAAAAGTGATGATATCCCGAGCCGAGCTATTGCGGGTACACTATTTACTAACAAAAATAATGAGGGGTAAATTGATTAAATGTAAGAAAAAATTTGGTTGAAATTTATTTCGTAAGTTTTCCCTTAGTATGTTTTTAAAATTTTATAACGCGGCAAGTTTTAAAATATTTGAAATCATCAGAAAAAATAACTTGCCGCGTTATAAAAAATTTTAAAAACATACTAAGGGAATACTTACAAAATAAATTTCAACCAAATTTTTTCTTACATTTAATCAATTTACCCCTCATTAATTTGTTTAGTAAATAGTTTTCCGAGCTATTTAATTTTTAATAATTATAATTCCGTAAAGTATCGATATGCGAAATATCAACACTGTAGCTCTTTTCGTTCAAAAGAAACAGCACCTAAAAAATGAGCCTAAATTAAGCTGTAGTAATAGTGTAAGTGAGAAAGAAAGCCAAATGTGTACCTTAAACTCGGCCTTGCGCGCTACCGTGCTCTAGATATACAAGGTATATTAAGTTTAGTCCCGACGCTTGAAAATATTGATCGCAGGCATGAATGTTTTGCATAGTTGTTCATAAAATCTCCTAATTCGGCCATTTCCGCATGTCCGTCTGTGAACACGATAGCTCCAAAACGATAAGAGATAACGAGCTGAAATTTTGTATTTGTATTCTAGAACAAAAAAGTAAGGTCAAGTTCGTGAATGGACAAAATTGGATCATGTCTGGGGAAAATGGGCAAAACTGCCTATCTTTGAAACCATAAAAGATAGAACATTAATGTAAAGACAAAATATGTTTCTTTCTTAAAAATAAACAACTTTTGTAATAAACTTTTTTACATAAATTCAGAATATACCGGGTATTTAAGCAATTAACTCAGTTAGTTGTTAATTTCACTTGTTTATTGTAACATCATTAAATATTCCACCTTTTGACAGATCTGAAATATAACATACATGACAGATCTGTAAATATCACATAGACGACATATAGAATTTTCGTCGATATGGACGCAGGTCGTACTCCATAGTAGGATGTGCACAGTTGACTGAGAACTACGTACAAATTGTTAGGTTGCAAGAAACTTAACGAATATTGAAGATTATATCTATAATAATAACTGGAGAGCGCATTTATATGAACTCTCTATTTGTTGAATAGTGTGAACAACAATCTTTGAGAAAAATTATGTTTAAACGATTAACTTCATTTTGGCCACACTCAATTTCACGTATTATACTTATTTGAAAATTTCTCCAAATTATTATATTTTTTGTCGGGTTTTTCGTGCTTTTTTGATTATAAACTAATTTCTTAAAATTCATTTATATAGAATATAGATTCATTTATATAGAGTGAAAAATTTTCTGAATTCTGAGGAAAACCGACTAGGACAACTGTATTCAGAATTTTATAACACAATTCAGAAATTTATATTAGACAATGAAGTCATGAACGACATTTATAAGATATTATAATCAAAAAGGAATATCCGAGTGCAAGTTGCTTTTGGGCGTTTTGTTTCCAGTTCAACTATCTACGCCCAGTATTCTACGGTATCGTAGATCATCAATATCCGGGAGTTACAAGATGAAACAAGTCCTAATATCTGTCTTTGAGGGAAAAGAAAGGTTTGGCTTTTGTATATCTAATTTTGAGACTACTGAAAATTTGAGACAGATCGACATTAGTTTCACCATCAATAATAGTCCGTCATCAAAAGTAAATTGCCATATCGTCGATGGCCATTTATTTCGTTTTCCAGATTTAATTTGTTTTAGAAACTGTATGCTTTATCTGGACTGTAAATTTTAGAGCAAAAAAGTTTATTTCACACATATTATGCCTATTTCAATATTTGCGCATGTCTTATGAAGTAGATCCAATATATGCACTTATACCAAAACAATTGCACAAATATTAATACTATAAATTACTGTATATGTCATTGATTTAATAATTATACGAGTACTAACTGTAGATTTCTAAATTTACAAACGTAGTTCTCAATTCAAATTTTTCAACATTACAGTAAATCAAGTTTGAACGTTAACTATGGTATTTGTTTGTATTGCAAAAACCTACAAAAATGTAAGCGTATGCATGTAAAAATTCATATAGATATTGCATACGTGAACTTTATTTTAATAGATGGACACACACACACATATATATATATATTTATATGTATATATATATATATAAATAATTTTGTATTAATTGAACATAATTTTCTTCAATATTAGAAATAAGAATACTAATACTAACATCTATAATATCGGTTAACTTGATTGATTGATTTATATCGGGGTAAAAACTATTGTACTTCGACCTTATGGCCCATTGTGCTTCCCCTTCTACTTTAGTCTGACGAGATTCGCTTCTCCCATATGTTGGCAAAAGCCTGGAGCTTGCTTAGCAGGTCCTCCCGAAGGTTCATATATTCGTAAGTGTTACAGTGGACACAAAAAATGTAATCTTATCTATGAAAATAATTTTTTACAACAGCTATTAAAGGGTTAATTATTAAACAAAATAGACTTTATTACTCAGTTTTATTGTAATCAGCTATCCGATTCTGTCACAAAAAATATGCGTTCTCTATTGAAAAACCCCAATTTTCAAATAATCTTGAAGGCCATGGTTAAGGTAAAAATCAAAGTCACCATAAACTGTCCTCCGCCGAACAAAACAACTTTTATTCGGGTAGTTGTTTCGAAAAACGCTTCCTTGAAGAAATATTCAGATGCATAATTTAAAATGAGGCATCTTTTTTATAGTTTATACTACGTTGTATGGGCCATCTACTCAGAGTTGTATGTGAACAACTCCTACCGCTGCGCTGGGTGTGCTTCTTGGTATTCCGTCGATTTATTGAATGATTTTAGCGGAGGCCATGTCATCTGCCTACCGACTTAGGAGTTGCAGACAGTGTTACTGTAGGACAAACACAGGCCATGCGAGTATAATGAACAGGTTGGAGAGTGTGACCCCACTTGTTGAAATGGCACAGGATTCCACTGTTCCGATTTACCGTTTCGCCGCAAATTTAGGGTAATCGTTCCTTCCCGTGAGAAATGGGATTGAGATGTACCTAACTTTTAGCCCCCTCCCGGACCATATCTTTTTACGGATGGATCAAGGGCCGGAGATCTGTCAGGTGGGGGGTTTATGGATCTAAATAAAGGAATCGATTCCTCTTGGTCAATATGCGACAGTTTTTCAACAGAAATCTTCGCCATGCTGAGAGGTGCCCAGATCTGTAACATGAAAGATTACAGTGGGGAACATAATAGCATCTTCTCAGATAGTCAGGCCGCACTTTGGGCCCTTATGACGTCAAAATTCCAATCGAGGATCCATCAATCCTGGGAGCAAGGCGGAGAAGATGTAGGCTTTCGGTGCGGCGCCTGGCCTCAACAGAGTCCTATAGCTCCATCTGCTTAAAATAGTACCTCTTACCCGGAGACGTCTCGCCTTCGGGCGACAGGTTGTTCTTAAAGAGGGCACAGAGCACCCCTTGGTCTAGATGCAGAGACCCATTTGCGGTACCCCTCTGGCTAGTTATTATTCCTACGTTGTATAGTCTAATTCAATAGAGTATATTTTTTAAATCACAAAAAAAAACTCATTTCAGAATGTTCGCAACGGTAACCGTATATAAGAATGCTCGCAGCAGCACCATATACCCATTTCAGCTGCCGTGTCTGTTATGTGCGATTTTCCTCTATGCAAATATTTTCCAACTATCTTTGCAAATATGCGATATCTTTACATTAATATGTACATAAGATGTATATTCGCATTAATATTATCTAAATATGAAACGAATGTGTTGGAAAACTCTTGAATTACCTTCATAAGGCACATAGCCAACTAAGCAAATTTGAACTAGTAATATTAATATTTTCTTAATGTTATATTGTTATTTAAACTAAAAACTAATTATTACCATAACATGTAGGTATTTTAAAATGAAATTGTCGGTCTATATATTACACAATTGCATAATTCTACAGTTCTTACAACTAAGAATAAATTAAAAATTTTAATTAAAAATTAATATGGTTAATTATGGTTAATATGGTGGTATATCTTAAATTTCTAATATTAATAAGCTCGCGGGTATAATAAAATGACAGATTGTAAAAAGGACAAAAAGATATGATTTTTGCCCTCGGTTCAAATAATTTTGTAGCTTAGAATTACCCGATCAAAAAAATTCGTTACGCAGGAGCTGCTTCAACTCAGCGGATTTCCTTAGAATACATAAATCACTTTCTAGCGGTCACAATTTTAGTCTGATCAAAATGAAATGTCTGATTTGATTTTATTATTAGCAAGGCGAATTTTATTAATAAATGACATACGTGTCATTTATTAATAAAATTGGAAAGGGGGCATAAAGAAAGAAGAAAACACGAAATATAAAATATCTCTCTTAATATTAGAACAATCGAAAAATGCGTTAGGAATAAAGTTGTAGAAAATCATGTTTACTACAATTCATCATCTTATCATTTTTGCTCAAACTCTAATGTGTACAGAGATATTAAGGAATTTAATTTTCAATCTTAAACCGTCAATATTTCTGTAAATATTAGGGTAACAGAAAAAATGATAAGAAACAAAATTACAGTAAAACTTAGTACCTACAACTTTTTTTCTTATAAATTTTTCGATTTTTGGAATATGAAGGGAGATATGTCAAATTTTGAGTTTCCTCCTTTCTCTAAATACCCCATTCCACTTGTTGGATTTTACCCATTAACGAACTTGACCTTTTGAATACTAAAAGCGCCTGAAATATTAAATTTCATTCCAATTAGATCAAAATTGTGACCGCTAGAGTGATTACAGACACATATATATATATATATATATATATATATATATATATATATATATATATATATATATATATATATATATATATATAATATATATATATATATTTATATATTTATATATAAATATATATATATATATATTTATATATTTATATATTTATATATAAATATATATATATATATATATATATATATATAAATTTTACAGATGGTGATTTTCGACATCTACTAGGTAGGATCGATGGACAATAGCTCTATTTCCTTTCAGGAAATTCGCTAAAAAGCTGCTGATTGTATGCAATAATTTATGCAGTAATAAATGTTTGTCATACAGTATACAGACAAATTGAATATATATATATACAAATATATACATGTATATATACATACATTACATGTTTAAACGAAACGGACAAGCCTATCTGTCATATAGGAAGTGTGACTTAATTCCTCCACCCCCCCTTCTCTTCAGTGGACAATAATTTTGTTTGTATTCTTTATTATTTTGGTAAATAGCTACATCGCCAGGTCTTATTAACCCGACTTCAAAAAAGGAGGATGGTTCTCAATTCGTCTGTATTTTTTTTTTTTTTTTTTTTTTTTTTTTTTTTTTTTTTTTTTTTTTTTTTATGTGTGTCACCTCAGAACTCCAACATTTATGAACCTATTTTGAATTTTTTTTTTTTGTTTTAAAGGGTTTGGTTTCCCATTGGTCCCATTGGCACCAAATCGCATTCTGATGAGGGGATCCCCGGAAAATCGAGGAAAATCCTCATTTTATATGTGATAACCGATTTTTACCGATTTTTTTTTTTTTTGAAAGGGTATATTTTTTTAAAAACCGACTTCAAAAAATTTTTTTACAAAAAATAAACCGACCCCAAAAAAAAAAATTTTTACAAAAAAAAAACAAAATGCATGTAAATAAAAGTGAAAATCTGTTATAAAAAAATGCTCTTAAAATTAAAAAAAAAAAAAAAAACGGGTAAAAAAAAAATGTTTTACAAAAAAAATCCGACCCCAAAAAAAAAAATTTTTACAAAAAAAAACAAAATGCATGTAAATAAAATTGAAAATCTGTTATAAAAAAATGCTCTTAAAATTTAAAACAAAAAAAAAAACGGGTAAAAAAAAAATGTTTTACAAAAAAAATCCGACCCCAAAAAAAAAAATTTTTACAAAAAAAAACAAAATGCATGTAAATAAAATTGAAAATCTGTTATAAAAAAATGCTCTTAAAATTTAAAACAAAAAAAAAAACGGGTAAAAAAAAAATGTGTTATAAAAAAATTCACTAAAAATTAGTCGTTTAAGTAGGTCTACCCATATTTAGATAAATAAAACTAGTTATAGAACTTTAGAGTCACTAAAAAGCGAGAAATAAACTATATTTTGACAAAATGGAAACCCGACTTCAAAAATAAAATATTCTATAACAAAAAATGCACTAAAAAGTAAAAAAATAATTGCATATTCTTGTGCCAATTTTAGTTCACCTAAGCAAAAATTTTTAAATATATATGTACAATTATTGTTATTTTTGGAGGCGGTGTCAAAAAATTATGTGAATTTCTCTATGCTGACACCGCCTCCAAAAATAACAATAATTGTACATATATATTTAAAAATTTTTGCTTAGGTGAACTAAAATTGGCACAAGAATATGCAATTATTTTTTTACTTTTTAGTGCATTTTTTGTTATAGAATATTTTATTTTTGAAGTCGGGTTTCCATTTTGTCAAAATATAGTTTATATTAGAACATCAATTTGACTATACTATAATTGAAATTAAATACAATGTCTTCTTTCTTCATTAGAATTACAAGCTACATTATCAATGATATCATTTTTTATGGGCTAGTAAACTTTGTGTATAGAATGTATATATGGATAAATCTGCAATAGAAATAAATATCAGTACTTGTTAATATATGTAAATCTTGTCTCTTTGTCATTTTTATAGATTTTCTTATAAAAAAACTATTTTTCGAAACTATAATCAAAATAAAATTAAAAAGAAGAAAACAGAAAATATAAAATATCTCTTCTAATATTAAAAAAATCGAAAAATGTATAAAAAGTAAAGTTGTAGAAAATCATATTTGCTACAATTAATTACATGATCATTTTTTCTCAAACTCTAATGTGTACAGGGATATTTAGGAATTTAACTTTCAATTTTAATTCATAAATATTTCTGTCAATATTAGGGTTTTTCAACATTAAGACAGATATACAAAATTAAGTGTTTTCCCCTCCCTCTAAACACCCCTTTTACATTATCCAATTTTGCTCATTAACGAACTCGACCGTTCAAATACCAAAAGCACCTTACTAACATGAGCAATTTTAATTGTTACGTTACTTAGAATCTCCACCTTCTTGTTTTGGAGTTTTGGGTTAAAATAAACAATAAAATTATTTTATTAAAATTTTGCTTTAATTTTGAAATGTCAATTTTGATTGTCGTTTCCATAGTAACTATAAACTATAATCGTTATATATCGTTCTATTTTGGCTATTAATAAATTTAATTTTAAGATAATTTAATAGTTATCTTATCCTAGAGTTTCTGTAGAGATGACAAAATCAAAACAAATTTTAACCAACTCCAAAAAAAGAAGGAGGAGATTCTATGTTTGACTGTTAAGTAATGTAGCAACTAACTGACTTAAATGTTTGAATACCCAGTATATACTGAGTTGTATATCAATGATTAAATTGTTAACAATTCTGCGTATTCGAAATGTTAACAATTCTTTCCGAGGAACATATAATCACATATTATGAGAAAACTATTGACTTTATGAAAATCTTTTCCAAACAAAACTAGTTTATTTTAAAAAGAAGATTTTTTGTTAACAATTTTTTTTTCTATCTCTTACGGTTTCAAAGATGTGTACATACCCCCCCCCCCCCCAGGGGAAACACGTTCCAATGTCTTCAAAGATAAGCAGTTTTGCCCAAATATAGTCCGATTTTGCCCATTAACGAACTTGGCCTTACTTTTTTGCTCTAGAACACATTTCAGCTCTTTATATCTTTTCGTTCTTTGGTTATGGTGTCCACAGGCAGACAGGCGGACATGTGGAAATAGCCAAATTTTATGAACACATATACCAAACATTAATGCCTACGATCATTATTTTTAAGCGTTACAGTCGTGATCAAACTTAATATACCTTGTATATTTACATATACTAAATTATACGTAATAGGTAAGGGCAAGAATTGTCTTTTGGATTAAATCTGTAAACTATTATTTTTAGCTTTTTAATATAGTGAATTTTTGTGTTTTTTGAAGTCGGTTGAACTTTTATTTAAAATTTTTTAACAATAAAATATATTTCATGTATTCGTATCAAACAAACACAAAATATAAAATATCTCTCTTAATATTAGAATAATCGAAAAATGTATAAGAAGTAAAGTTGTAGAAAATTAAGTTTAATACAATTCATTACCTGATCATTTTTCTCAAACTCTAAATTTAACAACTTGTACCTACAACTTAACTCCTGATAAATTTTTCGATTTTTCAAATATTAAGGGAGATATACCAAATTTTGTGTTTCCCTCACTCTCTAAACCCCCATTCCTCTCGTCCGATTTTATCCATTAAAGAACTTGACCTTTAGAATATCAAAAGCGCTTCAAATACCAAATTTCATTCCAATCGGAACAAAACTGTGAACACTAGAGAGTCCACAGGCATTTTAAAAAGTACATATGAAAATATATATATATATATATATATATATATTTATATATATATATATATATATTTATATATATATATATATATATATATATATATATATACAAGTATATATATATATATATATATATACATATATACAAATTTTAGTAGGTAGTATCGATGGGCATTTGAAGAAATTTTTACAAAATTCCAACATTGGTACAAAAACAATAGCTGCATTTCCTTTTGAGGAAATTCGCTAAAAATTAATAAATTTGTTTTTTTGTTTCGGTAAAGATACTTTCTAATCCTTACAACACACAAGATCTAATTTCTTCTATAGCAGTAAGGTAGCTCCTCTGAAAAAGTATCCAGAATTATACAAGTATATGTTAAAATAATTTAAATTCGATAATGAGTATTTTTTTCAAAAATCATATTCTGCGGATGAAATGCCCGTTGATAAAAGCATATACATATACACTTATACACCTATATATATATATATATTTATATATATATATATATATATAAATATATATATATATATATATATAGATATATATATATATATATATATATATAGTACTCAAACAAAAAAAACAATTAAATTGATTGACAATTGATTTTGTTTGGTCACATGTTCATTCATTTTCATTCAATATATTGGAATATGTATTTTCCTAACCACAAATATGATCATTCTCTTTATCCATTTCGATATTTGTTATATTGTATGTACGTTAATACTATGAAAATAATTTCCAAGAATTTGGTTTAAATTTTACAAAAATTTATCACGAAAGGTACTCCTATCGTGTTAGTCCATTGTCGTCACAATTGTATTCGTAAATGATAATATGGACTTTCATAACGTAACGACTCTATAAAAGGCGTACCGAAATTGACTTATATTTACAAATTAACTTTACAAGATAACTGTTGAAATATTCATTAATTATTCGTGTATTAAAATTAAAAATTAGAGTTAACACAGAAAATATTATCACATTTTAAAATGCAGTAATGAATTGTAATACAGGCAATAGAGAATTTTTTCGTGCATTTAATTATAAGAGTAAATGCAAATTTTGAATGTAAATGCAAAAAATCCTTACAAATTTGGAGGGCGGAATTGCCTCCTTTGAGAAAAACCGTTTCCAACTTAACTTAACTTAACTTAACTTAACTTAACTTAACTTAACTTAACTTAACTTAACTTAACTTAACTTAACTTAACTTAACTTAACTTAACTTAACTTAACTTAACTTAACTTAACTTAACTTAACTTAACTTAACTTAACTTAACTTAACTTAACTTAACTTAACTTAACTTAACTTAACTTAACTTAACTTAACTTAACTTAACTTAACTTAACTTAACTTAACTTAACTTAACTTAACTTAACTTAACTTAACTTAACTTAACTTAACTTAACTTAACTTAACTTAACTTAACTTAACTTAACTTAACTTAACTTAACTTAACTTAACTTAACTTAACTTAACTTAACTTAACTTAACTTAACTTAACTTAACTTAACTTAACTTAACTTAACTTAACTTAACTTAACTTAACTTAACTTAACTTAACTTAACTTAACTTAACTTAACTTAACTTAACTTAACTTAACTTAACTTAACTTAACTTAACTTAACTTAACTTAACTTAACTTAACTTAACTTAACTTAACTTAACTTAACTTAACTTAACTTAACTTAACTTAACTTAACTTAACTTAACTTAACTTAACTTAACTTAACTTAACTTAACTTAACTTAACTTAACTTAACTTAACTTAACTTAACTTAACTTAACTTAACTTAACTTAACTTAACTTAACTTAACTTAACTTAACTTAACTTAACTTAACTTAACTTAACTTAACTTAACTTAACTTAACTTAACTTAACTTAACTTAACTTAACTTAACTTAACTTAACTTAACTTAACTTAACTTAACTTAACTTAACTTAACTTAACTTAACTTAACTTAACTTAACTTAACTTAACTTAACTTAACTTAACTTAACTTAACTTAACTTAACTTAACTTAACTTAACTTAACTTAACTTAACTTAACTTAACTTAACTTAACTTAACTTAACTTAACTTAACTTAACTTAACTTAACTTAACTTAACTTAACTTAACTTAACTTAACTTAACTTAACTTAACTTAACTTAACTTAACTTAACTTAACTTAACTTAACTTAACTTAACTTAACTTAACTTAACTTAACTTAACTTAACTTAACTTAACTTAACTTAACTTAACTTAACTTAACTTAACTTAACTTAACTTAACTTAACTTAACTTAACTTAACTTAACTTAACTTAACTTAACTTAACTTAACTTAACTTAACTTAACTTAACTTAACTTAACTTAACTTAACTTAACTTAACTTAACTTAACTTAACTTAACTTAACTTAACTTAACTTAACTTAACTTAACTTAACTTAACTTAACTTAACTTAACTTAACTTAACTTAACTTAACTTAACTTAACTTAACTTAACTTAACTTAACTTAACTTAACTTAACTTAACTTAACTTAACTTAACTTAACTTAACTTAACTTAACTTAACTTAACTTAACTTAACTTAACTTAACTTAACTTAACTTAACTTAACTTAACTTAACTTAACTTAACTTAACTTAACTTAACTTAACTTAACTTAACTTAACTTAACTTAACTTAACTTAACTTAACTTAACTTAACTTAACTTAACTTAACTTAACTTAACTTAACTTAACTTAACTTAACTTAACTTAACTTAACTTAACTTAACTTAACTTAACTTAACTTAACTTAACTTAACTTAACTTAACTTAACTTAACTTAACTTAACTTAACTTAACTTAACTTAACTTAACTTAACTTAACTTAACTTAACTTAACTTAACTTAACTTAACTTAACTTAACTTAACTTAACTTAACTTAACTTAACTTAACTTAACTTAACTTAACTTAACTTAACTTAACTTAACTTAACTTAACTTAACTTAACTTAACTTAACTTAACTTAACTTAACTTAACTTAACTTAACTTAACTTAACTTAACTTAACTTAACTTAACTTAACTTAACTTAACTTAACTTAACTTAACTTAACTTAACTTAACTTAACTTAACTTAACTTAACTTAACTTAACTTAACTTAACTTAACTTAACTTAACTTAACTTAACTTAACTTAACTTAACTTAACTTAACTTAACTTAACTTAACTTAACTTAACTTAACTTAACTTAACTTAACTTAACTTAACTTAACTTAACTTAACTTAACTTAACTTAACTTAACTTAACTTAACTTAACTTAACTTAACTTAACTTAACTTAACTTAACTTAACTTAACTTAACTTAACTTAACTTAACTTAACTTAACTTAACTTAACTTAACTTAACTTAACTTAACTTAACTTAACTTAACTTAACTTAACTTAACTTAACTTAACTTAACTTAACTTAACTTAACTTAACTTAACTTAACTTAACTTAACTTAACTTAACTTAACTTAACTTAACTTAACTTAACTTAACTTAACTTAACTTAACTTAACTTAACTTAACTTAACTTAACTTAACTTAACTTAACTTAACTTAACTTAACTTAACTTAACTTAACTTAACTTAACTTAACTTAACTTAACTTAACTTAACTTAACTTAACTTAACTTAACTTAACTTAACTTAACTTAACTTAACTTAACTTAACTTAACTTAACTTAACTTAACTTAACTTAACTTAACTTAACTTAACTTAACTTAACTTAACTTAACTTAACTTAACTTAACTTAACTTAACTTAACTTAACTTAACTTAACTTAACTTAACTTAACTTAACTTAACTTAACTTAACTTAACTTAACTTAACTTAACTTAACTTAACTTAACTTAACTTAACTTAACTTAACTTAACTTAACTTAACTTAACTTAACTTAACTTAACTTAACTTAACTTAACTTAACTTAACTTAACTTAACTTAACTTAACTTAACTTAACTTAACTTAACTTAACTTAACTTAACTTAACTTAACTTAACTTAACTTAACTTAACTTAACTTAACTTAACTTAACTTAACTTAACTTAACTTAACTTAACTTAACTTAACTTAACTTAACTTAACTTAACTTAACTTAACTTAACTTAACTTAACTTAACTTAACTTAACTTAACTTAACTTAACTTAACTTAACTTAACTTAACTTAACTTAACTTAACTTAACTTAACTTAACTTAACTTAACTTAACTTAACTTAACTTAACTTAACTTAACTTAACTTAACTTAACTTAACTTAACTTAACTTAACTTAACTTAACTTAACTTAACTTAACTTAACTTAACTTAACTTAACTTAACTTAACTTAACTTAACTTAACTTAACTTAACTTAACTTAACTTAACTTAACTTAACTTAACTTAACTTAACTTAACTTAACTTAACTTAACTTAACTTAACTTAACTTAACTTAACTTAACTTAACTTAACTTAACTTAACTTAACTTAACTTAACTTAACTTAACTTAACTTAACTTAACTTAACTTAACTTAACTTAACTTAACTTAACTTAACTTAACTTAACTTAACTTAACTTAACTTAACTTAACTTAACTTAACTTAACTTAACTTAACTTAACTTAACTTAACTTAACTTAACTTAACTTAACTTAACTTAACTTAACTTAACTTAACTTAACTTAACTTAACTTAACTTAACTTAACTTAACTTAACTTAACTTAACTTAACTTAACTTAACTTAACTTAACTTAACTTAACTTAACTTAACTTAACTTAACTTAACTTAACTTAACTTAACTTAACTTAACTTAACTTAACTTAACTTAACTTAACTTAACTTAACTTAACTTAACTTAACTTAACTTAACTTAACTTAACTTAACTTAACTTAACTTAACTTAACTTAACTTGGAAAATATATTTTGAAAAACAAACAACCGAAAATGAATCATAAATTCTCTTCGACTCTCGTGCGTATAACAGTCCGTGAAGTTTCAATTATATCCTCTTCTTCCTCTTCCTCTTCGTCACCTTCTTTGGTGGCATATAAAGATCTTAACGCCCCAATTAGTTTTTCGTCGGAGTTATCTACAATATCTTCTTCGACGTCGTTCAATTCGGTTTCGCTGACGCTTATTTTTCGCCATAAACTGGTAATAGTCGTATAAATCGTAAATGGTAAATGATACAAAAAAAAAATTGATCAAAAAAGATAGGAAATTTCATTATCTACAATAAAGGTTATTACCATTTTTGACATCAAGTTCACAGTTACGGATATATAGGCCGAAACGGTTTTTCTCAAAATGGTGGCACTTCCGTCTTCCAAATTTGTAAAGATTTTGTGCATTTACGTTCAGTACGTGAGACTGAAGCTATTTTTTTAATAAAAATAACTCTTGTAATTTAGTGCATTATGGACAAGAGACGGGTTTCTCTATTGCCTGTACTATTGGTTTTATTTTATAATTAAATTGCAGTAAAACAACAACTGATTATATATTTTTATATACCCTCCTCGTACACTCCCCGTCCAACATTTTCAACTTTTGAAAACAAATCTATGCGCTGAACGATTGGATCCTTTCGAAGAAAAAATGGGGCTTTACCTCCATTTATAAGACTCCATAGTGTATAACAGAGGCCACCCACACCATTATTTTTACCTTTTATTAATTATTTTGAGGATAAATTAATGGTGTAAGTGGAGGGCGAGGAATTCGTAAGTTGCGCGTCTGCAGCCGACTTTAATAGCCACTTGGGCTGGTTATCTAAGCTTATATAATAAACAGCAAATATTTGACTTTTTGTATGTTTGTTAGTAATGGATATACTCAAAAAATAGTTATACCGATTTTAAAAGTTATTTAACCTGTTGAAAGCTACATTATCAGCGAGTATCTTGGACTGTACTTTATTTTCAAAAAAATTAGAGATCCCTACGAAAATTGCGATAATGTAACCCAAGGTATCATAATCTATATAAATAAAAATAAATGCTGAAATATTTTTGCTTTTACCCGAATGTATCCGAAATATCTTCTGCATTTACGCGGCGAAGCCGCACAAGTCAGCTAGTATAAAATATATATGTAATGCATATAAAAAAAATATATATAAAATATATGTATGTAATAATATTTTTTGATGTGTGTTCTCAAAGTAAGGTGACTTTATATTTTTATCCAAAACATTTTATTTATTCATCAATATTCATGTTGTCCCCTTCAAACACCCTCAGATATAATACACTTATGCCAACACTTTTTTTAATCCTCGAAGCACTTCTGATAAGCACTGTTTGGTTTCGCCTTGAGCTTTTCCAGTGATGCAGTTTTTATTTCTTCAATCGTTGCAAATCTTCGTCCTTTCATGGGTCTCGTCAGTTTTGGGAACTGGAAAAAGTCGCATGGGCCTAATCCGGTGAATATGGTGGCTAAGCAATGATTATGGTGTTGTTTTTGGGCCAAAAAATCACGCACAAGCAACGATGAGTGAGCAAGTGCATTATCGTGATGCAAAAGCCATGAATTCTTTTCCACAATTCCGGACGTTTTTTTCGTATCTCTTCTCACAAATGGCGCATAACTTCAAGGTAATACTCCTTATTGACCGTACGACATTGTCGCAGGAACTCCTGATGCACTGCGCTACGGTAATCGAAGAAAACAGTGAGCAAACCTTGACATTTGATCGAACTTGGCAAGCTTTTTTCGGCCTTCTTAAAAGAGCACATATAAACATTTATTTTACTCAGAGTAGACTCACTGTTTGCCACTGTCAACATTTCGAGTGTTTTGACTCTCAATTCCACTTTTTGCACAAAATTTGATGCAAATTCTTTGATCCATTTTTTTCGACATCAGAAAATCGCCGAGCACTCCAAACACTTCTAACCTTTATGCCTCTCACAAACATACAAAGAATACTATATAGTTGAAACTGTGAACATATGTTTGGGACGAGTTTACCAACACAAGAAAATTAAAAAAATCGAAAATGTACGTAGCTCGCGATATTTTCCTGCAAAACCAAGCAGATTTTGCTCATCTCTAATTAAATTAACACCATACTAGCACTACAATAATAAATCATTTCGTCAGTTGCTGAAAAGTGTTGGAAATATTTAGCCAGTAGATAAGTGTACTACCATAACAATACCAATTATTACTTTCAATCATAAATACATATGTTAACCAAGACCATAAAAATGATGATTTTTATTAAAGCAAAATTGTTGGTATATAGTTTTTTTTTTAAATTTATTCAAAACACAACATTCAATTATTCATAAATTACATATTTTAGTCATCGTGATTGTTCATGCTACCGACTGGGATCACTAGAAAAATATTGAATGAGAAATTAATCCTAGTAGCAGACGTTAAGCATTGATAATTAAAAACTGTTCCTCAAAGAGTAAAAGCAATCTACTATTGAAATACGGAAGAAGGAATGAAAATAACAAAATTTACATTTTTTTGTTAGAATTAACTATAATTTCAACTATATTTTACGTTGATATCTGGTCCCTTATTTAGAGGTCATAACGTAAGGCGTACTATATTTTGTTCGAATCGTCGGTGATTGGTTTCCACATTTTTGAGTTGACTGAGCAATTTAGAAGGAAAATTAAACTAATCTGAGTTCCAACACAGAAAAAATTTTTAAATCCGTTACAAAGGAGCTGCTTGAACTTAGCAAATTCCCTCAGAATAAATTTCCGATCGGATTAAAACTGTGGTCGCTAGAGTGTCACATTCCGAAATAGTCCGATCCAAATAAAATTTCGTGTTACATTACATTTTTATGATGTGGGTGGAGGTTCAGGAATTCATATGCAGACTAGAAATTGCTAGGTGTGCGACTTCAGCCGACTTCGATAGGGACTATGCCGATAATCAACTGGAGTACTTGAAGGGAAACTGCAGAAAACCTTCACAATCATTGCTGGTTACTTCGTTCTTAACCATTCGCCGACAGTTTAGTCAATCAATCGCCACATTAATTTTTTAGCAAATTTCCTCCAAAGGAAATGCAGCTATTGTTTTTGCACCAATGTTGGAATTTCGTAAAAATTTCTTCAAATGTCCATCGATCCTACCTATTAGATGTTAAAAATCACTATCGCTAAAATTTGTATATATATATATATATATATATATATATATATATATATATATATATATATATACATATATATATATACATATATATATACATATATATACACATATATATATACAACATATGTACTTTTTTAAATGTCTGTGAACTCTCTAGCGGTCACAGTTTTAATCCGATTAGAATGAAATTGGGTATTTGGGTCGCTTTTGGTATTCTAAAGGTGAAGTTTGTTAATGAGTAAAAACGGACGAGGGGAAATAGGGTTTAGAGGGAGGGGAAAAAATAAAATTTGACTATCTCCCTTAATATTTGAAAAATCGAAAAATTTATCAGGAGTTAGTTGTAGGTACTAAGTTTTACTGCAATTTTGTTTCTTATCATTTTTCTGTTACACTAATATTTACAGAAATATTTACAATTAAAGATTGAAAGTTCAAATTCTAATTATCTCTGTTCACATTAGAGTTTGAGAAAAATGATCAAGTAATGAATTGTAGCAAACTTGATTTTCTACAACTTTACTCCTTATACATTTTTCGATTATTCAAATATTAAGAAAGATTTTAAATATTTTGTGTTTGTTTGACATAAATACATGAAATATATTTTATTGTAAAAAAATTTGATTGTCGTTTCCATTGTAACTATGAACTATAATCGTTATACATCGATTTATTTTGGCTATTAATAAATTTAATTTTTAGCTAATTTCCTCCAAAGGAAATGCAGCTATTGTTGCAAATACTAAAGTCATATCAGATATTATATTTCATTTTGATCACACTAAAATTATGATGGCTAGAGAGTGATTTATGTACTCTAACGAAATTCGCTAAGTTGACGCAGCTCCTGCGTAACGAATTTTTTTTAATTGACAACCTGCCGGTGTCTTAAACTTGACTTAAACTTGACGAAATACTTCTGTTGATGAAGGAACGAAAAGAACTCAAGAATGATATTGTGAAATATAAAATTAAAAACGAAATAGTTAAATCAAAAATGAAATCAGCGAAACAGACATGGCGTGAACAAAAATGCAATGAAGTGGAAAATTATGATAGATCAAACAACCCACGAAAGTTACACGAGGAAATCAAAAGTATGTGCGGGATTTCCAGAAAACCAAGCAAAGGAAATTTAAAGGGGAAGACCGAACTATGCTTGTGGAAAAATCACAAATCGTAAAAAGATGGGAAGAATACACCAAAGATTTGTTCAGCGATACAAATCGTGAAGACGTCACATTAACAGAACGAATTTCTCAAAACAATTGTATTCTAATGGCAGAAGTGGAGAGAGCTATGCAGCAAATTTCAGAGCAAAAGGCAAGTGATGAAGATTTGCGGAATATTTGAAAAATCTGTATAAAAAGAGTGTTAAGGGAGTTTGTGATCTATTTAATGAATTTTATGCAACCGTAAGATAATCCAATAAACTTTGCAAGTCCACACTAATTTTATTGCCAAAATACAAACGAATCCACTGATTACCGCACAATTAGTCTCATGAGCCACATTACGAAGGTATTTTTGAGAATAGTTTTGAAGCGCATAGATAATCCTATATTAGCTGAAATTCACGAAACTCATGGGCTTCCGAAAAGAACAACATAAGAATGTATACTTGCTTCATTGACTATGAAAAGGTATTCGATAATGTGCTTCATAATAAGCCTTTTAATATTCTCGAAAAGTTAGGTATTGATAAAAAATTACTAAAACAGAATAAAAAACTTATATTGAAATCAGTCTGTCAAAGTGGCTACTAATTATGGGACTACGCAAGATATAAATGTACAAAAATAAATTAGACAGGGATGTGTACTTTCACCATTTTTGTTCAATATCTACGCAGAAAATATAATAAAAGAAGCCTTAGAAGATTTGGACGTTTGTTTAAAAATTAACGAAGAAGTAATTAAGTGTCTTAAGTATGCTGATGATACAATACTAATAACTTCGAGTGAAAAAAACCATCAACGCCTACTAGATAACACCACCTCTACATGCAAATCGTTTTGGTTTAGCTAAATCTGTAGCTAAATGTAATTTTCAAAAAATAAAAATATTTCTATCGAATCGTAAATTGAATTTTACAAACCGGTTTAAAATATTAAAATCATATGTGTCTCTTCTGTATTCGTGCGAGACGTGGGTTTTGAAAAGTTCAAATATAAAAAAGCTTTTAGCATTCGAAGCGTGGTGTATTTGGAGAATGTTGAAAGTGAATTGGACCGACTGTTTAACAAATGAGGAAGTGTTCTTTCGCGTAAATTATCAACGGCAGTGAATCAACATCATTATTAAACGTAGTGTTGACTAATTCGGTCATATTTTTCGAAACCATAATTATATGCTTCTCAAGCGTCTTTTTTGTGGCAAATTGGAAGGTTGGGTGGCAAGAAGCAGAAAAAGAATAACCTGGGTAGCAAATATAAAAAAGTGGACAGGCCTCAAAACTTTTTCTCAAATGAAGAAAGCAGTGAACAGAATGAACATCAATGGAAACAAATGGTCGCCAACATCCTGTAAAGGATACGGCACTTCATCAGCATCATCAATCAGTCTTTTAGTTATCTGTTTTTCAGTAATTACTAACAAATATTCAAAAAATATACCCTTAGCTAGTTAAAATCACCTCTTTTATAAATTTTACTTTCGCTCCCATTACCCCGCATATTGGGTAATGAGCGCCAAAAAAACCTTCATATGTGGAATGAGAGCCATCACATCATATTAAACAAAATTAAACTTTTTTATCCACATAACAGGAACTTAAACAAATCAAAACTAAAAAGTAATCAACGAAACATAATAAACAACAAAACTAAATCATTTTTTTAAATAATTAATCTTTCACTGTTATCGTAAAATTTATGAAATAATGCATATAATAGTCACAAAATACAACAGAATAATAAAAGTTTAGGTACTTTGGTTCCGAGATTTGGCACTTTTTTATAACGATGTCTAACGAAACCGACGTGTTCTTATCACCACCATACGCGCACTACTGAGCTGGCCAGCTGCGATCGCGTGATATAACATAATATCCCCGAAGCTGTTCTTGTCATTTTCGCGCGACTTGTAGGACCCGGTCGGTGTATATTGTAGTGGCTCCCATTTTAATTTTAAAATCAGTCGTAATCTTAACAGTTCAACTTTAATTTTGAAACCCTTATTAAATCGGAATTTGGTCAAAATCACGTGGTCCAATACCTAAATATCATTGGCCAAAAACTGGCCAATCACTTAACACGATATCGATATACCAAAAATCCACATACCAAAAATCTGTGTGCAGACCGTCACCTAATTAGCAACAAGTAACATCTCCTCGGAGAATAATTACAATTAGCTAATTCATACTGATGATGACTACTTTGTAGTCGAAATACGTATTTATAAAACACACAAAATTTTGATCTAGGAAATTGGGGCAAAAATCGAAAATTAATTCGAAAAATCCTAGAGTTCTCTTTGATATTATTTATATAGGTACCAATATTTGTACAAAGAACTTACGTATAAGTATCAATATTGTTATTTTATTGAATGTAAACAAAAATATGATAATTGTCAAATTATGTGTTTAGTATCGTTAAACGCTAAATTGATTATTACGGCTTACTAGGGCTACAACAACCATACCACTCTTGAGAGCGTAGATAATTATGTATAATTATACTTATTTTGATATGGTTGAACTTTCTATAGTAAGAATTACAGTGGTTTGTAAATCTCGGTGTTTGAGGAAAAGATGTGTAAATATATAAGACTAGTTTATTCATTCTGTTTTTCGGAAACTACATAGATTTCCAAATGTTTCCTCCATCGACCTGGACCTAGTGCACCAAAATCGAAATTTATTACTTTTTTCATCAAATTTTGTCTGCTAAATTAGTAGTTCAATGGTTTTGCTTACGAGTATATAATGAAATACAAAATTGGACAAAGTCTGTGAAATGGCATAATTATACTACAATCAAAATATAATTGTCATAGTTTCCTTGAACTAAACTTTTTTGTTAATTCATGTTCCACAAAAAATTATGGTAAAAATTTATTCTCAATTTATGTATTTCATTGAATATATTTATGCATTTTTGAAATACATTCAGAAAAAAATAACATATGTTTACTAAATATTGGAAAAACAATTATTGTGTATATATTCAAGAATATATCGATTGCACTGGTTTTTTACATAACAAATATTCAAACTCCTTTTTACTGGCATATTTCCATATAAGAATTGTTGCCAAACATCAACCAATGACCTAAAATTCGAATATTTATTAACACATTGCAAATAGACAAGAAAATAAGTATATGATTTCAATTGAAATGAAAATTTATTTATAGATCATTCATATATAGGGTGAACTAATAGTATTTTTGCATAATATTTTAAACATAAACAGAGTCTTTTAACCAACTAAATGTCAATAATTATTGCTTGGAGATTATGTACACCATTATGTCTATCCGAGTGTGTCTTAGCCTTACATTTTTTAACCAACAACATAGGTAACAGGTAAATGAAAACAAGAGACAATGGCTTTACTTTAGGTCCTTATGTTAAGGATATAAAGTAAAACAGCGCAAATTTAGAGATACCACAAGTCAAATCATTGTCTTTAAGTAAATCATATTCTATGTAAAATAAAAACAGGTGATATCACTTGGACGTTTTTGTCCCATCATTTTCTTTAACTCGTTTTACTCGTAAATGCGCTTTAATCTTGAAAAAGACTATTTCTACATTTGAGATACCTGTTCCACGCAGCTTTTTCCCGTAAATAGAGGCAAGCACATCAGTTCGTCGCCTAGGCTTTCTTCCAAATCATTTGGGTAAGCACTGGCGATAATTATTTTCAAAATCTTTTCTGCTGTAAAAAAAAGATTCAAACTGTCGAAGTATTCCAAATACAATAATCATTTACTGTTACTAATTCTTCCGTGTGTTTTGCTAACGCAGACAGTACATTATCAATTATGACAATCAAGTGTAGTAGGTCCCTAACTTAGACATCCGGAAGTGGGTGAAAATTAAATTACAATATTCCAATACATGCATACAAGTCAAGCTAATGAAAGCATGTTAAAAATAACGTAGCAATGAATGAAGCAACTGCTACTGGCGATGGAGTACAAAAAAAAAATTTGGTATGACACACTCAAACGAACTCTATATTCCGAGTTTAACAAACAAATGGATTTAGCATATATCACTGGATTCAACATTGAAGTAGAATATAAACAGGCAAAATGGAATTTATTTACTGTAAAAATTGATTTTGAAAGAAAAATTGTAAATTATTGTGCTAAATGTTTTTCGTTTATGAAAAAATTGCTTGGTGTAAAAGTGGTTCATATTTTTGTCAATTTTGTAACTTAATATATTAGTTTTTTCGGTTAGTAGAATATTTCCATAAACCGAACAAATGCAAAGATTAAAGTGCCACGTCCGGTTTGTGGATTGCAATCCATATCTAGAATTTGCATACTCTAATGCAATAATATCTAAGTGTAAAGTTTTGTAAGTCTACCTAAAAATTTTTACTAACACAACTAGAGTAATAAAATACAATATCTCTAAATTATGTGTATGTAAAGATAAAAAACAACTAATAATGAATCAAAAACAACTATATTTATTTCAATTTCAAACACGTTTTAAAACTTTGCCAATAATCCAATTCAGTATCATGAAATAATAATACAAATTTTTATTGAAAATGATTTATAGAAAACACATCGGATACATAGATAATCAATATATATTTAGGTACGAAATACCTAGTAGTAGTTATAATATATTACTATAATACATTTTAAAGGTGATTTGGCAAAAATGAAAGCTATAAAATTAAAATAACTTAAAGCATACAAATTTAATATTGGTTATTTCTATACTCTTAAGAGCGTTCATACATGGAACTTGATAGTAGATAAAAATTATTTTTTTAGTGAATTGAATAGCTCAATTATGTAGTTATCCTCCCCAAAAATTTAAAACCTGTTGACGATCATTTCAAAGAGTAATTATCGAATAAAAATCAAACTTTTAACTCGTCTTATGGAGAACATAATTTTTGTGAACTTAAAATTATAATAACTAAATTATTAAAGTAGTTATCCTAATAAATAATGTTTATAAATATTCTTTGAAATATGCTGTTTATATAATTGCATTAAAAAAATGGTGTTGACGAACGTTGAATTAATTATTTAATAATATTAAAACTGTTTTGTTAGGTTTGTTTTTGCTACCATATTTTGAAAACTGGCGACAGCGGTCAAATCAATTTCTAATTTACATTTATTAATATTTTACAAGTATTTTTAAAATATTTAGGAAAAATAAAAAAATATTATAAATCGTTGGAAGATAGTTGATATACTTTACAACTTTTTTAAAATTCTAAATAAATTTTATTAAAGATAGTGCTCATTTGATTCTAGCGTAGCAAATGAACGTCCTTAAGTAAAAAATTAAGGTAAACAATTGATTTATGTAAATAAACTCTAGATAGTATCAAATTTTAAAATTAATTTTGATATAAGATAACAATTGAAACATTGAACTTTCATAATTCAAGTATGTAAATTGTCATTTAAATTCAAAACGTTTTAAAATTGGGATATTTTCTGTTTGTTCTACATCTCATTTACCGAACTACCAAATAGCTGTCATTACTTTTGACTACGTAAATTTATATAAATAATGTATTATATACATTAAAAATAGCTTTATACCAGAAATCATAATAAGCGTATTCATTTTACGACTATTTTTTTATACTAGAAAGTCAATGATAGTGATAATAAGATATTAACCAGGCCACGAAACGATACAATGAGCTCGAAAAAAGCTACGTGCAAAAACTTAAGCTTCAAGATTGGGAGAGGGTACTAAACTCAAGTTTTTGTAGCCTGTACCAAGACATTAAAAGGAGTGCAGACGGAGAAGAATATCTAAAGTTCAAGATGAGTTTTGACAAGATCAGGGCAGTTAGCCAGCTCAGAATGTCTAACAATAAACAAGTCTGTGTGTACTCTAACCACATAAAACTTAAATTAAAATCAAATGAAACTTTTAGCATGTGTGGGCAGAGTAACGACACCCTAACGCACCTTCTTATAGAATGCTCGGCCTTCGACCCTCTGAGATCCCAGATCCTAACAAAAAACGGCATACACACCAGCATAATAGACATTCTCCAATTTGACTCCACAAAAAATGTAAATTATATTTACCAATATCTGGATGCCTGCTGCAAAATGAAAACCTAAACTACATTTCTCCTGATTACTACCTGTTACATTTTCTCACATTTGTCTTTTGTTATTGAAAACTCTGTTACATTATCTTTTATAATATAGGAAAAATGAAATACTACATTTCTTTTATTTATATTTGTTTTTGTTAAGTTTATGAAATGTTTATTATTAATCTGTTTATATTTTCGTTCAAATTCTGGCTATCTTGTTAAAATATTAAAATTTTTCTGAATTTGTATGGTATGTTTGCTAAATATATGCCAAAATACTATACGCTTGTAAAATATTGTATGAATATTATTCAAAACAATAAATACTACTACTACTACTACTAGTGATAATAGTGGCTGCGTTGAAAATGTATGTTAAAATTTTTATTATTGACAAAATTAACACATTGCAATATTTACTTGTGTCGAATTTGTTATTTAAAAAAATCCAGAAAAAGACAATTCTAGAAGCCCACCAAATAGGTTCAGCCTTGATCCAGGTAATATATTTTTGTGGATTAAGGTTTTTTTTTATTTTTCTCAAATACCGTGCTTAATTGTGTCTGATTGAAGCCCCTAAACAAGACTACATTTACTCGATTGAGATATAAAGGTACCTGTGTCGGATTTACCGGGTAGGCAAGGTAGGCAACTGCCTAGAGTGGCAAATATTCAGGGGTGGCAAAGTTTGTTCATTTACACGAGATATAACGCTACTTGGTCTACTCAAAAATATAATTTGTTATTTGAAAACCTACATGTCTTATTCGTTCTTGAATCACTGAAAATGAACATAGTGTTTCGCATTCGCAATGTTGTTGACATTGCACACAGAATGTTTCTCTGCATGACTGACTTAACCTGCAGTGGTGACAGATTGTTTCTTGTTTAAAGCGCATCAAAATTTATTTGAGATCGACCATTGGTTAGGCTCGCTTTAATTTTTTGCCGTTGTAAACTATAGAGGCGGAAATTTTATGTTCTACAAATTGCGATTAGATTATTTATGATTTGTTAATCTATTGTTAATCTAGATCAATATAGTATTGATAAGTATTGTAGAAACTATGGCAGAAAGGATAACTGAATTAATTAATGACTACGAATAATATTATTGATCGCTACTATTGAGGATACATTGATCTCACTTTATCTGTAATCTTTTATGCCCCAAATATATACATTACCGATACGTTCAGAACCTAGGTGTAAACATATAATTTCATGAGAGTGGTTCTGACGCCAGCGCCGAGCGTCGGTGGAGCCACCTTATCCAATTTAAAACTCGAGCGTCGATGCCTTTTTTGTGTCAATGCTTTAGCGTCAGCGTTTGTTTTTGATGCCTAACATACAGTGTCGAGCTAATTTGACATTGGAATTATCTCATTTTTCAAAATTAATTCATCTGCATTTACTCGAGTTGGACGCAAATAACGAATTTACAATAAATCAATTATCGTTAATAACGATTGACGTAAAGCAAGAAAGTTTGTTTCATTCCAACTTCTAGCATCTTTGGCGACAGCGTCAAATCTGGCCATGTGGCCGATCACATGGCCCATTTTCGACGTCCGATGTCAGCGTCGAGCGTCAGCATGAAAATGTACCTAAAAAGGCGGCTATTATTTATATGCCTAGGTGAAACAATATAGTTTAAGATTTAAAAAACACATGCTCGTATACATACTTCATATTAATGTAAATTATAGTTTAAAAAAATTAAGAGTGTTGGATTTCAATTACGATAAAGAACATTTGAAATTAAAATTTAAAAAAATTCGTTACGCAGGAGCTGCTTCAACTTAGCGAATTTCCTTAGAATAAATCACTCTCTAGTGGTCACAATTTTAGTCTGATCAAAATGAAATGTCCTATATGATTTTAGCATTTGCAAGTCCAATTTTCTTAATAAATGACATACGTCGAGGCGAATGGGGGGAGGTATCAAAAAAGAAGAAAACACAAAATATAAAATATCTCTCTTAATATTAGAACAATCGAAAAATGCGTAAGGAATAAAGTTGTATAAAATCAAATTTGCTACAATTCATCACCTTATCATTTTTGCTCAAACTCTAATGTGTACAGAAATATTAAGGAATTTAATTTTCAATATTAAACCGTCAATATTTCTGTAAATATTGTTGTTACAGAAAAAATGATAAGAAACAAAATTACAGTAAAACTTAGTACCTACAACTTTACTTCTTATAAATTTTTCGATTTTTCAAATTTTAAGGGAGATATCTCAAATTTTGTGTTTCCTCCTCCCTCTAAACCCCCCTTTCCCCTGGTCCGATTTTACCCATTAACGAACTTGACCTTTTGAATATCAAAAGCGCCTCAAATACCAAATCTCATCCCGATAAAATGAAAACTGTGACCGCTAGAGTGATGACAGACACATATATATATATATATATATATATATATATATATATATATATATATGTATATATATATATATATATATATGTATATATATATATATATATATATATGTCCATAGATATATATATATAAATTTTTCAGATGGTGATTTTTGACATCTACTAGGTAGGATCGATGGACATTTGAAGAAATTTTTGCGAAATTTTGACTTCGGTACGGGACCAATAGCTCTATTTCCTTTCAGGAAATTCGCTAAAAATGGTTATCTAAAATGTACATATTTTAAAAGTTTTTCAGAATAATATAACAGAGGAAGTAATACAAAGCATACAATTATCTTACTCCAAAAATAAATAAAACGCATTATAATAATTATTTTATTCAAGAAAATAATGTAAAAATTCGTTACGCAGGAGCTGCTTCAACTTAGCGAATTTCCTTAGAATAAATCACTCTCTAGTGATCACAATTTTAGTCTGATCAAAATGAAATGTCATATATGATTTTAGCATTTGCAAGTCCAATTTTCTCAATAAATGACATACGTCGAGGCGAATGGGGGGAGGTATCAAAAAAGAAGAAAACACAAAATATAAAATATCTCTCTTAATATTAGAACAATCGAAAAATGCGTAAGGAATAAAGTTGTATAAAATCAAATTTGCTACAATTCATCACCTTATCATTTTTGCTCAAACTCTAATGTGTACAGAAATATTAAGGAATTTAATTTTCAATATTAAACCGTCAATATTTCTGTAAATATTGTTGTTACAGAAAAAATGATAAGAAACAAAATTACAGTAAAACTTAGTACCTACAACTTTACTTCTTATAAATTTTTCGATTTTTCAAATTTTAAGGGAGATATCTCAAATTTTATGTTTCCCCCTCCCTCTAAACCCCCCTTTCCCCTGGTCCGATTTTACCCATTAACGAACTTGACCTTTTGAATATCAAAAGCGCCTCAAATACCAAATCTCATCCCGATAAAATGAAAACTGTGACCGCTAGAGTGATGACAGACACATATATATATATGTATATATATATATATATATGTATATATATATATATATATATATATGTCCATAGATATATATATATAAATTTTTCAGATGGTGATTTTTGACATCTACTAGGTAGGATCGATGGACATTTGAAGAAATTTTTGCGAAATTTTGACTTCGGTACGGGACCAATAGCTCTATTTCCTTTCAGGAAATTCGCTAATAAAAAATCGATTAAGTGTGTTGAATAGGATCGATGGACATTTGAAGAAATTTTTGCGAAATTTTGACTTCGGTACGGGACCAATAGCTCTATTTCCTTTCAGGAAATTCGCTAATAAAAAATCGATTAAGTGTGTTGAATACGATAATTAAATGCTACCTATTAAAAATATATATAATAGTACACGAACGTGGCTAAGAATAGTCTCACTGTTCAGGGCTGATCATTGCAAAGATTTCGTATTTTTATGTGCTGCTAAATCGCTAATTAATTGTTATGTGTAGCCTCAGCTTAACTATAAGAATTATTTTAAAAGATGAGTTTAAATTTAATCGTATTAATAAAAACTAAACCGAAGATAATAAATCTAGAGCACGGGAGTGCGCTTGGCCAAGTTTGTATCTTCATGAGAAATAGTTATTATGCAGATCTTTACGATTATTTTTGGGAATCATTCAACAATAAGAAAGATTTTCTTATATTAAGATTGTGATTACAATTACGATTGCGAAATTAAAGCAACATCAGAAGCTGCACTATTGTGAAGCACTGTTAAAGGTGTTTTACAACGCATGAACTCGCGATGTCTACAAATTAACTACGAATGAGTATCAAAAGAATTCAAATCGTTATAAAAATTCTCGTAAGTATTTATCTGCCATTATTTAATGCAACATGAAAATTAATTTACGTATCCTGCAGACATATTAACAATTTTTAAGTAAAAGATTATTCTACACAGTTAGCGTGCCAGAAATTGAAGAATATTTTTACACTTTGCTGCGAAATTACAACACTAGGTGATTTGCTCTAATACGACGATGTACCTTCACGGGCAGCATAAGATACTGGCAAGATTTTGGGTTTAGAAATTATTTTCAACTTCCCATAGTGTATTTTTACTCAGCACATTCCCAAAAAAAATTTTATTTTTAGCTCATTCAGATTGAATTACCAATAGCAAATATCTCAGAATGACCCCATTCATAATTTTGGGATCTTAACCCCTTCCTTATATGATACCAAATATATCAAATTGAATTCAAGAAGTATAGTCTCACAAATTCAGAACATTTCAATTCGGAGTTCAGTCATAAATCGACGTTTAAAACACATAAGATTCTACAGGATACATTAGAGAGAATTAAAAATAAATTTCGGTACATTATTAGCAAATATTCAGTTATGTCGCTTAATATATTTAAGTTTATTATATTTTGTAACATTAATTTCGGCATTTTTAAA
This sequence comes from Nineta flava, assembly GCA_963920215.1. Classification (NCBI taxonomy): domain Eukaryota; kingdom Metazoa; phylum Arthropoda; class Insecta; order Neuroptera; family Chrysopidae; genus Nineta; species Nineta flava. The sequence continues at coordinate 44,503,079 of OY986040.1, forward strand.
GGCAGAATAATATCATATCTATTGTTGTAGACACTTTTTAGCGAATTTCCTGAAAGGAAATAGAGCTATTGGTCCCGTACCGAACATCGATCTACCATCGATCCTACCAAGTAGATGTCAAAAATCATCATCTATAAAATTTATATATTTATATATCTATGGACATATATATATATATATATATATATATACATATATGTGTCTGTAATCACTCTAGCGGTCACAATTTTCATTTTATCGGAATGAAATTTGGTATTTGAGACGCTTTTGGTATTCAAAAGGTCAAGTTCGTTAATGAGTAAAATCGAACAAGGGAAAAGAGGGGTTAAGAGGTAGGGGGAAACACAAAATTTGACATATATCCCTTAATATTCGAAAAATCGAAAAATTTATTAGAAATAAAGTTGTAGGTATTAAGTTTTACTATAATTTTGTTTCTTATCATTTTTTCTGTTACCCTAATATTTACAGAAATATTGACGGTTTAAGATTGAAAACTAAATTCCTCACTATCTCTGTACATATTAGAGTTTGAGCAAAAATGGTTAGGTGATGAATTATAGCAAACTTGATTTTTTCCAACTTTATTCCTTACACATTTTTTGATTGTTCTAATATTAAGAGAGATATTTTATATTTTGTGTTTTCTTCTTTCTTTATAACCCCCCCCCCATTCCCCTCGATGTATGTCATTTATAATAAAATTGGACTTGGAAATACTAAAATCATATACATTTCATTTTGATCAGACTAAAATTGTGACCGCTAGAGAGTTGTTTATGTATTCTAAGGAAATTCGCTAAATTGAAGCAGCTCCTGCGTAACGAATTTTTTTTTTAATTTAAAAACATCGACAATCAAAGGCGATAGAAATCTGTTTTAATTTACTATATAAGGGATAATATTAGAAATTATTGGAAATTTTATACGTTTTCAAATACTTCAGTGCAACATCAAATCTCCAAGATGACATGTCTCCAACTAGTGCGTATACGCTTTTATTCAAAATATCATCAAAATCGGTGTACATACATTAAAAAAACGTGTGTGTATACTTAGGTATTCACGTAAGAAGTTATACTTCTTTTTAAATAATTCATTAAAATAACATTAACTTTAGTCAACACAACTACTAAGATACAAAAGTTTATTAAATTGATATAGTAGTGAAAAACTATATATTGTTTCTAAAACCAATGATTCTACATCATGGAAGATCAGAACCATCGTCACTTCTTCCGTTAAAATTAGAGTTTGAAAGACTGGCATTAAATCCATTATTCGGAACAGAGTTAGTGAAATTTATTACGACTAGATCAGGTTTAACAATACCTATATATAAAATACAAAGTTTACGAGTTTACATCGATATTGTGACTCGTAACTATGAGAGGTAGATTGTAAACGCTGCCCTGGACGGGCTACGTTTCGACCATAAGGTGAAGTGGAGTGAAAGGAATTTGTGAGTAGACTAGGAATTGGTAGGATATGCGGCTGCAGCCGACTATGATAAGAACTATGCCGATATTCATCTGGTTCGTGAAGGAAACTGCAGAAAACCTTCTCAAACAAAGCCGGTTACTTCATTCTTGTCAATACGCCGACAGTTTAGTCAATTAACCACCCCTTTTTTTTTATTTTTATAATTGACAAACTGCCGATGTCTGGATTCGAACACATAACCTCCCAGTTTCCCAGTACTGCATACTGCACAGACATAACGCTTTAGACCGCTCGGCTACTTGAACTGGTGACTCGTAACTATAATATTCTCCTTTTATCAGGAACATGGAGTTGTAATGATGAAGACATTCCTGTACCTAATTTCAACTGTGTAGCCAAATGTAAATATTAACGATCATTAATCTTTCATTCTATAATGTATAATATTGTCTTCTATTTCAATACGTAAAACACATAGCAAACACAAAATTATTATCCACTGAAGAGTGGGATCACTGATGTGACAGACTTACATGTTGCCTGTTTCTCTAAGCATAGAATGTATGTAAATATAAATTTTGTTTTTCTACTTTTTTTACAAAATGTCTCCCAAGCACTGTGCAATAGAGCAGGATAGAAAACGGTGCACTATGGATCGAACAAGTGCTACATCAGATCGGATTCTCATAACATCCCAAAAAAAGGAAAACTTCAAAAATTACAAGCAATTTAATTGATAATCCTCTTTTTTAGTAATCCAGTTAAAACTAGATATTATATAGTATTGTAGTCGCTTTTTTGATACGGAACACTATAAATAAACCCGATGTGTTTTTTGCTTAAAGTAAAAAAGTGATTACTGCTAGGAAAATTAAATTTTAATTTATATTGTAATTGGTAACCAATAATAAGCAAATAATTATATATATCAAAAGAAAATTAATTGAACTGTAGAGAACCGTAATTAATGTAAAGCCACTATTGTCTTTCATTTGTTTTAATTTGACATATTAAATTTTATTCTAAAACCACCATCATATAATAATTTTTCTTTTTCCTATAGTCACCTACATATAACATTTTCATTCAATAATGAATAACAAAGGATAACATTCGTATAATTTACATATTTTATAAATGTATATCTCTTTTCTTTATTGGCCATTATGTATACATAAATATATTATTTAAACATAATATAATCGGGTATATTGTATTAAAAGATTGTTATTTTCTATATGTAAATTCATATAAATAAAAGAGATAAAATGTGTAAGAATAAATTAGTTATATATTTTATCCTTTTCTAATATATATGTAGAAAATATTTCTTACGTTTTATGGAAAATAGGAAAGATTGGTTTCAAATGCATTATAAATGTAGAAATTCAATATAAAATGCTCACTTAACATTCATATTAAATTTTGAAGGCATTTTCATTTTATAAAATCAGTAGGTATTGTACGGTGTGACGAATCTCGTTCCTCGTTCCTTGTGTTAAAGATTTGAATCGCCATTTGGAGCTTTTTAAATGATTGCAGATTCATTAATCAATTAAAAATATATTATGATTTAAATTAATTTATTAAAATTTATTAACTTAAACAATATTTTATAATTTTTTATGTAAACTATTTCGTATTCAATAAATAAATTCCAGATATTTGTATAAAAATTATTTATTTTGAATTTGAAGCATGAATTTTAATTTGTATTAATAGTTTATCAGTTAGACAATAAATTTGAATGTTGGAAAGTCAAAATGAAAAATACTAAAATTTTTATTTAAATTTGGCCTTGAGAAATGAAACATTTGTGACTATACCAATTCTCAATTTTCTCAATCTGTATTATATATATATACTGAAAATAATTATTTCAACATTTAATAGGGCCTCAAGTAGTATTTTAAATTTTATTTCAAAACACTAATTCAAAATTCCGTTACATATAGCAATCCATATAGCTGATGGAGAATAATTTTTTTAGTACTCCACTGTTTAAAATTTATTATTATTTTGTTTTCATATTTTTATTATTCAAAAAATAATAATTTATATAATTATTGGTTTATGCGAGTTGAGAATTTACATAATTTCAACAAGCATTTACTTAGATCGGATATGACTTGCTTATATCCAAGCTTACTTCGATATTTCCGCACATATTTAAAATTAGTTACAAAAGTCGTCTCATGGAAGCAGTTACAAAAAGTACTTGTCTCAAGACAGTTACTAAAAGTACTTCTCTCAGACAGTTACTAAAAGTAATTGTCTCACATGAATTGGTCAGATGGTGTTTTGAATTTTTGTTTCTTCAATTTACAAGTTGAATATTTGTTATGGATTGTGCTGAAGTATCGAATGGGCGAATTAATGGTTTCTATCTGATTGTATCTAAGTATATTTTTTTTGTATAATTTATTTAATTCACTATTCCGAAACTTGTGGTCTCTCAAACTTGTCACAATTCAATACACATTCTATACACATTTTTGCTGTACAATTTATATTTTATGTGAATATGCAATGACTTTTTCAATTTATAACTATATTGTTTGTATACGCTTGGCGTTTTCGGCCGTGTATTTTTTTTTACAGAAGCGTAATGTCTCTTTTATATACAACTATGTATCTGAATTAAATTTGTAGTCCATATTTATATTTTTGCAAATCAGACATATTTGAACATATTTTTTTTTACTGTAGTGTCGTTTTTTTTTTATATACGATATTTCTTTTACTACAGTTCAATCTAGCACATATTCATGTAATCTTTTTTTTTATAACTTGTACAACCAAACTTAGTATTTTAAGGATAGTTATACTATCAACATATTAAATTAAAAATTATTTATTTCAAATATATTTTATTTTTAACATATATTTTGTTTTGTTCTTTTTTTTGTACTTTTTTTATTTTCAGTATTTCAGATTCGAATCACTTGTCGATAACTTAGACACTTACTGGATAGTAAAGATCTTACTACCTCAATATTATCTTTTTTAATGGGCCCAGCTTTTATTGAAAGACTTTCGGTTCAACGTGTTATTTTTTTTATATTTACGTGTATCGCGTTAGCACCGATCGTTTTCCAATTTTCATAATTCCACATACAATACTCTGCTTTGGATTTTTTTTTCTAAAGTACCGTATATTTAGTTTTAATTATTTTTTTTTAATACACTGAAATAATAATAGACTAAAAATTGTTTTTGAAATTGGACTGAAATCGTAAAAACACCTCAAATGCCGGCTGTACACACTCGCCGTGAGCACTCGGGGAATGCCTCGACGAGACATTCGTATTGCGAGGAGCTGTGTACACAAGTGGAGCTGTGTACACTCTCGCCGAGTTTTCGGTCGGCAATACAGTTCTCGTCATTTAGTCAACGAAATTACGTTGGTATACCTGAAAAATGACATTATTAAATTAACAATTACGGAGTAATAATTTTTTTATTTAATTATTAAAAATAATTATTATTCAAATGAGTATTGAAGGACACTAAAAGAATAAAAAAAGTATTCATAAATTTATACAGTTTTTATTCATTTTCGTGTTCTATTATTAAGATTAATGGGTTCAGTTAAAGTAGAGAGGTAAATTTTAAATTCTGCCCTGGACGGGCTACACTTCGACCATAAGGTCCATTGTGATGCCTTAGGATGTGAGGATGTGAGTGGAGTGGAAGGAATTTGTGAGTAGACTAGGAATTGGTAGGATATGCGGCTGCAGCCGACCATGATAGGAACTAAGCCGATATTCATCTGGAGTTCGTGAAGGAAACTGCAGAATACCTTCTCAAGCATAGCCGATTACTTCGTTCTTGTCCATACGGCGACAGTTTAGTCAATTAACCGCCCATTTTCTTTATTTTTATAATTGACAAACTGCCGATGTCGGGATTCAAACCCATAACCTCCCAGTTTCCAAGTACTGCATACTGCACAGACTTGACGCCTTAGACCGCTCGGCTACTTGGCTGGTTTCAGTTAAAGTGGTTGACAGTTGAATATGTAAAAGTAGCGGTTGAATGTTGAATCGAATGTAGACGAGAGTGTCCTTCGTGCTCGTGTCAAATGTATTCATCACCCGCTTTCTTTGACTCGTGTTAAAAAAACTTTTAATGGAGCGATGGCGAGGCGAGGCAAGTCTAGGCAAGGCAGACCGAGCGTTGTGAGTACACTCTCGCATTGGATATATATCGTGTTGTCTCGCCGAGTGTGTACAGCCGGCATTACACGATACTTCCATTAATCCATTGTGTATACGAAAGTGATATTCAGCAGTTAGAGATGTATAAAATATATGTTGAATTGAACGAACAAAAGGCATTTGAAAGAGATTTTCATGTGAGATAATAAATGAAGTCAAATTACTTTGTCCTTTATATGTTTTCATCGACCTCAATTGTAATTTCACCCTTCCTTTCTAAAACATTATATACATGTTATATGCATGTATGTACTTGTGTGTGAATGTGTATTTGAGGCATTGCTGTACAACGCTTTATGCCAATAACAGTATTCTCTCGTTTGGGGTGGTAGTGTGGTGATTAAATTTTGTAATAGAAAATTGTTATTTAGTTATCAACACAGGTTATGACCAAACATTTTTTTTTCTTTTCATGTGGTAACTGCATTCTCCTTGAAGGACACGTTAGTATTTTCCCCATAAGAAAAAATGATTCAGTCATAAGCGAGGTGTCTTCAAATACAAAGGTTGATACTCATTGCAAACTGGTTAGTCATTTGCGTCAGAAATGAGTTTTTTTCGAGTAGATCCGTGTGTATTCGGCCTAAATGTTACGTGTTACACAAACGGAGTATGCACTATGTACCACGTACTTTGTGATTCGGTTTTTTAAAAAATGCTTCGGATGAAATTAGTTCATTAGAAATGTAGTAACAACTTTTATTCGAAACCTTTTTTTTTTGAAAACCGAATGAATGCCGAAATCAATTATAAAATTTTAAGAAATGACATCAACTTTTGTTGCCAAGTGTTCATTAATTGGTTATGGTTTTTATCAATTTAAATAATATATGAGAATAATTACACGTCAGAATCCATGTTTTTAATCGAATTTTGGAAGAAAATTCTGCTATTGGTACTGATGAAGGATTTTCGCAAAAATGTCTACAAATGTTCATCGAACTTCCCTAGTAGATGCCCGACTCCGGTATGTGTGAATATATGTAAATTACATCCAGTATATGTAAATATACAAAGGTATGTATTAAGCTTTGTCCCAAATTTATAACGCATGAAAATATTGATCGTAGAAATTAATGTTTGGCATAGGTGTTCATAAAATGACATAATTGCACACATCCACCTGCCTGTCTATCTGGGGACACGATACATAAAAAACGAAAAGAGATAACAAGTTAAAGTTTTGTGTGTGTATTCTGGAGCTAAAAAGTAAGGTCAAGCACGTCGAAATCGGACCACGTTTGGGAAAAACGGACAAAGCTGTCCATCTTTGAAAACTTGTTTTAAAAATAAACAAGTTTTGTAATAAACTTGTTTTCATAAATTCAATATATACCGGGTACTTAAGCAATTAACTCAGCTAGTTGTCACACTTATTAAATTATAATTTGTCCGATCAAAAACATAAATGTAAAAAAGGGCGGAGTTTTCGGGGAGATACTTCATATAATAGTTGCTCCTTAAAAAGTGATGATATCCCAATTAAAGAGCCGAGCTATTAATAAAGTAAATAGTTAAAACTAAAATGTAAGAATATAAGTGCAAAGTAAATTGAAAAAAAAAATTTGGTTGAAATTTATTTCGTAAGTTTTCTTTAGTATGTTTTTAAAATTTTATAATTTAAAATTTTATAACGCGGCAAGTTTTAAAGAATTTGAAATCAACAGAAAATATAACTTGCCGCGTTATAAAATTTTAAATTATCAAATTTTAAAAACATTCTAAAGAAAACTTACGAAATAAATTTCAACCAAATTTTTTTGTCAATTTACTCACTTATATTCTTACATTTTAGTTTTAACTTTATTTATTCATTTTTTTAATGTACTTTATTAATAGCTCGGCTCTTTCTTCGTACAACAATGATAAAATGTTAAGATTATTCAATACGGGATGAATCAGATATCAAAGTCCAGTTTGATCCAAGATCATTATTAGTTAGATATTAATCAATGGTATTATAGAAATGTCGTTGACCAATGAGCGGACAGCATTCATATATCATGTAAGATCGGTTTTCTTATAAAAAATCATATAAAAAATATACAATCACAAAATATAAAATATCTCGAAAAATACGTAAGGCATACAGTTGTAGGAAATCAATTTTGCTACAATTCATCACCTTATCATTTTTGCTCTAGCTCTAAAGTGTACAGATATTAAGGAATTTAATTTTCAATCTTAAACACATTAATTTAATTTTTGATTTTTCAATTGTTCTGTTGGGAAAATTAAATTTCCCCAAAGATTTTTATTTAAAGTATCAAAAATTCCGTGTTGAATGCAAAAAACCGCACCCTTCTAGCATTTCTGGAAGTGGAGCAACAAAGTTTTAAAAAATCGCACACACCTCTTACTAATGGTATGTGCTAACATTTTACTATAAATATAGAAATATGGACCAATCATAGAGCAGCAATATTTCCTATGTTAATTTTATCAAAACAAAAATGTGAAAGGATTCCCATTTCCCGATATAAATTTCGTGATTTCATAATTTTCCGTGTGCCTTGAGTACTAGACCTAACTATATGCCAAATATCATCTTTAAGGGATATATGCTTTTTTATCAAACCTATAAGACCTCGTTCTCATACACATTGCTTAATGTATACACATATGTACTCTCTCATACTCGTGGGAGATCTACTATACGAAGATATAAACTAAACATAGTGTATACAAGTCAACAACAAAAAGTATTACACCAACTTTTTCAACTTACTGATTTTATCCTCTACTGACTAGCGTATATAGGCGTGGAATCTTCTATATGGCTTGCAAAAGTGAAAATTCATACTTAGATACCACCTCAAAATATTCTAAAACTGTCAATTTTTGAAACTACCGATAACATTTCTAGGTAAATTTATCAGATAATCACTGGGGAATAAGTAAAAATTTTAATAACTGCTTACGTTTTAAAGAAAATTAAATTGTAAAATAATTATAAATGTTTGTACTAACTACTGTAATATCAAAGTTTATTAATTTATGAATAAATATTAAATTAAATTACCAATCACCACGATTTCAAATTTAATAATGATTGCTGTTAAAATAGACATTATCCTATTTCCTCAAGAGATTATAATTGAGACCTGCCTCCGTTCAAGAGGAGAGTTGATAGTCTCAAGTGTATAAATAAGTAAAACTTTATTTTAGATGTCATGATTTCAATCTCAGTTGTTATCATATACAACTATGCATGGTTTATTTCATGGCAACAATAATATCAACGTAACATTTGTATATTTTTTTCAATATACTCTGTCTAACGGTCTCCTCATCAAAAATACTAAAACTCAATTTTATTGCAATAAGTAAATAAACAAAAAAAAAGAAAATTGAAACTGTTTTATTGTCATCGGTTTTTAATACCGCAAAACTTCAGATTATCCAAACGTCCGGAAGTGGGTAAAAACTGAAATATTCCATTACATCCATTCATACAAGTCAAACTAATAATTCAAACTAATAAAAATATGAAAATAATTATAAAAAGATTTAGAATTATTAGGCATTAAGGTCAAAAAAAAGTATTAGGTATAAAGTATTATTATTAAGTATTGTATTGTGGTACAATACATTGTATTGAGTATTGTATTGTGGTTTTTAAAATTTTATATAATTGATTTATGCCTCGTTCGGTTTTCGAAAAAAAGGCTTTAGATAAAAGATGTTCATTATAAATAGTAACAACTTTTATTCGAAAATTTTTTTCGAAACCGAATTAATAAGGTACAAATTAATTATAAAATTTTAAAAACTAACATCCACCTTTTACGCCATTTATACCTAAGTCCTAATTCAAAGGATTGTCCTGTACAGTAGCGGCGTTAGGGTAGGGCGCAATTGAACGACCGTCCAAGGGCGCCAGGCAATTGCATTCAGTTTTGAGTTAACTCCTAAAGCCATTAGAATATCGAGTATTATATAAATGAGTGATATATTCTATGGGTGTGTATGTTTGATACCAAACAACTTTCCCCAAGGAACATGGGTTCTAAGCTTAAGCTGATAAACTTATTTGCGATCGACAATATCGAAGATCGATAATCGAGTTTGACAAACTTAGCAACTTTGTCAATCGAAAATTACATTGCAGAAGACATCGACTTCGATGCCTTAATAAGAGAGTTTGCCGATAGAAATGCTAGAAAAGTTAAATTTTATTAATTGAAATAAACGATTGTGTTTAAAAAACCCATTGTTTTTTTAATTTTTTTTCCAAATGTTTAAATTGGTAAGTACAGCAGGAGCGCCGGTAGAAATCTCGTCCATGGCGCCTGTAATGATAAAACCGGCACTGATTCTGTAGAACAGGATAATTCAGTGTAAAAACCTATGTAACCTAGAAAAAAAGCATTGGCATACTGAACTTTTTCTTTAAAAAATTTAGTTAGGATGCCCCAGCGCCGTCCCTGGATTAATCAAATTAAATCTGATTACATTAAGTTAAGCCACTTACTTACTAATAAAAGTGTGCCAAGTGCAATCGAAGAGTCATCCATGTAGTTTTTATCAACTTTAACTAGCTGTATCTCGAAAGCGAAGCTTGAAAACATCTTAGTTCATATAAACGGATTGATTTAATATTCACATTTCCGGATTAAATTACATATATATATATATATATATATATATATATATATATATATATATATATATATGCACAAAGAAGTAAAAAATATATTTTTTCAATTAATTTCCAAACTACTATTCAAAATAATTGAAGAAATTAAAACGTGTGTAACATGTAAATAATGTTTTTTTTTTGGAAATAATTGTTATCAAGGGATACATCGCGATAAATATGACATGTGCTTACTATTTTAAAAGGAGATAATTTATGAGTTACATCTCTTATAATTATTTTCATATAACTAAACTCATTATTACACAATGTATGTGAAATTCGAAAACTTACATTTTTACACATGTTACCAAGTTTTTTACAGCGTATGTTGTATGAAAACTCAATTCCTGCTTCAAAATCACTGCAGGTATATATTTATAGAATGAGGAAAAAAAACTGTTTCTTATAATTCCGTAAACATTCTGTATTCTCACTACTGTAGCTCTTTTCGTTCAAAAGTAATATCGAGATCCAAAATGATCTAATATTACGGAAAGTAATAGCACGGTAGCATACACAGGCAAAAACCCCTTAAACTCAGCCTGTCGCACTACCATGCTCTAGATCTTAGGTGGGCAGGATTTGAATTCACTCAGCTCTGAGTGAGAGGTAGGAAGAGAGATAGATTCGGTTACCGCTTGACAATTGTAAACCGCTTGTAAATTTTTTAATTTAATTTTTTGATGGTTTAGCTTTAGTTTAGATTTTAGAATTAGATTTTTGGAAATTCCAAATAATTTGCCTAAACTATTCATATTGGAGAACTAATAAACAATTATTTACCTGATTTCATTAATACTAATAATAATAAATTTATTTGTTTTAAGATTTTACAATCTTTTACAAAGAATTCCTATACATTAAACAGCAAAAAAAAAAAAAAAATAAATAATTAAATAAATAAATAAAATAAATATAAAAAATCAAGAAAAAAAAACTCAAAAGAACAGAAATTTAAAGCAATAATCAAAATGAAAGAAAAAAAGACTATAAGTAAAAGTAAACAATCATATTAATTTATAATGGAAAAAATAAATAAATTCTAAAACTAAAATGACAAATTTGTTCATTCGTTTAAAAGAAAAGACCTTATCATGAGAATTGTTTGCAGAAAATAAAAAACTTTTTTTATATGTGAAATAGTTTCACCGTATAACAAGCCTTCCAAGTCCCAAGCCGTAGAATTGAGTTTGATGAAAAAACCATCACGCTCAAAGTTATAAACGGGACAAACAAACAACTGATGATGTAAGGTTTCTAGAACATTTAAATTGCAAAGAGTGCATGTGGCAGTCAAATTAATGACATAACTGATTTTTCTGAAAACAACACGCAAAATTTGTTTATTCGAGGAACGGAGTTGTGCAAATACTCGAATAAAAGATAGAGGACAGTTAAAAGATAAATAGTTCTGAAATCCATCTGTGGTTATAAGATCCCTAAATAACGGGTTATATGTTGACAAGGCCACCCTTTCAAGGTCTTGTTCCACGTAATATCTTTGAAATTTCTCAAGAGTGGCTTTTATTTTTGCTTGCGAAATGAAATCGCTATTTAAGATGTCACCAGAGTCAATTAAGTCGAGTAGGTTTTTTAATTGGCAGACCCAGTTTAACTTAATCGGGACAATTTCAGAAGTGTTGGTTAAGTTTAGAAGCCTTTTGTAGCATAACTTTGGAAATCGCTCGTCGTCCATGCACATAATTTTTTTTAGCCAAGAAAGAGTTGATTTAATAGCTTTTAGAGATAAAGGTGATATGCCTGTTTCAAGATGCACTACATGATTTGGTGTATTCCTGGGCAGCTGTAGAAGTTGCTTAAAAAACCCCACTTGGACGGATTCAATTATGGATAGATAACGAAGACTCCATCCTGGGGCACAATAGAGTAGGGTATTCAATACACATAAATGGTAAAGCTGTATTCGAGAGTCCCAAGAAATACACTTGGAATTGGCCAAAGTTGCCATTACTGAACAGATAGCTGCCTTGCCTCTTTGTACCGAAGTTTCTAGCGTCTGATGGAACAGGGAAGAACTTGAGAACGGTATTCCCAAGAAATTGAAAGTGTTAACAACTTCGAAGGAGAGTTTTTCAAATTTAAGCACTTCACTTTTAGGATTTTTACCACCGTTTTTAAATATAATGATTTTTGATTTAGAGTGATTGATTACTAAGCTGTTGTTTTTAGCATAAGAGGAAAGCAATGAAATTTTCTTGATCAGATCCGAATAGCTATCACCCAGAACTACGAGATCATCTGCGTACAGAAGCATTAGAATATCGTTGAGGCCATCGATATTTAGTCCACATGCTCCATTGCAGCGAAAGAAGTCTTCGATGTCGTTAATGAATGCTGAAAAAAGCCACGGGCTCAACGATTCACCTTGCAGTACGCCTTGATTTACGGGAAACTCCTTACTGAACTCATTATCTATTTTAACATGGAAATGGGCATTTTCATAAAGATTCTTTAAGACTCTAATAATCTTCCCACTGATTCCAAAATAAAAAAGTTTATCAAAGAGTTTAGAGTGGTTCAGAGAATCAAAGGCCCTTTTGAAGTCCACGAATAAAGCATAAACTCGCCTATCTGGAAGTCGAAGCTGCAGTTGAATTACGGATGTAAGGACAAATATATTGTCCATACAACCCCGATTCCGTCTAAAGCCTGATTGTGACTCAATAAAGAATTTATTTCAATCTGACCACACGTTTAATCTCCGGAGAAGTATGTTGGTGAACAGCTTGGAAGAGGTATTGCATAGAGCAATGCCACGGTAGTTTTCGGGGTTATTTACGTCTCCTTTCTTATGTAACATTTGCATTATGATTTTGCTCCAGCGCTTCGGAAGTTTTTCTAATTTAAATATTTGATTAAAAAGAGTATTAAGATACAACAACCAATTGTCAGGGAGATTTTTTAAAAGCTCATATGAAAAATTACATTGCAGAAGACATCGACTTCGATGCCTTAATAAGAGAGTTTGCCGATAGAAAGGCTAGAAAAGTTAAATTTTATTAATTGAAATAAACGATTGTGTTTAAAAAACCCATTGTTTTTTTAATTTTTTTTCCAAATGTTTAAATTGGTAAGTACAGCAGGAGCGCCGGTAGAAATCTCGTCCATGGCGCCTGTAATGATAAAACCGGCACTGATTCTGTAGAACAGGATAATTCAGTGTAAAAACCTATGTAACCTAGAAAAAAAGCATTGGCATACTGAAGTTTTTCTTTAAAAAATTTAGTTAGGATGCCCCAGCGCCGTCCCTGGATTAATCAAATTAAATCTGATTACATTAAGTTAAGCCACTTACTTACTAATAAAAGTGTGCCAAGTGCAATCGAAGAGTCATCCATGTAGTTTTTATCAACTTTAACTAGCTGTATCTCGAAAGCGAAGCTTGAAAACATCTTAGTTCATATAAACGGATTGATTTAATATTCACATTTCCGGATTAAATTACATATATATATATATGCACAAAGAAGTAAAAAATATGTTTTTTCAATTAATTTCCAAACTACTATTCAAAATAATTGAAGAAATTAAAACGTGTGTAACATGTAAATAATGTTTTTTTTTGGAAATAATTGTTATCAAGGGATACATCGCGATAAATATGACATGTGCTTACTATTTTAAAAGGAGATAATTTATGAGTTACATCTCTTATAATTATTTTCATATAACTAAACTCATTATTACACAATGTATGTGAAATTCAAAAACTTACATTTATACACACACATGTTACCAAGTTTTTTACAGCGTATGTTGTATGAAAACTCAATTCCTGCTTCAAAATCACTGCAGGTATGTATTTATAGAATGAGGAAAAAAACTGTTTCTTATAATTCCGTAAACATTCTGTATTCGAAAACTCACTACTGTAGCTCTTTTCGTTCAAAAGTTATATCGAGATAAAAAATGGTCTAATATTACGAAAAGTAATAGCACGGTAACATGCACAGGCAAAAACCCCTTAAACTTTCCGTCGAACTACCATGCTCAAGATGTACGTACCAGAAATTCCAATTTTGCCCATTCACAAACTTGACCCTTAGCTCTACACACACAATTTAAAAACCTCCCTTCAAAAAAAATCTTCTTTACTTCTGTACATGGCCGCCCCAGGGTCAAGTCCTTTAATATATATACTCTTTGTGTAACTGACACACTCACTCATCTATTCAAAATTTAACCCACTTCTAGACATGGTAGAAGGATGCTGACTTTTGCATTTGACACGTAATTACATCAAACTGACGAGAAAAATCGGAAAACTAAAATTTCCCAAACGCAACTCCCTCAAACATGGGAAAAACCCAACACAGTTGTATACCAATATACACGCATACAAATGAAAATTAAATGACTTTAATTCTCTAAAGTACCTTATTCGAAGATGGTCTATTTTTTTTATTTTGATCCCCGATTTGTGACTGAAAAACGTGTTTCCGAACTAGGTGTCCATTGAGATATTTCATCCCCATATGAAAAACTTGTGATTGATTGACGTTAGATTCGAATCTACCGTGTGTTTTCCTATAAAGTTTGTGTGCGGTCTTTCAGGGAAAAAAATTATCACTGTCAACTCAACGGTTGCGAAGATGTGACAATGGTTCCGAAGTTATTGTAAACTTTGGGTTCTATATCGAAAATAAAATTTGTACACATTTATCTTTGTCCCACCAATCATTAGGCAAAAAAATCAGTGAACTATTTATACATTGAACATAAATCAATTTTGTTAGGGACAATGTTTGCAATAAATCTTTTAGTTTTATCACACTATATTTTACCATTTTCCATCGTACTGGAAACACTGGAAATCACTAGAGTGACTAGACCTTCATCCTGAATGATGATTAATTAGTAATAAACACATGATTGCGAACTTATGACGGTATAAGACAGGGGCAGTCTTGGATCAATCGAATGATAGAATGGAGATATTTTGTCTGATTTTTTATATTGTGCACGACACATCTAAAGAGTGCTGTGCAACTTACAAAATATTCATAAAGCGCAGTGGCCGAAGTTTAGGTCCGGGATAAGATCTAGCCGCCGTATATATAAGAATGTCGTTTTATCATCATCATGAGGTTCCGTAGCCTATTGCAGGATCTTGAAGACCACTCGATCCCATCAAATTCTATCCATTGCGGCCGACTTTAAATTGAAGAAAGATTTAAAGTTCGAATTATTTTTAATATTCGAAATCCACGTTTTCAAAATGAAGTGTTAATTCTGTCGTAAACAGAGGCCACCCACATGTGATGTCTAAGAATATGAGTGAAGTGGAAGGAATTGTTGTGTGTTGTCTAGGAATTGGTAGGTGTGCGACTGCAGCCGACTATAATAGGAACTATACTGATATTCATCTGGAGTTCGTGAAAGAAACTGCAGAAAACCTTCACAATCATAGCTGGTTACTTCGTTCTTGTCCATACGCCGACAGTTTCGTCAATTGACCGACCCCCCCCCCATTTTTTTCTTAATAATTTTCAAACTACCGATGTCGGCATTCGAACCCACAACCTCCCAGCCCCGAAGCAGACATAAAGCTTTTGACCGCTCGGCTACCTTGCTGGTTGTTAATCATTAACAGGTTGTTAATCGTTTTTACTAATTTTTCACGAGATTGTTCAAACATATTTAGTCGAGGAATTCCTTCAACAGACCATTATTACGAAAGACTTATGTGTTTGAGCCTAGATCGATCTTTATAATAAAAACACACCCATTTCTTATATTACATCATGGTTTATTACCTTTATAAAACAACATGTAATTCAAAATGTATAGTAAAATGTGAAATACGCGCTAAAATTTTAACATTCTTATAAATAATAGTCAAATAATAATAATAATAATAAAGTATATATGTTAAAATATATACAATTAAATAAATTATTTTAATATAATATGTTAATATGGCTATTTAATTTAGATGTTATTATAATCTTAACGAATTTATTATACCCGATTATTTTACTTATGTTATGTAAGTATTATTGGTTTAATTACTTCTATTTATGCTATATTTAAAAAAAAGCATATAACTGATATACATCTACAGAGAAATTGGAAATGCTAGATAGTACAATACAAACTAAAAATAGGGAATATGCATGAACATTTTTTTTCACTTGAATTGATGCATGTTTACTTGACAAATATAAAGGTAAAATTACTTTTCAAATAACTTTAAAAATAAGCGATATATGAATGATTGAAATTCCCGATTAGACAAAGAGGATGATAGCCCTCTTGACATGTTATGTGACGTCATATTACACTTTCGCCATTTAAAATACACGTTGAACTCCGTTTTAAGTATTTTTGCAAGAAAGAGATAGATAACAATCTTTAAAAGCTTATAGCTTCCTTGATATTTGTCGGATTTTAATTTCGTTTTTAAATATTATTACAGTATTAACAGTATTTTCATATTCTGAAAATAAATGTGAAAAAAAATTTTCATGCATATTCCCTATTGCATCTACAGAAATGATTACCTGAATTATAATTACTGAAGTTAACTTTGCAATAATGTAATATTCAAGACTATTAGATTAAAATCGAAATTATTTTTGTAAATAGTGGAGTTACAAAAAAAAGGTGAGTAGATAAATGGAGGTTAATTAATAACCAATAACTTTATTCCCCTTACCCTTAAACTATCGTTTCCCCTTAGCTGATGTTATCCACTAATTCACGTAGCCTTTGAAATACCAAAACAACGTTACATTCAAAATTTCATTTCAACCTAATTAAAATATCGTACTCTCATATATCTATCTATCTATCTATATATATATATATATATATATATATATATATATATATATATATATATATATATATATATATATATATATATATATATATATATATATATATATTGATAGATAGATAACAAAGCCAATCAGCAAATTTCATTAAAATCGATCCACCCGTTTTGGGGTCCATAAGAAACATACATACATACATCGATTTTTATACATGTATATATATAAAATTTATATATATACATATAAATTTTATATATATACATATATAAAAATCGATGTATGTATGTATGTTTCTTATGGACCCCAAAACGGGTGGACCGATTTTAATGAAATTTGCTGATTAGCTTTGTTTTTTTTTGGAAATAAGTCATCTGGCTATAGATAATAAGTGCTACCCGCACGAAGTCGGGGATATATCAGACGTTGGATATATGAGATGAATGTTATATTATCGACTGATAATTAGTGAGAACTCTAGGTTTTTGAAATAAAATTTCAAATTCGTCCCCTTTACCTAGATCAGTTTTTTGTATTATAAATACGTATTTCGACTACAATGTAGTCATCATCAGTATAAATTAGCTAGTCGTACTTTACTCTTTGACAATTAGAGATAGTTATAAAGTCGAGATGAACAGACAAAAAATAAAAATAAATAGAAAATTAACTAGATTAAAATATATACTAGATTTAAAATATAATAAATTTTAAATTATATTGAAATTGCTCTTGTTAAAATTTCTTCATTCACATTTGTTCCTGTTAATTTTACTCTTATTAAAATTACTCTTATATTGTCGCAGGATATGTTACTTGTTACTAATTTGGTATTTCACCTATGATACTGTCACCAAATTAGTAACAAGTAACATATCCTGCGACAATATAAGAGTAATTTTAATAAGAGTAAAATTAACAGGAACAAATGTGAATGAAGAAATTTTAACAAGAGCAATTTCAATATAATTTTAAATTTATTATATTTTAAATCTAGTATATATTTTAATCTAGTTAATTTTCTATTTATTTTTATTTTTTGTCTGTTGATCTCGACTTTATAACTATCTCTAATTGTCAAAGAGTAAAGTACGACTAGCTAATTTATACTGATGATGACTACATTGTAGTCGAAATACGTATTTATAATACAAAAAACTGATCTAGGTAAAGGGGACGAATTTGAAATTTTATATGAGATGAACATATACACATATAATAGGGAATATGCATGAAAATTTTTTTTCACATTGATTTTCAGAATATGAAAATACTGTTAATACTGTAATAATATTTAAAAATGAAATTAAAATCCGACAAATATCAAGGAAGCTATAAGCTTTTAAAAATTATTATCTGTCTCTTTCTTGCAAAAATACTAAAAACGGAGTTTTACATGTATTTTAAATGGTGAAAGTATTTTAAATGGTTTAATATGACGTCTCATAACATATCAAGAGGGCTAGAGCTCTCTTTGTCTAATCGGGAATTTCAATCATTCATATCTCGCTTATTTTTAAAGTTATTTAAAAAGTAATTTTACCTTGATATTTGTCAAGTAAACATGCTTCAATTCAAGTGAAAAAAAATTTTCATTTTCATTTTCTGTGTATTAGCTATAAAATTATTTATTTCTAATTAAATACCCACAGACTTTATCCTGCCTTTCTTTAAGGAACAAACCATATTGTGTTTATATTTAGACATGTAAGTGTTTAAGCTTTCGATTAAGCCTTATATAACCTAAAATATTCATTTGTTTATATGTAAATTAGCAGAACGTAAAACATAGGATAACTAACTCTCTTAAAAGTTATCGTATCGGGATATTACAAAAAGTTAAAAGAAAAAACTATTTTAATAATTTCATAATGGTTTCTTTATTTTTTATTTTTTTGATAGCGCGTTATAAACAAATTGAAAAATAATGGGTAAAAATACATTTAAAAAAATTATTTACTTTTTCATTTTTTTAGATATTTATAAGGCCTATACAAAAAAAGATATTTTCATGTTACATGATTTTCACCCTTTTTATTTATAAAAATAGATGACTTTGTATTTTATTAATTGTCGGTGACCTATTTTTTTTAGGGCTCAAATTGGGTACATTATTTTCAACATATAAAAGGCATACTTTACAATTGTTTAAAAAAAAAAAGTAATTTTTAGATTTTTTATTTTAATTTGAAATTTTTTCGTTTTTCAAACTTTGGTGATTTTTTTCTCAAATTCGAATAAACCGATTTTAATGTTTATGGGCTCACTTCTTTTCTTTTTTATATAGAATTTAATAATATTCTTTGTTCATTATATTCATTTAAAAAAATTTTTATTTTTATAAAAGATATTAAGAAAAAACACTTTTTTGTTATTTAAACAAATTCAATTTTGACTCCGTTCCGCGCGAGTCGGAACGTAAAAACTTAGGGTCATATTCAGGACGTCAAAATGAATCGATTTAAAAAAAAAAATTGCGAATTTGAAGCGCCAATTTGACTCTACCGCATGGGCATGATATCAAGTATATTACCTTGAGTAAACTTAAAACTCATAAAACAGGAACCTAAAATTCAAAGTTTATACCGTTAAAGATGTATTTTATCACGGTTTTTTACTATCAATTCTTTAAAATCGCTCGTTACTAATAAATATTATTTTTAATTATAATAGATTTGGCAAATATTTCACAATTTGCATAGAAGGATCATCTCATCTAACCTATTTTATTAAAACATTATTTAATTACAAGCATTTGTGTTTTGAATGTTTTATAAATATATGAATTTCCTTTCTTATTGTTATCGAGCCAAAATTAGAAATGCTTAAACTACGCAGTCTTCAAAAGTTTTTCACTCGTTAATTTGTGTCTTACATCCAAAGACCAGCCAAGTAGCCGCGATTGTTAAAGAGTTAGTCTACTTGGAACTTGGAGGTTATGGGTTCGAATCCCGACACCGGCCGTTTGTCAATTATAAATTAATGGGGCGGTTGATTGACTAAACTGTCGGCGTATGGACAAGAATGAAGTAACCGGCTATGCATGTGAAGGTTTTCTGCAGTTTTCCTTCACGTACTCCAGATGAATATCAGTATAGTTCCTATTAAAGTCGGCTGCAGTCGCACACCTACCAATTCCTAGTCTGCGTACGAATTCCTGATCCTCCACCACACGCATAAAATAAAAAATGTAAAGTTAAAATTAATAAAGGTTGAAAAAATAATAATGCGGGTGGCCTCTGTTACAGACCGTCGTGTCTCAAAAACGGAGGTTAAACTCCATTATTATTACATCCAAAAAGACTTTTTTTTTATATGATTTTTGGATGACTAATCTTTTTATGATTGTGCTAGTTGAGTAAGACCACATCAAAACTATTTCCTATAATATCATCGCCTTGGGTAACACTTGTGGTCAGTCGAACATTCTTGTGTGACGAAATAATGTTAGACTTCAATTGCTAATAACTCGAAACTAATATTTCGTTTACAATGCTATGCTTACATCATGCTTTTACGTATTTGTTGCGCTTTATTTTATTTGCCTGTGCTGTTATCAGTGTAGACGCATGCGCGTGAAAGGTTACGTAGTAGCTTTTCGTAAAGTTATAAATTGGTGTAGCCTGGAAACGCGTTAAGCAAGGACCATGATTTTGGTGTCATTGTTAAGAACTTGCGAAGCACTATTATTAAGAATAAAAATAGCTGACTGATATATAAGTAAAAATTGGTATTAAATGGAAAATATAATAAACCTATTTTGACAAAATGGAAACCCGACTTCAAAAATCAAATATTCTAAAACAAAAAATGCACTAAAAAGTAAAAAATAATTGTATATTCTCGTGCCAATTTTAGTTCACCTAAGCAAAATTATTGTTATTTTTGGAGTCGGTGTCAGCATAGAGAAATTCAAATAACTTTTGGACACCGCCTCCAAAAATAACAATAATTGAACATATATATTTAAAATTTTTTGCTTAGGTGAACTAAAATTGGCACAAGAATATGCAATTATTTTTTTACTTTTTAGTACATTTTTTGTTATAGAATATTTGATTTTTGTCGGGTTTCCATTCTATAACTTGTTTTATTGGTCTAAATATGGGCAGACCAACTAAACGACCTATTTTAGTGCACATTTCTTATCTGTATTTTTAAATCTTTAGTGCATTTTTTCATAACAGATTTTCAGTTTTTTGTACATGCATTTTGTTTTTTTTTTGTAAAAATTTTTTTTTTGGGTTCGTTTTTTTTTGTACAAAATTTTTTTGAAGTCTGAATCTGAAAAATGAGGACTTTCCTCGATTTTCCGAAGAAATCAAACCCTTTAACAAAAAAAAATTCAAAATCGGTTCATAAATGACGGAGTTCTGGGGTGACACACATTAAAAAAAAAAAAAAATACAGACGAATTGAGAACCATCCTCCTTTTTGATGTCGGGTTAAAAAAAGAAGATTTCGTCTCATATGACACGTAAGTATGATCGGAATTATAGAAAACGGATGTCAGACATATGCTCGCATCATAAGAAATCCAACGAGCCTAAAAAGTCCAGTACCGAATACATAAAATCCAGTACCGGATCCGAACTGACCATGACACTATCGTTACTTAGTGATTACATTACATTTGCATACACAGCAGGTATTATTTGTAAATAAGAGTACGGAGAAGCCTACATCACACAAGAAAGCTATCGGAAAATTATTCCATCATACAATGAATATTCTTCTATCGATATAAAACTGTCAATTTGCTTCAAATGAAATTATTTGAGGACTTATCTAGGAATTGTTCAATTTTAACACTCAAGGGGAGAAAATGAGGTGCTAAAGTTTGTATGATGGAATATCAATGCATATGTTAACTTCGAAAAATTGAAGCTCTTGAATTGAAACTTTGGAAGTAGTGTCTTAAGAGAATATAAGTAGACTAGAATTTTGAAATTTTTCAAAATTAAATGCCTAAGATCGTGAAAAAATTGTGGTCAAATTTTAGGGCCAACGCACATCAAAAGAGCAAAACTGCGTTAAACAGTGTTAGTCACCCTAACACTGTTTTGTTAAAAATAGAACATAGGAACAAAACGTATTTGCTTAACGTCTTATCAGTGTGCGTATGCAATGTAATTTCATATGTTCTATTTTTAACAAAACAGTGTTAGGCTGACTAACACTGTTTAAAGCAGTATTACTCTTTTGTGTATGTTTTGCTCCTTAGGTACATAAAAAATGTTAATATTCGAATATCGAAAATAAAAATAAAATTGATTAATTGACTCTTAATCCTAAATAATTAAACATATATTTTGAAATGTATTTCTCACAGGGGTAAAATATGGTGTCAAAATTTGTATCGTAAAATACTCATGTACAATGAAATGCAATTCGCTCACGTATAATGTAATATGATTTTAATTTTTTTTAAATTTAATACAAGGGTTAAAATACATATATATTTTACATTATACAAAAAAATATGAATTCCCTTTTATCGGAAAATGTGTATTTGTATTTATGTGGAAAACGACTGATCATATTTGCATTTATGGGAAAAAGATGTTTTAATTTAATAACAAAATGCATAGTCTCTTTTATTTTAAATTTAAAAAATTAAAAATTGTAATTAATGTTTGTGTTGAATGTGAAAAATAGTCATTCTAAAAATATACTCTTAACAAGTTTCGAATTCGATTTCAATTTGTACCTATCAATTAGAGATTCAAACTCCAACTTATTTTCAATTAATATTTTATCAAGCCTTTGTCTTTGTTTTAAAATATTTTATCTTAAATCAAATAATTTTTTATTTATAAATTTGACATATTTGTTAATTGATTATATTTCCAAAATTTTTGCTTAATGCAGGTATTTCTATAGAAACTATGAACTATATTACAGATTTAGCCGTCAGAAACCGGCTATAACTTTGAAACGGTTTTAATCTTATAGTTTTTTTTTTTTGGAGTCGTAAAAGAATATTTCCCTAGGGTCTTCTCTTATCTCCTATACCCGACCAGAAAATTCCAGAAGTGTTGCCAGACACTATATCTGGTCCGCATCAGGTACGAGTATGACATGCCAGATCGGGCATGCCAGACTGGACCCGATCAGTTCCTCAACAGGTATCTGGCAAGCCCAATGTTAAAGTATTAATATATATTGGGTTTGCCTGACATGGGCCAGACTAGGAACGGATTTGGTTAACCTTGGCTCACAATTGTAGGATTATTTTAAATTTTGTAAATTTGAAATTTTTTTAAACTTTATTAATATTAAATAAATTTTAATTATTATATTTCTTTAACAAAATAATAAAATTATTTCAAAAGTTTTAAAATCGTGCCGGACTGGCATCTGATTAGTTTCTGAACAGGTATCCATCTGGCAAGCCCAATGTTAAAGTGTTTATATTATATTGAGTTTGCCTGACATGGGCCAGAATAAGAACGGATTTGGTTAATCTTGGCTCACAATTGTAGGATTTTTAAACTTTGTAAAATTGAAGACGCCGAAATGGCAGGACCTGTGCGGAATGTTGACAACATTTGTTAATAACAAATGTTGTCAACATTCTCGGAAGATCAAAGAATGTTACCGACTCTTGGTGGGTAACAAAATTTGTGTTATTAACAAGGGATTTTTGTTTCTAACATCAAATGATACCAACAAATTCAGGATTGTTTTTTAAATGTTAGAAACACGAGTTATTAACTCCGGTGTAAACGCGCCTTTAGAAACATGTCCAGTGAAAAATAAAAAATTAATTAATAGTAAAAACAAGTATTAAAAACAAACTTTTAAAACAAGAAAATAAACTCTAAATTAAATCAAACCCATCAATTTATTACATTATACAATTTGTATGATTAAAAAGCCTTATCGCGAGATTAATATATACATACCTATGTTATATGACATACATACCTATGTCAAGAAAATTTACTTGATATAAATATTTTTCTCTCAGTGTACATATAATACGCTCATAGAAAATATTACCCGTTACGTAAACGTAGTCACGTTAAACACACGGCCGTATCCAAGACACAGTCTGCCCCCCCCCCTTTTTTTTGGTAGTTACATCATATGGCCGCCATACGCGAAATGATCATAATCAAATTTTATAAAATGTGTATACCACTATTGTTGAAGAATATTGTTATAAAATGCATTAATTTAAAATTTAAAATGAATTTGAAAATTAAGCGTTTTCAGATAAAAGCGTTCATTGTAATGATTTAAGATAATTTTCATGATTCGGTCAGAAAAAACATTTTTCAATAATATTTTTGATATTAAGATGGTAGTTCGTATTTCTCGTTCTAATAATACTAATCTACAATTGAACTGCTTTATATAGCGAAAAGTAAAACAAGACTTATCGGTTTTAATATAAATTCTATTTCAATAAAAATGTACAATGAAAGCGTAGAAAGCAGAGGAAGAAATTCTGTTTTATATATTTATATGAAGTGTAAATGACATCCGGATTATGTATCTTGAAACAAACAAACGTTATTTTATAAAATTACAGCTAATATCATAGCTGAACGTATAAAGGTAAAAAAAACTGTGTCCTTTAATGAAGTAAACAGCCGTTTAGCTTGTGTTGCTTTATACAAAGAAAATATCAAATTAATGTAAATCACCAATTTTCATGATATTAAATTTCAAATTTTGCCCTAATTCCTAGAACAATTATTTGTAAATATAAATACGTATTTCGAACACAAGGTAGTCATCATCAGTATGAATTAGCTAATCGTAACTATCTCTGGGATATGGAGTCAGAGATATGTTGCTCGTTGCTAATTTGGTGCGTTTCTCACCGCAATATTCAGAAAATTTTGTCTTTTGTATGGTCTGACTAAGGTAGTACCTGAAGGATTATTTGAGTTGACTGACCAATTAAGGGATTAAGTGTTTGCTGAACCTAACCCATTTATTGACGGTATCGTTTTCTGACCATGCGGTGTTGTTGATGTAACAATAATAATGGGGTTTTACTTCCGTTTCTGAGACACCACGGTCTACAACAGAGGCCACCCACATCATTATTTTTCAACCTTTATTAATTTTTTAAACTGTACATTATTTATGATGTGAGTGGAGGACAAAGAATTCATATGCAGACTAGGAATTGGTAGGTTGTGCGGCTGCAGCCAGCTTTGATAGGAACTATGACGATATTCATCTGGAGTTCTTGAAGGGAAACTGCAGAAAACCTTCTCAAGCATAGCCGGCTACTTCGTTCTTGCCCATACGCCGACAGTTTAGTCAATTTACCTCCCCATTAAATTTTTTCAATTGACAAACTGCCGATGTTATGCGCGGCTACTTGGCCGATGTTGTTGATGTCTATAGGTTGAGGGTGTTGTTTGAAATAAACCTTGATATTCAGGTATTAAATTTTGAATATGGTTTAATTTTATTAAATCAGAATTTGGGAATAAATCATAGAAAATTTATTATTAGTTACAAATATAAGCTTTCGATTTCACTATATACCACAAAAAAATGCACTGATATATCGAATAGGGATTCGTATTAGGTATACCCAATATGCAAAAGAAAACAAATTTTGTTTTATTTACTCTTCGCAATACTTTTATGAGGGTAGTTATAAAAATTAGTTTTTTCTGTGTACAAAGGTCGTAAAAACATTTACATTACGCTTAAATATACGAAGTTTCGCGCGTTTGTGTTAATTCTTCTAACTTATTCGAGAGACGTTATCAAGGTAAAGGGAAGCCAGCCATGTTTGTAGGCTTCTGTTGATCCATTCAAAGAGATACTACGAGGACTGGCTACAAGAGGAAAGTCAAATCTATTTGATAAAAAAAAAAGGTTTTTTAATGAAAAATAAAATTTTGAGTCGCTTAGATAGTATATGTTTTAATAAATCAAACTCTTTTCACTTTAAAACCTGATGTGATACTTACTTGTTGTTTATAAACCTATACTGAGCTGACGATGAGATAACATTATTACATAAAGTGAAACCAAAAAAACAACTGTCTAACATAGTGTTAGATAGATAGATAAAGACATCTTGGGGTCTAAAAAGTATTGCACTTCGACCTTATGGCCCATTGTGCTCCCCTTTCTACCTCAGTCTGGCGAGATTCGCTTCTTCCATATGTTGGCAAAA
Organism: Nineta flava; assembly: GCA_963920215.1. Classification (NCBI taxonomy): domain Eukaryota; kingdom Metazoa; phylum Arthropoda; class Insecta; order Neuroptera; family Chrysopidae; genus Nineta; species Nineta flava. Next base: position 44,529,338 of record OY986040.1, read on the forward strand.
GCCAGGAGCTTGCTTATCAGGTCTTCCTAAAGGTTTATATATTCGGGGTGAGATGCACCGAATATCCTGTATCTGCTGTAACCCAGAGGTTCGCAGTGAAAGATAATGTGGCTGGATATTTCTTCCTCTTCGCCACACAATCTGCACACAATGGACCTGTTATGGAGTCCCATTGTATGCAGATGCTTCCGCAGAGTATAATGCCCGATAATGAATCCGGTAACCCTCTGCAGTTGCATCCTGTTCTGCTTCAGTGCATCAAGAGATAGCCTCTTGGTTGCACCCTGAAGCTGTATTTTCCCGAGCTCCTGCCGCGGTACTTTTTCCCACGGATCACGGTGTTTAGCATTCGACCACTCGTTGATCACCGGTTTACAGTCCTTGGAATTCCTAAAATAGGCCCTGGGCCTACGAAGGACATTCCGACTGCCTTCTTTGCTAAGACACCTGTTAACATAGTGTTATGCAATTGATTAAAAACGTTTCTTACTTTTATTGATCAGATTTTTCAGTTATTTATCCGAATGTTTCTAAATTCGGAATTATTTATTTTAAATAATACCACGTTTATTCTAAATATTTTCTCTTTTCTTCGAAATTTATAATATTTTACGCAATTTGTTTCTCAAAAATAGAGTTTGGGCAATTCAACTCTGATTTTTGTGAACTAAACTGACTGATTTTAGTGTACCAAAAATAAATATGGTATCATTGAAACCTTAATCAAAAGCAATATACAAAATTCTGTCGAATTTGCTTGATGTCATTCGGTTTCGGATCAGAAATCAAAACAATGGTATTAATTTCACTATCTTTTAGCTATTCCTTATTATTTTTAGTTCATAGATAGATAGATTGATTGTTGAGGCTGTCTTGGGCGGAACACACTGCAACCAAAAGGTCCATTGTGATGCCTATTGGTAGGATGTGCAGCTGTAGCCAACTTTGAAAGGAACTATGCAGATAATCATCTGGAGTTTGTGAAGGAAACTGCAGAAGCATAGCTGCAGAAACCTTCACAGCATATCCAGTTATTTCGGTCTTGTCCATACGCCGACAGTTTAGTCAATTTACTGCCTCTTTTTTTCTTTTTTTAAAAATAATTAACAAACTGCCGATATCGGGATTCAAACCCATAACCTCCCAGTTCCAAGTACACGCAACGCCTTTACAAGTGCGGCGTCTTGGCTGGTATTTTTAGTTCATAGTCAATAATAGAATAATTCTAACATGAAAAACGTTGAATACATGGATGAAATCACAAGATAATTAAACAATGCATTCAAATGAATGCATATATATTATATATGCATTATATATATATATATATATATATATATATATATATATATATATATATATATATATATTATATATTATATATATATATATATATATATATATATATATATATATATATATATATATATATATATATATATATTATATATATATATATATATAAATCGGTTCACACAATTAAATTGACCCGCATTTTCCTCATAAAGAAATACATATTCAACAGCTACTCACTTCAGTTGCTCATTCCTTTCTATTGTTAATGCCAAACAGATTGTTGGCAACCTACAACCTTTGACGGGAAAACTACTCAAGGGATATTTCATACATTCATAACAAAACATTAACATTAACATAATTATCCTTTTCTACGATGGTCGATAAAAGATTTTGTGAGCTTATGAAATTGTGTGTTTTCTATCAAAATTACTTCTTGCGTGATTTTTGTGACACTTTTTATCAGTACGGATAACTAAAAAAATGGATAATCATAGTACAATCTTTATTTATAAGTAAACTTTAGTTAAATATTGTAATTTGATTCTATAACATTCACATTGTGTATGGGGCATTGTGCAATTGTTTAATATTTGAGTGTGTTTGTTTATTTTCGTAATTGTTTTGGCTAAATAGTAAGCTATATATTTGGAGAATAGCTAAACTTAAGAGAGCTTTTGAGAGTCTCGATATTTTGTCGTGAATTAGTTGTGTACAAAAAAATTTATCGCTCTTCATTTATAGCAGAAATTGTCGGTTGCTTTTTATAAAGTACTTGAATGAGATATCATTTAAAAAAATTTAGCATCAATGGGAACAGTTTTAAACTAAGTCTAGAAGGATTCGGCACATGCGGATCGAAAGCTAATTAGACGCATTTTTTTATCAGAAGGCTTTCAGTTTGCCATTAGAGCTTGTGGAAATTTTTATGAATTCTGCGTCATTTTAAACCAATAAATGGTATCATGTCTTTTTTTTATAAAGTTGACCGTTTCGGTGTTATTATCATTTAATGTTTGAAAAAACGCAAAAACGTTTCAAGACTGAAAAATAACATCATAAGATAACATTTTTGAGTTTACCAAAATTGTTAACTAAGCTTTAAACATCCCTTAACAAAATCTTGAAGAGTAATTAAAGATTATTTATGAATAATTCTAAAGCTTTATTTTCAATTGTCAAATAGACGTTAAAACGCATGTTAAACATATGTACAACGTATATAAATGCGTTTCGCATTGCAATTCGCTTTTTTCATTAACTTTGGAAACACACAATTTCTCCGTTAAATGAAAAGCGACAAATTTATTTTTTACACAACTAATTCTCGACAAAATAGCGGCAAATTAGGCGCCTACTTTCGACCCGATTGGAAAATGTTGCTTCGCTAAGTTGACTAACAACCTAGCACAACACATTTATTTATTTTTACACAACAAATTTATTTTTACACAACAAAATAGTGCCAAATTTTTAGCCTACTTTGAAAAATTTTTATTGAGAAACAAAAAGTTGTTTTGCTAACTTGACTGTCAAGTTAGCACAACACCACATTTCTCAGTTGGATGAAGAGCGACAAAATAGCGGCAAATTTGTAGCAAAGTTTGAAAGATTTTTGTTGAGAAACAAGAACTTGTATCGTTAACTTGACTGTCAAGCTAGCACAACACCACATTTCTCAGTTGGATGAAGAGCGACCAAATAGTATTTTTATTTAGTATTTTTAATGAGATTTTCGAGAAAACCCGTTTTTAGTGACCTTTAACCCCGAGTGAAATTTTGAGCGGCACCTGTATCGTTGGAGGCTTTTGGTATTTTGATTAGTACCACAAAAGGAAACCGACTAGAAATTTTCGTGTACACCCGCTTGGGAACCAATTGGGTTGCCCAATAGGGATCCCCAATTGGGATGTAACGCATAGAATTATTGGGATCGGTCCATGCAAAAGTCCCGTTTTACCCTATTAATTCCTTAATGCAGTGTCTCTATTCCTTGTTTTAGGGAAACACGAGAAACGTTATAAGGAACCATTGATGAATGAAGTTGCAGCAATGATTACTGGCGAACAGTTCGCATCCCGTGACATGCCCATGAGGACAGACTGTGCCTGATAAACATAAATTATCAGTAAGGGGTAGGAACGTTATAACCAAATATTAATAGCGTTCTATGGGTGGGCTTTTAAATCCCCAACAAATGTAGAAGAAATACGAAAACAACCTAGTGGAAGATATATTGCACAGATTTAATTTTATTTGGAGTCTTGGGAAAGAATCTCGAACTTTGGTAACAGAAGGTGCTAAAATGACTAAATGAACTAAGAATCTGTTTTTTTTTGTGTAGAATACTAAAAGCTTACTTTAATTTATCTGATCTTTTATGTAAAACATATGCTATTAAAGCAAAAATATGTTTGAATCAATAAATAAAAAAGGTTAAATTTAATACTCTTAATAAGGCCCGGGTTTTTTTTGGATAACATATGTAGTGGGCCTTACTTACGGACAGTACCACGCGACAACAAAACTGCTGATAAAAAACAAATGAAGAAAGAATTCAATAAGATTCCACTTTCTTCCAATTATGGAAAGCTTGGATATTATGATCCAATAGTAAAAACACAAAAATCACTACTTTATTCACCGAAAATTTCAAAGAAGTGATTATTCAATATTATAAAATAAGTAGAAAATAAAAGTAGGGTCTTATAGATTAATAGAAGTCATTATTAAGCAGAAGTGCTGCATTTTTTTTTATTGATGTTTCTTCTTCTATGTTAGAGATTTCCAATTAATTCAAAAATTACAATAACGATTTTTATAACTGACCTTTATTAGGAACTATGCCTTGTTAGGCGACAGTACATTATATAACACCCCGTACATTGCAACTTACAAGCAATTGTTTAGAAAAATGGTATAATGGCAGGTAACAGTGGCACCACAAAGAATTGTATCAATATTTTATTCCATAAATATTTGACTAAATATTTCGTGTTATGTAATATATAATTGTATTGTATATTTTGTACACACATAATAATTTAAAGAAATAAATAATATATTGGTATGTCTATAGCTGATGGTATACAACGGATGTAAAAAATATGTGCATAAAGCATTTTCGTATTGAACAAATTAATAAAAGCAAAAAACAGCTTCTTGAAAAATGTTGATTTACTTAATATTAATAAAGTATCTTATAATAGTATTTGATAAACATAAATTGTATATCGTCCAAACGGATAACGATTACAAGGCTAGATTCAAGAAAATCTCTCAAAAGAGAACACACAAAACATAAAATCTCTTCACTTAGTGAAAAATCACAAATATTCAAATTTTAGTAAATCTGTAAGTTAACATCGTAATATAAATCCATTTGCTTCTTACGGGTCCCAAGTCATGTGGTAAATTTCTGGCAATGAAGAGATGAATCGAGTTGCTAATGACTGCTATGAGAGTTTAAATCATAGTTAATTTATAATTTTGTCGCGGTATCTTTACTCTCTTTAGCTTCGCAAAGAAGCGGTGTAGAACCAGCAACAGATTCCGATACTCGACACACACAAAAAAATCAAAATATTAGTAAAAGTTAAAGTCAATTGGACAACACGTACTGTGAAAAAAATTAAATAAAAACAAAAACTTTATGATTGATTAAAACCTGATTTTTATTTGATTTGAAAAACAAACAAAAATTTGAATTTAATTTAATTTCCACAATTATAAGTTTATTTATGATACAATACAACTTTTTACAACTGACTGTTACTTGGTCAAACGTTCATTTTAAACTCTGATCTTAATTGATCCAATATCAATATTCAACTGTACAGCTGTTCATTTAGAACTCTGATCTTAAATGATCCAATGTCAATTTATAACTGACTTTGAACTTGCGAATGTCGCTGCTTATGTTGGGACTGTTGATCGTTCTAGAAAAATGCTTTTGACACTAATTGAGAATATTGTTTTTGAAAACATATTTTTTATAGATTCTTCCAGAATGAATGTACAATGTCCATTTAGTACGCTTGGCTAATGGCAGATATTTTTACCAGTCCAAAATTTACAATATATGCATGACATAATAGCAAGCTTGCTGGTTTTCAACTTGTTCGTATGAATGTTTTTTTTTACAAAATTTAACATGTTTGGATTATTATTATTTTCTATAAAACAAATTATATTTGATTTGAGATTTTAAAAAAACTTTCCTCAATAAAATAAATTTTGATTGAAATGATTCAAAAAAAAAAACTTATTGTTTAAAGAAAAAATAAATAAATCAAAATTAGATCTTATTATTCAATTATATTTTTGTATACAAAAAAAAACTCCTTTCTCCAAGGAAAAAAATATTTTATCTAAAATAATTTTCAACAGAATAATTTGTTAAGAAAATTTTCTTGAAACTAGTCCAAAACAAGCAAACAAAAATATTCGAGTGTAAGTAAATACAAAGAGATCTGGAATCGATTTTGTTTTATGTAAAATGAGAGTTGGTTGTATTATCTGATCATCTTGGTTAGTTTTATTGTCATATATATCATATAATAGAACAGTGCGTTAGCTAATGAGATATTTTTAAAATGCTCTAAAAAGGAAATTAGGCAATTTTGTAATATCAGAACTTTTTATATGAAAACTAGACTATTTTGTCATTATTATGTCTAAAATTTCGATGATAATTTGCACCCCTGGTATCTTCAGATCTAAAGTTTTTCAATTTGGCGACAAGAATCCTTATTGCTTGCTTATAAATGTACAAATATTATTTCTATCTTCAAAAAGGTTAACAATATACGGGCAAATACGAGGTCTGTCCGGAAAGTATCCAACCTAACTTCATATCTCCGCGCTGGCGTTATTTTTCGTCATGTGGCGAGTGGCATTCTTCAAAGTATCTCCATTTGATTGAATAACACGCTCCCAGTGGTGTTTCCACTTTTCGAAGCATTCCTGGAAGTCAGTTTTTGGAATAGCCTTAAGTGCCCTCGTCGAATTATCTTCAACCGTCTTTTTGTCATCGACCCGGTGACCTTTGAGCGGCTTTCAAATTCAGGAACAACCAAAAGTCACAGGGGGCTATGTCAAGACTGTAAGGAGGTTGGCAAAGCAGTGCGATATTGTGTTGAGTTAAAAACTGTTGCACAAGATTCCATAAGAGTTCCCACCGCTTCCACTTTTAAAATTTGAAGATAAAATTTCCCAAATTGTAGTTTTTGGGTAATCTAAGATCATCTTCTAATTCGCGCATAGTCAAACGTCGATATTATCCGGTGTTGTTGTCGTCGAAGCTCGACCAGAACGAGGATCACCATCAACAGATGTGTGACCACTTTTGAAACGATTATAGGCCTTTCTTTATTTGTGTTTTGCCCATACACTCCTCCTCAAAGGCATTCTGTATCATTTAAATAGTTTCCGAGCTAGTTTTCCTAGTTTGAAGCAAAATTTAATACAAATTCGTTGATCTGATTTTTCGTTCATTTTTAACAATAGCAAAATCCGACGAACGCAAAAAAAATACATGCTGTGCATGAACTGTACGTCCTGTAGGTGTCAGCGAGCAACCGATAAGTTCGTGAGGCTTTACTGTTGACGTTCATGCCTCGCAGAGGTCGCTAGAACACTCTAGCGCGAATATATAAAAGCAGGTCGGATACTATTCGGACAGACCTCGTCTACTGCACTGTATTACCAGGGCCGGATTAACAATTAGGCAGAGTAACCACTAGGATTAACCAATAGGGACCCCGCGCACGCACAAAAGAAATTGAAAATAGAGTAGTAGAACTAATAATATGGATGCGTTGCATTTGGCTGAGTACTAGACTTCATTCACATTGGGGGAATCCCCGATTCGTTAGATGCATTACGTAGCGTAGTTATATGATAAACAAAAGTTTCGAAACACTTGTTGCCATTTGTGAGTGACCGTGGATTTAGTTTAAAAAGTTTTTCTGTAATCTGTATTTTTTATAAAGACTGCCAGTACCTTGATAAAATCGGCGAGACGACGAGCGAGTGTAATACTAATACTGAAGTTACCACTGTTACCAGGTAAGTTTGATAAATGATTGCGATTGTCTCGGCGACCAGAAGCTTATCGGGAAATTAATTCTCTGTTTGGATTTCTAGCAGATTTCATGACAAAGACCAACGATGAAGAAATTAAAGAGTGGTGCAGTTCAAGTACATCATCTTACTATTAGAAAGATAAAATTGTATCTGCCGAGGAATCGTTTAAATTGATTTTTGATAATATGGTACAATCAACTTTCCCGAATGTAATGATAGCATTGCAAATATATGTCTGATGAAGCCTGATGATATCAAACGCAACGGGTAAACGTAACTTTTCAAAATTAAAACTAATAAAAACTGTCTTCGTTTCTCAATGTCTCAAAACCGTTTAAATTCACTGTCAATAATGGCGATTGAAAATGATGTATTGGAAAATGTCAACTTTCAAGATGTTATGAACGATTTTGTCTCCAAAAGAGTTAAAAAAGTTAATATTTAAACTTAATGTACTTGACAAAACTATTTGCTTTCGTTTATTGTTTTTTATTGCATTTAACAAGAATAAAATTAAAACACATGCGTCAAAACTATTTTCTTTCGTTTATTGTATTTTATTGCATTTAACAAAAATAAAGTTAAAATTATAACGACCGAGTCTCATTTTACTCACATCCCTTCATCAACTTGAAAAGAGCTTATAATCATCAAACGGCTGATAAGGGGTCCCGATAATTGGATTGCCTAGGGGCCCCGACATGGTTAATCCGGCCCTGTGTATTACCGATACAAACCGATATTTAAAAAAATACTAAGAGAAGATAATAAAAAATAATATACAAGGCCATCACAACTTATCTTCTCTTAGTATTTTTTCAAATATCGGATGTCTGCAGTCATCTTATCATTTGTGGGTTAAAAAGAGAGTAGCTAGATAGAGCAACTGGAATTGAAACATAGTCAATTTTCATTTACCTTTTATTTTATAGCAAATATAAATTAATAACATGCCACACTTTTTGTTACACCTTGTATATAAATGTATATATAATTCAGTCAGAACAGAACATTGTCATACAACTGTCAACGTTCAATCAATGAGATACGGCGATGTTCCCACATTCATAAGTAATGAAAGAAAATGCGTGCCAGAATTTCATAAGCAATAATAATAAGTATATAATATTATAGTACTACGATTATATAATACTTCCATGTCTATATATAGAAATATATATATATATATATATATATATATATATATATATATATATATATATATATTCAATTCTTCTAACAGCGTTATGTACTTTATCTTATCATACAGAAATTTTAACAACTTTACTGCCGTCATGCCATCATCATCACTGATAATAGCTTCGCTCTATACTTGTTTTGTAGAATTCATTTAGAGTATATTTCATTCTAACATAATACCAATTTGGATATGTGTGTATTCGACTAGATTTATTTGTCATATACGAAATAATTTTTGTCACATTTTATGTAGAATGTAGGAAAAAAACATATATTTAATAAAATGATTAGAGATATAAATGTTCGTATTACTCCATTATTTAAAATGGTTTTAAAAAAAAAAAATAGGCGTAACTTTTTAAGTTTTACGCCTCTGGTGGTCATATGATGTAACTAACCAAAAACAAAAATAAGAAATAAATTTACATATGACATATAAATGTAAATTTATTTCTGTATACGTTTTTTTATCCAATTTTATAATTTAATAATGTTTTGATATTGTTCAGTGCCTTTGTGTTCATCCAATAAAAGAAAAAACCCTGAAAACCCTCGTTTCATTATTTTCTGAAGCTAGGTAAAGAAAAAATATTAATTGAAAATAAGTTGGAGTCTAAGTCTCTAATTGATAGGCACAACGAAAATTAATAAACCCACTCGCAAACATATGAAATTGTATTCTCTTCATTTCAATTAAAATGATTACTTCTACCTGTGTTGGTAACGAAGATTAGCAGAAAATACAAACTTCATACTTAGTGCTACATAAAATAAATAGTAAATATAAAGCTGCTATTTATAAAACATAAAATTTATAAACAAATATCTGTCATCTATCAAAAGCTATTTAAAAATTTATGTTAACAATGTTATTTTTAGGTTATTAAACGAAACGTTTAATGAATTATAGTGTGTGTTCCGAAATATAGCTCAGTATACTGGCCATTGCTTATGACGTCATGAATCCGACGCCATATTGTACTAGTGTGCCACCATATTGTACTGGTGAGACAAATGTGACGTAGTAGTATATCAAACGGATGTGTGTGCATCAGACTTGAAGAATTTTTTATTGTATTATTTATTATTTGCAATAATGACATTCCAACAAGGTCATCAATTATTTTCGGTGGACGAAGCAAATAAATTTATGATGTCAACGCACTGGCCAGTATATTTCGGAACGAATCAACAGTATGGCGTCGATTCACGACGTCATCAGCACTGGCCAGTATACTGGGTTATATTTCGGACACAACCGTTATCTGATGAATTTAGATTATTAAAATTTTTTTTGTTCGTTAAAGTATATGCTGAAATCTGTAATGTTGATTAAATCAACCAAAGTAGCCAACTGATGTCCAATTGGATTATCAGAGGACTAATTAATTCTGCAACTGAGGCTGCATGTGCTCAAAAGTATTGCTCAAATTTATGTGCGCAAATTTATGTGATCATGTTTATAAATCGCACTATATGCTATCACATGATCGTATAGCTCCAGTTACTTAAAAACAATTAATATCTTTAACTACATAAAATCTATTTTGACAAAATGGAAACCCGACTTCAAAAATCAAATATTCTATAACAAAAAATGCACTAAAAGTAAAAAATTAATTGCATATTCTTGTACCAATTTTAGTTCACCTAAGCAAAATTTTTAAAATATATATGTACAATTATTGTTAATTTTGGAGTCGGTGTCAGCAAAGAGAAATTCACATAACTTTTGGACACCGCCTCTAAAAATAACAATAATTGTACATATATATTTAAAAAATTTTTGCTTGGGTGAACTAAAATTGGCATAAGAATATTCAATTATTTTTTTAATTTTTAGTGCATTTTTTTGTAAAAATTTTTTTATGGGATCGGTTTTTTTGTAAAAAATTTTTTTGAAGTCAGTTTTAAAAAAAATTTTCTTATTTTCCCATTATGAATGAGTATACCGTTTCAAAAAAAAAAAAAAAATTCTCCGAAATCGGTTATCACATATAAAATGAGGGTTTTGCTCGATTTCCTGGGGATACCCTCATCAGAAATTGGCGATTTGGTGCCAATGGGACTAATGGGAAACCAATCCCGTTAAAACAAAAAAAAAATATTCCAAATCGGTTCATAAACGACGGAGTTTTCAGCTGACATACATAAATAAATAAAAATACAGACGAATTGAGAACCATCCTTCTTTTTGAAGTCGGGTTAAAAAGAATCAATAAACCTTCTGCAGTAGCACTCGGATTTAAATGAACTCATTCCTGAAGGAAGTTTAATCCTAATAAAAGCTTAACGTATATTCTGACTAGTAGGAATACATATGATTTCATATTAATACGAGTCTTAGTTAAATAAGATAATTTGAATATTAATTAATTATAATTATGAGCATTATGAAGTATTAATTAATAAAAAATTATGTGGTTGTGAACGAATTTATAATAGAATGTATGTTTACAAACAGATTGTGCAAAGAACAAACTTATCAAATTACCGACAGTGGCACCACATGAAGGTTAAGATTTTAATAAGATTTCAATTTAATACTTTATGCCAGAAAACTAAAAATCAAAATTATTGAATATATTAAGTACAAAAATTTACTAAAATCACTACAAAGTAATAAAATATTTTTAAACAAACACATAAGCACATTTAATATATTTATAAACATTGTTTTTCGATTTAGGTTGTTTATATTGTCGAATGGGTCGTTACTTGACGAAAATGAATTTTTACTTTTTTTGGTTTTGCTCTTATTACTCCTAGATAGTACATCCTAGCGAAAAAGTCATGGTATAAGTAATTACAGAACAGTATATTCTGCGTCGAAAGTACCACAGTTTTATAACACGATCACGTAGTATGGGCAAAAAACGACTTTGACGACATTTTTTCCAACTTTGCTAAACTGAGTTTAGTACTATACAGGATATTCTGAAATTCATTCAGGAAAACTATACCACGGTGTAAAGCTGCGAAAAAACAAACAAAAATTCAACCAATCACATTTGCATTTGGGTGTCGCTTCACTTATTGAGAATTATGATTGTCGCTACTCAAGCTATGGTCACCCTACAACAGTGGCATAGTTTTCCTGAATCAATTTCAGAACAGCCTGTATATGATTCTGCAACCTGGAAATGAGAACCGTTTAAAAGATAGGTTATAAAGATACATGGAACAAATAATGTATAAGTGTGACCGTTTGAAAAGTAGCTACTATTTTTCTTAGAGTAATCTGTTCCTGGCTGCAGATTCATATATAGTATTAATCTCAGGTCTTAACAAAATTGAAAAAAATCATCGTTTTTTTGAGCGTGGGTTTTGTACATACTATTGACCGAATTATAAAGTTGTGGTACTCATTCGACGCAGAATTAAATGTTCGTCCATGTGATTTTTTTCGCGAAGATGCACCATCTACGACTTATAAACGCAAAAGCAAAAAAGTGAAAAATTCCGAAGTTTTTTTGCTAAGAAAAGTTGTCCCAAGGTCAATGGTTGATAAATGGTTGTTAGCATTTTTGTTTTTTATATGTTTGTACACAAATGTACAGGTTAAAAAAAATTAAAATTACTACACCACCTTTTGCTTCATACCCCACTGTTATGATCCTCTGCGGACTGGCGTAAAACTCCTTATCTGTAATGGTTGCCACAAAGAGTAAGTACTTAAGTTACATATATTACGTTATATGTCTTGAAAATTGCGTATATCAATTTAGGACTAGTCAAAGACCATTTGACTAAATTTATTTATGTTTATCAAATATACACTTTCCTATAGATTTAAACAGCACATAGCGACTAATGCAAGTGAATTATTTATTAGTTTTATAAAGTTTTATGTGTTCGCGTTATAATTCATATAATTCATATTTTAATTCTTCGTATATTTCACTTAACAGATGAATTATTATGTAATTGTAATTCAATAAATTTTAGTTATTATTATTATGATTTAACAGTCATTGTGAACATCGTTGTGTAACATTAATAAAAGATTTTGATTGCGATATATTAAACATCGATTGTAATAAGCTTGTCATTCAAAAGTTTAAAACCTTATTAGATATGATTTTCAGTTAGTTTATTTGTGATAAAGAAAACCATTTACGTTTAGTTGTGCGTGTTAAAATATTATACTGTGGGTAAATCATCAAAATCGTTTAATAAGTTTGGAATGACCTTCAATAATATATTATTATATAAACAGGTTTTTTAATGGCATCTTTGTGGATATTATGTAGATTAATCCTCCTAATTAGGTAGATAGTAATCCTCCAATGCTTTTTAAAACAAAAACTTTCATGTTTTTCTAAAAATCAATATCATCATTGTATTATTTTTCTTTAAAATTTTATACTTAGGTACTGATGCCTTATTAGGCCCACTTTTTGCGAAACGACTATAAAAAAATGTTGCATCTGATCGTCGAGAAAAATCATCACAATTTATTTTGTTTGTATGAAACAATAATAATTTCAAAAACCTCGATTCAGGGCCCTATTAGGAACCGGGTCTTTCAATTAGGCCCATTAAAAAACTTTGTCAAATCAAAGGTTAAATACCAGTCATCAATATAATTCACTAAATAATCATTAAAATAAATATTTTCTTCGTTAATATTCATGTACACTTCCGTTCACAAATATTGAAACAGTTAAAACATTCTAAATATTATTGTATGTAATATACGTATATGTAGTAATATATACGCTTAGAATATAACTTACTGGTGGTTCAATTTTTATGAACGGGAGTGTAGTTCGCACAACAATTTAGCTGAAAATCTTGTTAGGTCTAAAAATACAAACTGCATTGAAACAAAAAAATATTATTATATTTTTAAATATCCTCAATTCTCTGTTACTCTTTATTCTTTATTTACTAAATTTTTTTTTTTAATATCGAACTCAGTAGTTTATTTTTAATCACAAATTATCCTGATCCTTATTTAGAGTCATGGGTGAAAAATTTCTTAGCGAATTTCCTTAGAATACATAAATCACTCTCTAGCGGTTATAATTTTAGTGTGATCAAAATGAAATATAATATCTGATATGACTTTAGTATTTGGAAAAATTAAATTTATTAATAGCCAAAATAGATCAGTATAACGATTATGGTTTATAGTTACTATGGAAACGACAATCAAAATTTTTTACAATAAAATATATTTCATGTATTCATGTCAAACAAACACAAAATGTTAAATATCTCTCTTAATATTAGAAAAATCGAAAAATGTATAATAAGTAAAGTTGTAGAAAATAAAGTTTGCTACAATTCAATACTTGATAATTTTTCTCACACTCTAATGTGAACAGAGATATTTTAACTTTCAATCTTTCATTGTAAATATTTCTGTAAATATTAGTGTAAGAAGAAAATGATAAGAAACAAAATTACAGTAATAGTGGAAGCAAATTAGGATTTTTCAAGCAGGTTGCTTGGAACCGCAATTTTTTTTTAATAGATTCATCTTGACGTCCTGAATATGACCCTATATTATTACGGTCCGACTCGTGACGAAACAGGGTCAAAAATTAATTTGTTTATAACAAAAATGCATTTTTTCTTAATATCTTTTTTAAAACTAAAAATTTTAAAAATGACATAGAATATTAGTCAATTCTATATAAAAAAAGAAAACAAATGAGCCCATAAACATTAAAATTGGTTTATTAGAATTCGAGAAAAAAATTCTCAAAGTTCGAAAAACGCAAAAATTTTAAATTAAAATAAAAAATCTAAAAATTACTCAATTTTTTTTTAACAATGGCAAAGTATGTCTTTTATATGTTAAAAATAATGTGTCCAATAGTAGACCTTAAAAACAATTCGGCCCCCCACAATTATTTAAATACCGAGTCACCGATAAATGAAAGGTGTTAAAAATATCTATAAAATAAAAAAGAAAATTATTTTTTTAAATTGTATTTTTACCCATTATTTTTCAATTTGTTTATAACGCGCTGTAAACAAATTAAAGAAAAAACAATTAGGAAATGATTTAAATAAATTTAATTTTCTTTTAAATTATAGATTTTTTATAGACCTTTAATTTAAATAAAAAAAATATTTCGATACGTTCGTTATCTTTTTAGAGAGTTATCATATATTTTACCTTTTGCTAATTTACTTATAAACAAATTAATATTTTTTAGGTTTTATAAGGCTTAATCGAAAGCTAAACACTAACCTATTTAACAATAATCTCAAAAAAGTTTCCCAACCTATACGGTTTTTAATTAGAAAATATTATTTTTACAATTAAAATACAGCTTGATTAAAAAAAGACATAAAATGACAGTAAAACTTAGTACCTACAAATTAACTCCTGATAAATTTTTGTATTTTTCAAATAAAACTGTGACCGCTAGAGACTCCAAAGACATTTAAAAAAAGTACATATATATTAATAAATATATATATAAAGGAATCTTAATTGATTCTTCATTTGTTTTTTATCGGAAGTTGTATTGTCGCGTGGGATTGTGCCCGTATTAAGACCAATGTTGGAATTTCGTAAAAAGTTCTTCAAATGTCCATCGATCCTACCTAATAGATGTTAAAAATCACCGTCGCTAAAATTTGTATATATGTATATATATATATACATATATATATATATATATATATATATATATATATATATATATATATATATATATATATATATATATATATATATCCTAATATCTAAGCTTTCAATCATTGTGAACAATAGGAATCTTAATTGATTCTTCATTTGTTTTTTATCGGAAGTTTTATTGTCGCGTGGGATTGTGCCCGTATTAAGACCAATGTTGGAATTTCGTAAAAAGTTCTTCAAATGTCCATCGATCCTACCTAATAGATGTTAAAAATCACCGTCGCTAAAATTTGTATATATGTATATATATATATATATATATATATATATATATATATATATATATATATATATATGTATATATGTATATATGTACATATATATACATATATATATATATACATATATATATATATATATATATGTATATATATATATATATATATATACATATATATATATATACATACATACAAATATATATATACATTATATATATATACATATATACAAATTTTAGCGACGGTGATTTTTAACATCTATTAGGTAGGATCGATGGACATTTGAAGAACTTTTTACGAAATTCCAACATTGGTCTTAATACGGGCACAATCCCACGCGACAATAAAACTTCCGATAAAAAACAAATGAAGAATCAATTAAGATTCCTATTGTTCACAATGATTGAAAGCTTAGATATTAGGATCCAATAGTATTAAAAAAAAATCACTACTTTATTCACTTCAAATATCAAAAAAATTTTGTTCAATATTATAAAAAGAGGGTCTAATTGATACATCACTGATAAACATAGATATGTCGAATTAATTCAACCATTACAATAACGATTTTTCATGACTGCAGGCTATATAAGGAGCCGGGATTTGTTAGACCTAAAACCAGAGGTGGCCGCAGACGGCTCGCCGGAGTCGAACGGACTCTCCATAAGCTGGGTGAGAGTAAGTAATAAAGGTATGTTTTGAAGAAAGACGGAACGATGTTTCAATACAGGTTGCCTACCGATTATTGCCCAATAATTTATTCAATCAATTTAGAATTAGTTTTATAAAATATTTATTGTTTAAAAAGTATCTTTTACAATATGGATACACCAAAAAACATAATAATAATAATAACAATAGTAATAACAATAACAATAATAACAACAATAATGATAATAGCAATAACAATAACAACAACATCAACAACTATATGTATTCTCACTTTATGTAAAATTTAACCATTTAAAAATTAGTAACAAATTACCAAAACTAAACCCCCCACCCACCCAGCTTTATCATTTTCATCTTTTTTGTTTCCAGTGTCATCAAATTCCCATGACACTATACTAAGAAAAAATAATTAAATCAAGTAAATAATTGTTTATTTGTTCTCCGATATGAATAGTTTAGGCAAATTATTCGGACTTTCCTAAATTCTAATTCTAAAATCTAAACTAAAGCTAAATCATCAAAAATTTACAAGCGGTAAATCACCGGCCACAAATTACCAGCCCAAATTCCAGAGTATGTATTCAATGTATTGTATGTATTGTATACTTTGAATAATAGTGACCATAAAAAATAGTTGGTATAATTATATTTTTTTCAGAAAATGTTTTAATTAAAAAAAGAAAATAATAATAATTGATACGGATACCCAATATTTACTCTATTTCTCTTCTTACCTCTCACTCAGAGCTCTCTAGTCAAGGTCTGCCCACCTATGCCTTAAACAAAACTTTAATAATATATTTATCGGTATATCAAACTAAAATGTCTGTCATGCTTTTTCTAATTTTCTATTAGACACTATATTTACAATACAAAAATAAAAATAAATTGAATCTCACGATGCTAAAATGATGGTATTACCTAGACTTGTTATGTGTCGTTTATATTGAAAAATTTTAGTTCTTCTTGATTTTTGTATGGAGTGCATACAAAAATGATGATTGCATCCCACATACCACGTGAATTTATAAATAAGTTAACTCACTATAACGTTCCTCGATGTGATACATTATTTATTTTTATATAGATCGAGATTTTCACGTTTGTCGTAACTTAAATGTTAAAACAAAATAAATATTTAAAATTTGTCATCAAGTTTTTATGAAATTCAGATCACAGTTTTGAAGCCACATTCCTTTGTCAGATAAAATTGATTAGCAAAAATAAGAGAATAAGAAAGTTATCATCTTGGAAATTTTCGAAGGGTCAGTCAATGAATATGACCTCTATTAGCAGACTAAAATAATGCATTGTAAATGTACTCAGTACTACATAATATATTACCTCTACATATAGATTACAATATTAATATTTGTAGTAAGCAGTATAGAAATGGGTTTCGAAGTCAATCATCAATATTAAATTTTCAACAGATCTTTCAGTTTTAACATTACCCTTTTTTATCAACGATCTTTGCCTGTGTGTTTATTTGTGGATGTACTCACGTGATTATTCGTTTTTGTTTTAAATTTTAATTTATTGAAAGCGACGCTATATATTACCGTAGCTTATTCGATTTTTTTTTTAACATTGTATATTTTTTATGCCTCCCAAAAAAGTATAAATAACCGTAAATGTTTCCAGTTCATTATTAAGCAGAATAGATATATATTTAAAGCAATCAAACTATTTTTGGAAAATTTTGAATAGGTTCATATGTTCTTGGTGTTAGTTTTCATTGCTGCGATATGGAAATTTGCAAGCGTTGTTTCTCCTATTTCGATAATAATTTTTATTCACCAGTTTTGAAAAAAAATTAAGGAAAAATAAAAAGAACCCGCTAGATACTTTTGAGTCACAGTGCAAAAGGCTGTTAAGTCATCTAATGAGAATATTCCATGTTGGAGAATTAATATTCAAGTTTCATTGATGTGGCAGGTCTTTTCGTACTTCCATCGAGTAAAGAAGAAGAGAAAATAATCTTACAGAGGATCTCAAACTAATAGAATAAGTAGCTGGATATAAAGCCGCAAGGTCAATCTGAAAAGAGATAAACCTTCTGATTGGGGTGTTTATCGGGCACTGCAGGTTTAACAGGCATCTATGAGTCAGTACAATCGGTCCGGACTGTAACGAGGATGGACACCCTTTCACCTCCTGGCAGATTGTCCATTGAGGTACCTAACCCTCGGCTCTACCGAAAATGGCAAAAACTTGGTAAAGCAACTGAAGTGGAGCCCTCTCCTGTCATTCACGAACCAGATATGGTATAGTAGAATAGAAGAGGATGAGACGATGGGTTTCTTAGGCATCGGTAAAAATTTCTTAGAAAGGCCTACTTGTCAGGCTTCGGTTTCCCCTCTACACTACTACTACTAATAGAAGAAGTCTAGAAATTATTTGATTCTCTATATCAAATCCATCAATATCCAAGAAACATGACATTTGGTGGACAAGATCAAACTTAAAGAGAAAAAAATGGACGGATGACTTTTGTGTGATTTGATACCATTCACTACACAATGTCTATGGTTATGTTGTATATTTATGGGTTTGTAGTATACAATTTTATATGATGATCGGTATGTATTGAATGTATTGAGTATATATAGGTACTAGGTATCTATCAATATTACTTGGTCTGCATATCACGTATTGGATTGGTTTCTTTTTTCTTTTTTTTTTGGTTGCTATCACACGTTATAAGAATGTAGTGTAGGTATTATCAATATTCTATATTGATCAACCAATTCTCAATTTTGTTGTTATGATGTTGTAGCGTTCCAATAAAAAACTAGACCAGTTTTGTGTATTATATGTATAGATCTTCTGCTTGATGTCCGATACCATCTATTCAGCTAGTAGTATCTCAATACTTTTAAAACTTAGAAAATATTTTTCAAACATTAAATATCCTGCGATAATAATAATCCGATTAAATTCAAGAAAATGTATATATCATTGTAATCTATATATATATATATATATATATATATATATATATATATATATATATATATATATATATATATATATATATATATATATATAATATATATATATAAATTTCGATAACACTTTACGCCGTACCAATTTGGGCAAGAGCTCTCTAAGGTTTGGTAGATACCGAGAAATGATCCAGAAAGTGTAGAGGAGAATGGCGCTACGAATTTGCTGTGCTTTTAGAACCTACAAAAGCAGCATTGGTTATATAAAGTGTGCTGTCAATTCATATTTTGGCAGAAGAAAGGACCCGGAGATACTTTCGAAGGAGTTCGGTGGGCAGTATATGGAAGCAGTGTCAAAGAGAATGGGAGGTCAAAAATGGTAAGGCAGTGTGGACGAAAAATTAATAGCAGACCTAGTGCCGTGGAGTACTAGCAAACATGGCAAGGTGGATTATTATTTGACCCAGATTCTGAGTGACCCAGGATGGTCTGGCAGCTATCAGAGGCGATTCCAGCAGAATCAGCTGAGTCTTTGTACAGCATGTAAGATTGCAGTCACGGCGGAGCATACCATTTTCAACTGCGTTCAGTAGCAAGAATAACCTGGTAGATGCAATGCTGGAAAGCGAGGAGAATTTGAATTTGATAGCGCACGTGACGAAGACGATCATGAGGATAAAGGAGCGACAGATAAAATGTCACCTAAAATGAGCTGGAGATGAAGAGATCTTGACGAAGTAATGCTTATGGCAGTCCCGTCATGTTTCTTTCTGAATACAGGAAAAGGTTTTAGTCAGTAGGTTTTAGTCACTACCCTGGCGGTGTCTATAAAGGATTTCCTCCTCACCACAAAAATAAATAAATAAATAAATAAAATAAACATATTTATGATTATAAGTTTAGTACCGACATTGCTAATGTAGGTGTTGTAACCACCTCATTGGTACTTTAAGTTTAAACAAGTTATATAAAATATTTTAAAATATTATATTTAATCTTGTAAAACTTCCGTTATTTAGTATATTCGAGGGTCGTAAAATGAAATAAATATGCATAAAAGTGTTTCGGAAATAACTAGAGTATATATCTTCTGTAATTAAGGCAACAAGTATACTATTTGCAAAAATAATTAATTTTCTGAGCCACAATCAACTATACCAAAGAAATTGAATTTTAAAATTCAGTATTATATTTTTACAAAGTACACAATCAAATTCTTTTTCAAATTTTTTGACCGGGCAAAGATTTTAAAGATTGCCACTTCGTAAGTAACTTGAACACAGATTATAAAAGAAAAAAGTGTGTTACGTAACCATTGATGTTTCAATTTCGCATCCATATTTGACCGCATTTTTCCATATCAAATACAAAAATACTACATATTACATGAAATGTCTGTATAAAAGCCAATACTAATAAAACTGTCGGTATAAAGGTGACTTTATTTTGAAAATAAAAGCATATACTCATACAACATACACATGTGTTGTAGGTATAAAGAAAATTTAGGTAAATGGTCCATTGAATAAATTTATTCTAAATTCTATTTCAAATAAAACCAATTTTGCTTACTCACTATGGAAATGCCTAAAATGTTCTTCCAAACTTGGAGGGAGGCAAAAGATGGAATAATTTGTTTTTCCAAATATCTTGAATACTATAAAACAATAAAATTAACGTAAATTAATCTAGTAATAGTTATTTTCTCCAAATAATAAGTAGAGAAAGTAAAATTTGATAAATTATACTGTAATTGATTTTTTTCAAAAACTTGTATTTGCAATATACCTTTTAAAAATCGAAAGGATTCGTAAAAAATTGACTTTCAAACAGACTTAATTATTCTAATTGAAATTCTGTGTTAGTGTATTCTGGAGCTCAAGACCGAGATAAAGTTCGTGAATGAGCATAATCGGATTTTACATCAACCGGCAGGAGGGAACATATTCATCTTTCAAATCGTAATACATAGAAATTAAAAGACAAAAATGGTTCTTTATATTAAAACAAACAACTTTTACTTAAAACTTTTTTTCATAAACTGAAGAGTTTCGCCACAATTTGAATTAGTATATTTGTAATTACTGTTGATTACAAAACCGCATATGTATAGAAAATTTCTACACTTCTTTGTATTTATCTATGCGTGTATACAAAGTAAAATAAACCACTCACGCCTCGATAACGAACTCGTATATATTGGGTATTTAAACATTCAACTGAGTTGGTTGTAATTTTCAGTTGTTTTATATAAACACCACTCATGGTCCCGCCCCAATTAATATTCAGTGATGAATAAACACATTCATGATAAAATAATTACTGTAAGCGAAACTAGAATCTTGGGAAGGTAAGCTCCAAATGTATCAATCAATGGTGACATCTGTTCTTCTATACGCTGGTGAAATTTGGGCTTTAAATCACCCAGACACAATTGAAAAGGTTCAAGTGGGTTTTTTGAAAAATCTACACTACTGGGCAAGAAACAGTAGGAACCCAGGATACCTAGTCCGCCTCGAAACAGATGTCAGTAATTTGGAACTACAGATTTTCAAAAGAGCATTCAACTGGTGGACAAAACTACTTGGAATGTCTGAGTACAGACTATCTAGGATTTGTGACAATAGACTGTTAGATTTCGACAGAAGCTCTGAAGCCACTAAGATGAAATACAACATCGGCGTCGGGCGACGTCGGGCGTCGTCATTTAAAAAATATCTAACATTTATTGGAGAGGAAAACGTTTGGAACAAACAAGATATTAACCAGACCACGAAACGATACAATGAGCTCGAAAAAAGCTACGTGCACAAACTTAAGCTTCAAGATTGGGAGAGGGTACTAAACTCAAGTTTTTGTAGCCTGTACTAAGACATTAAAAGGAGTGCAGACGGAGAAGAATATCTAAAGTTCAAAATGAGTTTTGATAAGATCAGGGCAATTAGTCAGCTCAGAATGTCTAACAACGAACAAGTCTGCGTGTACTCTAACTTATATAAATTAAAATCAAATGAAACTTGTAGCATGTGTGGGCAGAGTAACGACACCCTAACGCACCTTCTTATAGAATGCCCGGCCTTCGACCCTTTGAGATCCCAGATCCTAACAAAAAACCACATACACACCAGCATAATAGACATTCTCCAATTTGACTCCACAAAAAAAGTAAATTATATTTACCAATATCTGGATGCCTGCTGCAAAATAAAAACCTAAACTACATTTCTCCTGATTACTACCTGTTACGACATTGAAAACTCTGTTACATTGTCTTTTATAATATAAGAAAAATGAAATACTACATTTCTTTTATTTATATCTGTTTTTGTTAAGTTTATGAAATGTTTATTATTAATCTGTTTATATTTTCGTTAAAATTCTGGCTTTAATCATATTAAAATATTATAATTTTTCTGAATTAGTATGGTATGTTTGCCTAATATATGCCAAAATACTATACGTTTGTAAAATATTGTTCAAAACAATAAATACTACTACTACTAATTACTGTAAGCTATTCAAAAAATCAAAGGAAATGGCGTATTATTGCGAATTTTTTCAAACAAAAAGTTTACATGGAATCATTTTTATTGATACAAAACGATTGAGAATGACCGAATACATATAAATATAATTTATAAATAAAAAAGGCGTTACGCAGGCGCTGCGCAGCTTAGAGAATTTCCTTAGAATACATAAATCACTCTTTAGTCACAATTTAAGTCTGTTCAAAATGAAATATCGTATCTGATTTCATTTTAGTATTTTCAGACGTCAAGGGTAAAGGCGACATAAAGATAGAAGAAAACACAAAATATAAAATATCTCTCTTAATATTAGAATAATTGAAAAATGTATAAGGAGTGAAGTTATAGAAAATCAAGTTTGCTACAATTCATCACCTTATCATTTTTGCTCAAACTCTAATATGTACAGAGATATTTAGAATTTTAACTCAATGTTTAATTGTAAATATTTCTGTAAATATTAGTGTAACAGAAAAATGATAAGAAACAAAATTACAGTAAAACTTAGTACCTACAACTTAACTTCTGAAAAATTTTTCGATCTTTCAAATATTAATGGAGATATGTCAAATTTTGTGTTTCCCCCTCCTTTAAAACTTCCCTTTCCTCTCGTCCGATTTTACCCATTAACGAACTGGACCTTTTGAATACCAAAATCGCTTCAAATACCAAATTTCATTCCAACGAGAATAAAACTGTGACCACTAGAGAGTCCACATACACATAAACTTATGTGTACATATGTTGTTAAACTTATATCTTATATGTTGATATATATATATACACATATATAAAAATTTTAACGATAGTGATTTTTGACATCTTGTAGGTAGGTAGGATCGATGGACATTTTGGATGGACATTTTTACGAAATTCCAATATTGGTACAAAAACAATAGCTGATTTCTTTTGGAGGAAATTCGCTACTAACATTATGGTCACATTCAAACTTTAAAAAAAATCGTTACGTAGAAGCTGCGTCTTCTTAGCGTATTTCCTGAGAATGCATAAATAACTCTCTAGCGGTCACAATTTTAGTCTGATGAGTATGTCATAAAATTTTATGTACCTAAAAATGTTTTCTTTGTGTCTAAGTTTGTAAGAATTGTTCATTCCATGTTTTCTGAGGAAGGAACTGTGTTCCGAAACAAGTCGAATAAAGTGATTTTAAAAAAATTTCAAATATTTGTTTTATTTAATAATCTATTAGGTAGGATCGATGGATATTTGAAGAAATTTTTACGAAATTCGATAATCGGTACAAAAACAATAGGTGCATTTCCTTTAGAGGAAATTCACTACTAGTATTATTGGGCAGTTAACTGGTATTTAGATCCAAATCCCCGTTAACTGCCTAAGAATTATTTAAAAATATTAGTATACTTCTACACAATCAGAAGAACTATGAACAGTGAACTGTGAAAATTTTTTTAGGAAATTACCAAAATTGTGTCGTTTTCAATATTGTTTTGAAGTACCTGACATGCGTAGAGTTTATTGCATTTAAATGCGTACAGTTAACTTAAGGTGTCTAACCAAAGAAGTATTTGTCTAAATGTATTTATACTTACAAAATAAATACATACATACCATATATATATATCTAAATATATTTTAAGTTTAAATGAAGTTTTTATCACGTCTATTATAAAGAAAAATTGTTCAAAAATTAAAGTTGATTTCCGCAACAATTTTTATTGAGATCCACTATAATTTACTGAGTTCGGAGTTCCACTATAATTTACGGAATCAGAGTTTAAAATACTGAAATCAAAATTATTTTTTATGTTAAGAATTTACTGACATTAAAATCGTTTAGATTAATATTATCAGTTTTCAGTTGTGCTTACGCGACAAGTCCCGAGATGACTACTGTTTTGGATATTACCTATTTTGAATATTAATCATTGTAGATCGATTTCTGTATGCTAATATCATCTTCATACGAAAATGTATGACTTAAAAATTAGGTATAGCCAATTCAGTTTCTAATTAAGTTTTTTAATGTTTATTTTATTTTAATGTTTATGTCGTCCATTTACTGCTTAAACTGACAGATAAATTTAAATACTACGGGCAAGAATACAATATACATAGAAGCGTATAAGTACGATTTTTGTGTCACTTAAAATTTTTAGTGTGTATGCTTACTACTAGATGACAATAGCTGTTCGATTTCGGTATTTAGTTCCATTACCAGCACAACCAACTGTATTCTTTGGCAGAACTAAATACCAGTTGGCCGGATCACATCGAAGCGGGAATGTACTCCAAATTTATATTAAAAGGGAATCCACCAATATTAATGAAATTTTTATGAATTTTTGACTACATTTTGATTTAAATGATTAATAAAACGGTTTGCACACTCGATTATAAAATTTCAAATTCGCCCCAATACCTAGATCAGTTTATATACCCAGTATATATAAATATACAAGGTATATTAAGTTTAGTCTCGACTTTGTAATGCTTGAAAACATTGATCGTAGGCATGAGTTTTTTGGCAAATGTTTTCATAAAATGTCCTAATTCGACCATTTCCTGCCTGTCTGTCCATGAACACGATAACTCAAAAACGAAAAGAAACAACGAGCTGAAATTTGTATTTGTGTTCTATAGCATAAAAGTGAGGTCAAGTTCGTTAATTGGCAAAATCGGAACGTATCTCCCACAGACGAGAAGGGAAAATATATGTCTTTGAAACCGCCAGAGATAGGAAAAAAATTTCTAAACAAAAAATCTTCTTCTTTTTAAGATAAACAACTTTTGTTTGAATTTTTTTTTGATAAAGTCAATAGTTTTTCAAAATTTGTGCTCAAAATACCTCGGAAAGTGAAAAATATGCCCATTTTTAAAGCCCTGAGATATTTTTTTTTAAATTGTGAGATAAAAAATGTTCCTTTTTTCAAAATTAACAACTTTTGTCTCAACCATTTTTTCATTAACTCAATAGATTTCTCTACTCAAACATAAATAGCAAATGAGACATACAATTGATAGGCAAACGAAGGCATGCATGTATACATATACCTTTATATATCCCTATATACTTGCTCTGCTCGCAAGGGGGCCCCTCTTGATCCCTGGGGCGGCTTTTGCCTTGGCTCCGCGTCACAGAAAATAACATTACATGAATTGTAAAAAAAGAATTTGTGAGAAAGGGGGGATATTTGAGGGCAGAAATTGGAAGGGGGTGGTTTTTTGGGTAGGTGGGTTTAGGGGGGTTGGGGGACTGTGCATAGATAAGTCTCACATTACCATTTTCGAGAATTAACCTGTAAAAATTTGCAGTTATTCTACGTTGAATGCAAAAAACCGAATATCGAATAACATCATTAGATTGAAGAAATTTCCCACCAAATGCAAAACACACCTTCTTTCCAGCATGAATAGAAGTTAAAAGAGTAGCTTAGTGGATGCTTTTCCAATTTTTTAGGCGGTAGCGATAAAAAATTTTAACTTTTTCGAATCACCTTCTTAATTTGCATTTATTAAGCGTTGAATGAAAAAAACCGCATCCTTCTAGCATGTATACAAGAAAAAGAGTAGTTTTGGGGGTGTTTTTCCCATTTGCGAAGGGGTGCGATTTACGTTTTTTAAATAATCCTGTTATTTGGAACCTGTTCCACTTCGAATGGAAAGAGCACGATCTTTCTAACATGATAGAAGTGAAAAGTGCAGTTTTAGGGGTGTTTTTCCCATTTTTGGGAGGTTGCGGTATAGGTTATGAAATTTTTCGAAGTATTCTGTAAATTTGTCTTCATCCAGTAACGTGCTATATTTTGAGGCTCGTAGAATATGACCAACGGTGTGCTTCGATTTTCTCTGAAATCCATTGGTAGTACAATTTTTCTGATGTTAATTTGTTGCCTGTTAAATATCATGAATATTTTGGAAACCTATTTGCATAGTATAGTATACCTGTTTGCATAGTATCGATTGTTCCGGTCTTATATTTTTTCAATTAACCCGAAGGAGTATAATGAGGATAGTTAATAATGGATATGTATAGTAATCCGACCAAAAACATAAATGTAAGAAAGGGCCGAGTTTTCGGGAAAATCCTTAATGTAATAGTTCCTTCTTAAAAAGTGATGATATGAGAGTAAGGACCGAGCTATTTACAAAGTAAATAGCTCTAGACTTCAGATAATAGTTGCTCTTTGAAAAGTGATGATATCCCATTAAAGAGCCGAGCTATTTACAAAGTAAATAGCTCGGTAAACTATTAACAAAAAAAAAATAATGAGGGGTAAATTGATTAAATGTAAGAAAAAATTTGGTTGAAATTTATTTCATAAGTTTTCCCTTAGTATGTTTTTAAAATTTTATAATACGCGGCAAGTTATTTTTTCTGATGATTTCAAATATTTTTATATTACTTGCCGCGTTATAAAATTTTAAAAACATACTAAGGGAAAACTTATGAAATAAATTTCAACCGAATTTTTTCTTACATTTAATCAATTTACCCCTCATTATTTTTTTTTTGTTAATAGTTTACCGAGCTATTTACTTTGTAAATAGCTCGGCTCTTTAATGGGATATCATCACTTTTCAAAGAGCAACTATTATCTGAAGTCTAGAGCTATTTACTTTGTAAATAGCTCGGTCCTTTCTTCCATATCATCACTTTTTAAGAAGCAACTATTATATGAAGTCTAGAGCTATTTACTTTGTAAATAGCTCGGTCCTTACTCTCATATCATCACTTTTTAAGAAGGAACTATTACATTAAGGATTTTCCCGAAAACTCGGCCCTTTCTTACATTTATGTTTTTGGTCGGATATCAATCATTTTTGAAAGGCTTAAATATACGAAGCCGAAGGCATCGCACAAAATGCGTAGCGTTTTGTTTCTCTTCGCATATGCTACGCGTTTCTTTCGCTTCGCGATACTTTACTCATTTTAGATTCACATTTACAAAGGAGACCGCTTCGCGTTATATTACGTCAACTGGCTCTGCTCGCTTTCTGAAGGCCTAAGACATCAATATAGTATGGTTTTAGTATAATATTGGGGACAATGGGAAATCAAACCCTTTAAAACAAAAAATTCAAAATCGATTCATAAATGACGGAGTGCTGAGGTAACACGCATTAAAAATTGTCCTGCAATTTTTGTGTTTTTATTAATAAAAAAAAATTCGTTACGCAGGAACTGCTTCAACTTAGCGAATTTCCTTAGAATAAATCACTCTCTAGTGATCACAATTTTAGTCTGATCAAAATGAAATGTCATATATGATTTTAGCATTTGCAAGTCCAATTTTCTCAATAAATGACATACGTCGAGGCGAATGGGGGGAGGTATCAAAAAAGAAGAAAACACAAAATATAAAATATCTCTCTTAATATTAGAACAATCGAAAAATGCGTAAGGAATAAAGTTGTATAAAATCAAATTTGCTACAATTCATCACCTTATCATTTTTGCTCAAACTCTAATGTGTACAGAGATATTAAGGAATTTAATTTTCAATATTAAACCGTCAATATTTCTGTAAATATTATTGTTACAGAAAAAATGATAAGAAACAAAATTACAGTAAAACTTAGTACCTACAACTTTACTTCTTATAAATTTTTCGATTTTTCAAATTTTAAGGGAGATATCTCAAATTTTATGTTTCCCCCTCCCTCTAAACCCCCTTTTCCCCTGGTCCGATTTTACCTATTAACGAACTTGACCTTTTGAATATCAAAAGCGCCTCAAATACCAAATCTCATCCCGATAAAATGAAAACTGTGACCGCTAGAGTGATGACAGACACATATATATATATATATATATATATATATATATATATATATATATATATATATGTATATATATATATATGTATATATATATATATATATGTCCATAAATATATATATATAAATTTTTCAGATGGTGATTTTTGACATCTACTAGGTAGGATCGATGGACATTTGAAGAAATTTTTGAGAAATTTCGACTTCGGTACGGGACCAATAGCTCGATTTCCTTTCAGGAAATTCGCTAACAATTAAATGTGTAACACTTGTATACCTAACATATATGAGATTCTGTACAATATTTTGTAAAGTATGTTTTTATTAAAATTTTATGACGCGGCAAGTTAATTTTTCTGATGATTTCAAATATTTTAAAACTTGCCGCGTTATAAAATTTTAAAAAAATTCGTTACGCAGGAGCTGCTTCAACTTAGCGAATTTCCTTAAAATACATAAATCAATTTCTAGCGGTCACAATTTTAGTCTGATCAAAATGAAATGTATATGATTTTAGTATTTGCAAGGCCAATTTTATTAATAAATGTCATATGTGAAGGGGAAATGGTTGCATAATGAAAGAAGAAAACACAAAATACAAAATATCTCTTTTAATATTAGAACAATCAAAAAAAGCGTAAGAAATAAAGTTGTAGAAAATCATGTTTGCTACAATTCATCACCTTATCAATTTTGCTCAAACTCTAATGTGTACAGAGATAGTGAGGAATTTAGTTTTCAATCTTAAACCGTCAATATTTCTGTAAATATTAGTGTAACAGAAAAAATGATAAGACACAAAACTACAGTAAAATTTAATACCTAAAACTTTACTTCTTATAAATTTTTCGATTTTTCGAATATTAAGGGAGATATGTCAAATTTTGTATTTCCTCCTCCCTCTAAACCCCCCTTTCCCCTCGTTCGATTTTACCCATTAACGAACTTGACCTTTTGAAGACCAAAAGCGCCTCAAATACCAAATTTCATTCCGATAAAATGAAAACTGTGACCGCTAGAGTGATTACAGACACATATATATATATATATATATATATATATATATATATATATATATATATATATATATATATATATATATATATGTCCATAGATATATATATATAAATTTTACAGATGGTGATTTTTGACATCTACTAGGTAGGATCGATGGACATTTGAAGAAATTTTTGCGAAATTTTGACTTCGGTACGGGACCAATAGCTCTATTTCCTTTCAGGAAATTCGCTAAAACATACTAAGGGAAAACTTACGACATAAATTTCAACCAAATTTTTTCTTATACTTAATTAATTTACCCCTCATTTATTTTTTTAATAAATAGTTTACCGAGCTGTTTAGCTTGTAAATAGCTCGAAACTTTATGGGATATCATCACTTTTTAAGGAACAGCTATTATTTGAAGTCTAGAGCTATTTACTTTGTTAATAGCTCGGTCCTTTCTCGTATATCATCACTTTTTAAGGAGCAACTATTATATGAAGTCTGGATCAATTTACTTTGTAAATAGCTCGGTCCTTTATCCCATATCATCACTTATTAAGAAGCAACTATTTTATTAAGATTTTCTCGAAAACTTACCTTTCTTACAAACGGAAAATTTAACAACTTTAATTGTAATTAAAATAACATATGAAGCATATATCGATCTGATTTGTTGACAAGGTTACCGCCTCCTTTTTGATTAGATAGACATTTAGTATTTAAATAAAAATTTTCTAGTTTAATATATCAGTATGTTTTAATACTCCAAATAGAAAACATTGATTGTTTTATTGTATTGTTACAATGTAACTTTTTTTAAGTAAACAAGTTGTTTAAAAATAAACAAGCTTATTTTCAATTAGCAATTCGTAATGATGAATTAAATAAATTGTTATCTGTCATAACAATTTCTCAAGGCGGTATATTACCAAATATTCAAGCAGTGTTATTGCCAAAGAAAACTGAAAAGAAAGCATAAATTTTATACATTGGATTATTGATAATAATATTCATCGATCATATATCATAGGCCTTTTATTAAAACGCCACAAATTAATGTGAAATAAGAGTGATATATTTTTTATTAAAATAACTATATAAAATTTAGTATATATAAGATGTTACTTGATTTGTTTCGATTATGACTTCTAAACTAATCGTTTATTACAGATAATTGATTATCAACGTTATAGTCTTTGAAGAAATGACTTGACCCGTTGGCTCCACTTCACAAAAAAAAATTCGTTACGCAGGAGCTGCGTCAACTTAGCGAATTTCCTTAGAATACATAAATCACTCTCTAGCGGTTATATTTTTAGTCTGATCAAAATGCCTTAAGGCAGTTTAAGGGGTGTTTTTCCCATTTTCGGAGGTTTGCGTTATAAGTAAGGAAAGTGTTCTGTTAACTTGACTTTATTTCGGGTCGATTGGTGAAAATTCCATCATTTCATCATATATAGAAATGAAAAACGTAACTTTGGGGGGTGTTTTTTCGATTTTTCGGGAGTTTGCAATAAAAAATATTAAGTTTTTCGAAATAACTTCCTAATTTGTAGCTATTAAGCGTCGATTGCAAAAAACTGCATCTTGTTGTATGTATAGAACAAAAAGGTTGGTTTTGGGGGTGTTTTTACCAAGTTCGAAGGGTTGTGATGGAAAAAAACCGATCTTTCTATCATGAATAGAAGTAAAGAGGTAAGTTTTAGGGATGTTTTTCCCATTTTCGGTGTGGTTGCGATGAAGGTCATGAAATTTTTCAAAATATTCTGTTAATTTTGACGTTATTTCGGGTCGATTAGTGAAAATTCAAACTTTATAGCATTTATAGAACAGAAAAACATAATTTTGGAGGATGTTTTTCCAATTTTCCGAGGCTTCCGTTGCATAACTTTTAAAATCAACGCATACTGCTGTATTCAAATTGCAATGTCTATTTCTATATGGTATAAAAATTAATAGGTATATATGATATATCGTTCTCTACATGGTAGTTTGCGTTAAACTAGTCTTAAAACAAAAAAATGTTAAATTTTCCACTTTTCCGATACAAATTTCGAGTTTTCGCAATTTTCCCGTCGGTTTGGGTACTACAGCTATCTACATGCCCAATATCAACTTTACAGCATATCTGGAAGTAGCTCATAATTTTGATATCTAATACTTAAGTTTTTGAGGGCGTTCCCGCGAATTTTGCATTTTTGAAGTGAAATAACTTTTTAACGGTTAATTCGTTAACGTTGATTGAAAACATTGGTTCTTATAATTCCGTAAAGTATCTATATTCGAAATATCAACCCTGTAGCTCTTTCCGTTCAAAAGTTACAGCACCCAAAAAATGAGCCTAAATTAACGATAAGATATAGCACTGTAGTGAGAAGTCCAAAGTGTCCCTTAAAACTCGGCCTTGCGCACTACCGTGCTCTAGATTAAAAACCAAATTGATTTCTTTAATAATAGTAAAATTCCATTGATGTGAAAAAAGAAGAGATCATGCCTGTTCCAAAACTCTTCAACTAAATAATATGTTGATATCTAGGTAAATGAGGGCCCCTATTAAATGTTTTTTCTTAGAATGTATTTGATATTTTACTTAGAATCATTTATATGTTAAGTGCTATTTAAATATCTACGAACGTGCCACAATACAGAATAAAAATAACCTTACAATATGTTTCCCTAACAAAGGAAAACCTTACTCGTTTTTGCAAATGTATTTTTAATAGAATCTCCGTATTTTCAGCTCAGTTTTTATGTTAGGCGAAAGTTGAGGAAGAGGATTTATAATTGGATTCTCAAATTTTTTTCTTCTGTATTCCTATTGGGTATATAGGAATTAATTGAATTTCAAGTTTCAATATCAATGAGCTTGTTTGTATGCCTTAGAACTGTTGGCTCAAATTTTAGGAAAGATATAGAAATGTCTTATTTTTAAACTCGTATATTGTTTTTGCCCTGAATTCACTTATTTAACAAATAAAGTCTCCCGGCCAATGAGTTATATTGAAATAATGAAATAACAAACTTGATATAATATGTTAACAATTAAATTACATAATGTGTAATAAATAAATGACTGGGAGTAATTCATATTTTTAACCCGACTTCAAAAAGGAGAATGGTTGTCAATTCGTCTGTATTTTTTTTTTTATATTTCTATTTTTTTTTTTTTAATGTTTGTCACCTCAGAACTCCGTTATTTATGAACCGATTTTGAATTTTTGTTTGTTTGTAAGGGTTTGATTTCAGATTGGTCCCATTGTCACCAAATCACATTCTGGTGAGGGGATCACCTGGAAATCGAGGAAAATCCTCATTTTATGTGTGA
Source organism: Nineta flava (assembly GCA_963920215.1). Lineage (NCBI taxonomy): Eukaryota > Metazoa > Arthropoda > Insecta > Neuroptera > Chrysopidae > Nineta > Nineta flava. The sequence goes on from OY986040.1 coordinate 44,562,040, forward strand.
TAACCGATTTTTGCGAATTTTTTTTTTTTTGAAAGGGTATACTCATTCATAATGGGAAAATAAGAAAATTTGTTTAAAAACCGACTTCGAAAAAATTTTTTACAAAAAAAAAGCCGACCCCAAAAAAAAAAATTTAAAAAAAACAACAAAATGCATGTAAAAAAAACTGAAAATCTGTTATAAAAAATTGCACTAAAAATCAAAAAAAAAAAAAAACGGAGAAAAAAAAATGTGTTCTAAAAAATTCACTCAAAATTAGTAGGTCGTTTTGTAGGTCTACCCATATTTAGACAAATAAAATCAGTTATAGAACTTCAAAGTCACTAAAAAGCGAGAAATAAAAAAAAATTTTGACAGTGGAAACCCGACTTCAAAAATCAAATATTCTAAAACAAAAAATGCACTAAAAAGTAAAAAATTAATTGCATATTCTTGTGCCAATATTGCGTAGGTGAACTAAAATTGGCTTAAGAATATGCAATTATTTTTTTACTTTTTAGTGCATTTTTTGTTTTAGAATAACTGATTTTTGAAGTCGGGTTTCCATTTTGTCAAAATTTTATTTATGTTTCTTGCATTGTACTGTGCCAGTCAGCTGTAATATCTCTACAATGAGTTGTGTGTAATCTACATTTTTATCCAATAGCATTCCTTATTTTTCTCACCCCTTATTATCTTCATAAATGTTAATATCGCGTCTGTAAAATGCTTCAAAATACAATATGTATATTGCGTACATCCAATGCTCAAAGTTAGTTAACGCACTCCCCAGCGTTTAGATTATGAGACTTTAAATGACATTACCGAAACATAAAATTAATGAAAACATACAGAACGATATATAACTAATGTATTTAATATAGTACATATTTATACAAGAGATACAGTATATGAGGGGATGATAATATAAGGGTAGTAGGATAGTGTCGGGTTAGGTTTATATGCATAGGTAAATATCTACAAAACCAACCAACCCTAAAACTGAATCTAAAACAAAATAATAAACAAAAACATAACTAAACAGTACTTGTGTGCACTTTTAACTGTAATGTATCATAGTAAAGTGGCCCCGAGGTGACAGTAAATTATGTTGACCCATATTATGTGTATACTAATAAATTCATATGTTCGATGTCCACGGTCCAATATCTTTAAAAATAGCATTAAGTATTATAACGCAACAGTATTAAAAAAATGACATTCTGCGTTTAAAATGCTATCTATTTATATTCGACACAAAAACAACATAACGACTAACGGAAAAAAAAAACAAAAAAAAGCCGTCTGGCATATGTGAAACATCGAAACTATTTTGTATGGAAAATATTCATGAAAGGATGGTTTATTAAAGGAAATAAATATGGCATAATCAATAAATATGGCATAATCGAAAACAAAATATTCAGATTTGTTTTAAGAAAAAAATTATTCGTTATTTAAAAAATACATATTAATTTAATACCAAAAAAACTAAAAATTTAACAATTTCTTAAAAATTGAGAAGGCATAATTCTTTCAATCAGTTACTTAAAGGAAGTATTATTATTATTAACTATTTTGTATAGAAAATATGCGTTGCCATCTATGAACGAGATTTTGAACATGTATATGTACCGCCATCTATGAGCATCTTTTTTAAAACTGATTTGTTATATGTAATGTCACTTATGAACAACTTGTTGATCGCGTGGCGAGTAAACGTCGCCGGGCCAACAGTCCGTCTAACACGCCGTAATAAATGTTTTACATCAAAAACCACATTTTGTTACAGTTTAAAATTAAAACCTTAAAAAAAAATTATTTCTCTGTTACGAAATAACTTTACTTAATATAATAATGTATACAAATCAATGTTATTTACAACCTCAGATAGATATATACTACAACCACGGAACCAAAAAGTCAACCCTGCCCTAATACTGCTCTGTAATATCTCAGTTGTCAGTTGTGTGTAATCTACATTTCTATCCAATAGTATTCTTTACTTTCCTCACTCTTTACGAAATTCTCTCGTTCAGTTACTCAAGAACATTAGCAGTAGTAGTAGTAGCGGATGGGTGTTCGAAGCCTGGCAAGTAGGTTTTTCTAGGCCTTTTTTACCGACCCCTAAAGTGCAAAGAATTTGTATGTAAACTAGAATTGGTCGGTTGTGTGGCTGCAGCCGACTTTGATAGGAACTATGCCTAAATTAATCTGTAGTTTGAGAAAGGAAACTGCCGAAAACTGTCACATGAATAGCTGGTTACTTCAAAAAACTGCCCGGAAAAATAGATTAATTGACAAACTCTCGTCGTTGGGGATAGAACCAGCAATCTCCCAGTTCCAAACAGGATATCTTGAACAACTCGACCACTCGAACGATCTAGAACATTAGCAAAAAATGTACTTGAAAAATTTACTTAAAAGTACAGTTACAGTTACTGAACTCAAGTGATAAGTTTTAATTACGCCATTTTATGTATAAAAAAAAGGAAATTCTTATCGAATTTCCCTACAAGGAAAGAGAGCTTTTGCTATTGTGGGCAGGGCCAAGTTAAAATTATTTTTATTATGTCTAAGGCTAACGGGCAAAATCGTCAAGGGAATAGGTCAAAGAATCTATGTAGATAGATAGATTGGACATACTTCGACTATAGGGTCCATTGTGATGCCTAAGGATGTGAGAATGTGAGTGGAGGATAAGGAATTTTGTGTGTAGACTGGGAATTGGTAGGATGTACGGCTGCAGCCGACTTTGATAGGAACTACGCCGATACTCATCTGGAGTTCTTGCAGGAAACTGCAGAAAACCTCCACAAGCATAGCCGGTTTCTTCGTTCTTGTTCATACGCCAAGAGTTTTATTCAATTAACTGCCCCTTTGTTTTTTTAATAATTAACAAACTGCCGATGTCGGTACTCCCAGATCCAAGTACCTACGCATTCTATATATATAATATATATATATATATATATATATATATATATATATATATGGATATCTTTTGGAAGGTATAAGAAGTACTCATAAACTCCCAGATCCAAGTACCTACGCATTCTATATATATATATATATATATATATATATATATATATATATATATATATATATATGGATATCTTTTGGAAGGTATAAGAAGTTATAAAAGATTAATTTTAGTACAATTTAGTTTCATAAGTTTTTCCTGTTACTCTAGTATTACAGAAATTATATACGACAAACAATCTAAGAAAACATAATCGGATAATCGAAAATAAAGAAAGGATAATCGAGTGTGGTCTACTTTGTACGATTGAGGTAGATATAGCTATTATACATTCATACGTCTCATGTGTCTCCGCAATGTATGTGTCTCCCTATGAAATAGAAATATATTCTGGAAGATCTTGAATATCTGTCGATTTACTATCTACCTCCATGCAAAAATTTAATTTAATCGAAAAACTGTACCATTAAACTGTGTGGGTTTTGCAACGGGTTTCAATAAGTTATATTATTACTAACTAAAACCGAACATAACCATTGGTCATAATATTACAGGTGTTATTATTGTTGTAACTACAGTTGTTATGTAGTATATCAGGATTTAATCACCATCATACGGTTCCCCAATATTTTTCGGTCAATTATACCGTTCTCCACTCAACTATGAGAAAATTTGTATATTTTTTGGGTTATAAATGTTTTTTATTAGTTTTATGTTTTATATTGCTGTTGGAAATTATTGTTGTGCGTTCGTACTTTGATTAAAAATTAGAAAAACATCACAATATTTTTAATTAAAGTCTTGTTTGATGTACAAAATAAATAAAAACAGATATAATAAAATGTATTAGTATGTTATATAAAAAAAGTGAGTAATGGATACTGCAAAGTATAAACAAAACAAATTGCAGTGAACGTTACTAATTTGCATACCTCTTTCGTAAATAAACAGCAACCCTTCAACCCCCACCCCCTATTTTACCCTCAAAGAGGTTTAGAGTTGCCACCTCAAAATTATGGAAAGTCAGGAGATCAACATATATTTTATGTCAATCTTGTCTGAGGATCGCGAGGTCCATATATTTTTTAATAAACTGGGCAGTGAAGGTTTTATCGGGTATGCAAGGTAGGTAGCTACCAAGAGGGCAAATTTTGATCGTTTACACTAATAAAACCTATTTTGACCAAATGGAAACCCGACTTCAAAAATCAAATATTCTATAACAAAAAATGCACTAAAGAGTAAAAAGATAATTGCAAATTCTTGTGCCAATTTTACTTCACCTAAGCAAAAATTTTTAAATATATATGTACAATTGTTGTTATTTATGGAGTCGGTGTCAGCATAGAGAAATTCACATAACTTTTGGACACCGCCTCCAAAAATATCAATAATTGTACATACATATTTAAAAATTTTTTCTTAGGTGCAACTAAAATTGGCACAAGAATATGCAATTATTTTTTAACTTTTTAGTGCATTTTTTGTTTTAGAATATCTGATATTTGAAGTCGGGTTTCCATTTTGTCAAAATAGGTTTTATTACTCGATTTTTAGTGACTTTGAAGTTCTATAACTGCTTTTATTTGTCTAAATATGGGTAGACCTACTAAACAGATTTTCAGTTTTTTTTACAGGCATTTTGTTTTTTTTTGTAAAAATTTTTTTTTTTGGGGTCGGTTTTTTTTTGTAAAAATTTTTTTAAGTCGGTTTTTAAAAAAAATTTCTTATTTTACCATTATAAATGAGTATACCCTTTCAAAAAAAACAAATTTCGCAGAAATCGGTTATCCATTATAAATGAGTATACCCTTTCAAAAAAAAAAAAATTTCGCAGAAATCGGTTATCACATAATATGATGATTTTCCTCGATTTTCTGGAGATCCCCTCATCAGCATGCGATTTGGTGACAATGGGACCGATGGGAAACGAAACCCTTCAATCAAAAAAATTCAAAATCGGTTCATAAATGACGGAGTTCTGAGGTGACACACATTAAAAAAACAAACAGACGAACTGAGAACCATCCTCCTTTTTGAAGTCGGGTTAAAAATGTACCGCTACTTGCGTGATCAAAAATATATATTTTCATTTGATAGCGCATTGATACATCTCGAATCAATAAAAATGACATTTATTTTTTTTTATCATTCGCTTTTTTGGTGTCAATATATCGAAAAAATATGAACTCGGGAAGTCGGGAGATTGACCTTTGAAATCGGGAGTCTCCCGACGAAATCTGGAGAGGTGGCAACCCTATAGAGGTTTATTTTTAAAAAATAGTCTATGCCCGTCCTTAGAGCTCCAGCTGTCTCCAAATCAAACTTCATTAAAACCAGTTCATCGATTAAGCCGTGAAAACGTAATAGACATACAAGCAGACCGACAGACAGAGGTACTTTTTTAAATTTAAATTAATCGTGCAAAATTTTGCATGCACTTCGTTGTGATACATAACAAATGCAGAATGAAATGTCAAAGTGACGCGACACTTCACGTCAATGAACGACGATTAAATTAATTGGATATTGTTCATACAAAAATACTAAAATCGCGATTAAAAAATGTGGGTTGGGGGTAGGATGGTGAAAAATACTTCACGTCCTATTCTCATACCTACCAAATATACAAAAAAAATTCATAAAAATCGGTCAAGCCGTTTCGGAGGAGTGCGACCACAAACACCGTGACACGAGATTTTTATATATTAGATATATATGTATACTAGCTGAACAGTGCGGCTTCGCATCGTAAAAGCAAAGATAGTTTTTTATTGCCAGCTGTGAATGTATTCTTCAGATATACTCTTTACAGATTTCTGAATCGCTATGAATATTTGTAACGAAATTTTGCACTAACCAATTTAGATCACACAATGTTACTTACTTATATTTATATATTATTATTAATTTAGTATACAGGTTTTCTCCGTATTCTGTTATATGCTTGCTGTGGGCCACAAAAGTAGCATTCATTTTTCAAATTGTTTAGTAAATTTGTGCCTTATTCGTGCGGTTCTTGGAAAATCGTTTCTAATAAAGGTTGTTAGTTTAATTCTACTGAACAACTTTTACCCGAAGCATTTTTTCGATAACCGAATGAATGACGGCACAAATCAATAATAAAATTTTAAGTTAACCGTTACTTTTGTAGCCATGTGTAAATACTGCATATGCAGGAACATTACAATATTGTTAGTGTATACATATTAGCTGTGTGTATATACGTTGGGTAATTAGTGTTGTGGGGAATTTCTCACAATGTTTTTCTGTTTTTATTATGATTAATCATCTTCCATATAACTCCATATTATCTATGGCGTATATATTATGTTTTCATATGTATATATAATACATAGTGCATATAACGGTGGTGTAATTAGTAAATGTGTACAATCACTAATGAATATTTCATTAATACATAACAATTTATTACCATCATATTCTTTATTTATCAAACAAATGAACTAGTGATTGTGTTACTACTACCAATATACATATTCAGTATATATATATTAAGTCTATTTTTCTAGGGTAACCTGATAATATGTACCCAGGTTACATATTATAAAAAAGTTTTATTTCAATAATATTCATGTATTTGTATAACATTAGCTTATTAACTATATACACTTATACAGAGAGCTTCATATAACGTGGTAGCGCAATACACACGAAGGCTCGTTTTTACACGTGAAAGTTTTGATGAAAGTTTTCAATCGCAATAAATGTATTTGATTTAACTAGACTTACTTCTCTATCCACGTGCAGAATTATACTGATCGCATGTTTTTTTAATAGCTATAATTCTCGTCTTGCTAAATATTTCCTTCTTTGTCAACCACTTCAGTCATATGATCAAAGTAAACCAATCACAAAGAAGTAGGATATAAACATATAGCTTTTTTAACCCTCTGTTTCTCCCAGAATCAGAAGAGCACAGAATAATGTAAAGTTAAAATATAAAATGGGATGGATATTATTACAAAACGTACTACATTTCATTATTACCTCTTGATTAGTTTTCAAGATAGAAATTCCCAAAAAATGATGGTTTTCAGAATAAACTAGCTAACTCACTATCATTCATCTAGAAATTTGAAACTTAGTGGAAATATAGGTCTTAGGGCATGTGCAGAGAGCTATCTGAAAATTCGAAAATTTTTCTTATCAAACCAAATTTTTATTCATAATAAGTAGCATTGTGAATCAAATAGACGTATAGAGGTTAATTCAATTTCTTTGTCATACTTCTTGTGACCAAATTTTTCATTTAAATAATAATTTCCTTTTCTCAAATTCATAGCATTAGTGTAACAGCCCGCATACTAGCCGTGCTTAGGGTACTAGACAAGCTTAGGGTCTTAAAAAATCGTGCAAGATAGAGAAAAATTCATTGAACTGGAACTTTTCAACTTTAAACATAATGATGATGTAGAATATATAGCATGTATAAATAATACAAAATTTACACACTTCTGCTGATATGCAAGCGTGAGTAAACAATATTGTTCTGCTCCTAGACTTAGCTTAAGGTTACTTGCTTCAAATTATCGAATGAAGAAGGCTTTAAGAATGAAGAACTGTTCAAAAACGGAACAACTACAAGCCTTGAATTGAGGTTCGGCTTGAAATATTAAAATAAAATCCGATTTTTTAAAAATTTATATTGAACATGATGAAAGATACAAAGAAAAAAATCGTTAATCATACTTTTTTTGTCAAATTACTGAACATTAAATTGACGCAGTTAAAATAAATAATTATGAAACAGTCATAGAAACTTTAACGTGTCTCT